>CM060637.1:9572500-10007500 GCA_030578275.1 Meda fulgida | reverse complement strand
AGATGCTATATTTGATTTAGCATAAATGAACATGAAGCTAGAAAGTGTTGAATATCTACTTACCCAACGTCGCTCAAAACTAGTATGACTTTCTTCCACGGAAGACAAAAGAAGATATTTTTAAACTGTTTTGTCTATATAATTAAAGTCTATAGGGTCCAAATCAACAAGATTGGAACAATGCTGACTTTCATTGCAAGGATGAAAAAACATCTTTTGGGTTCTTTTGAAAGTAAGTCATACAACGACATTAGGATGAGTAAATAATGGGCCATTTTCACATTTCTGGAATTCTCGGAAGCGGAGGTGCTCATTGTTGGTATAGTGGTGAATGGAAATTACAACACATCTAATTTTTGCGTTCCCTATTGCTTCAATAGCAAAAAAAGAAGATAGCATTTCTATGACTTAAAATAATGATAATTACGTTGGTCAGAAGAGGGAAAGATGTCAAATTTGCCCTCACTCCCTCACACTCATCCAGCAACTTTATCAATTTTCTGTAATTTTGTGCCAAGGTAATAAAACAAAAAGTAAAACATTACAAATAATTATTTTAATTAAATTAATTTTTGGATTCCTCTAAGACAGTCCGACGTATTGCACCTGGCTGTACTTTAATCCCTCACGGTCTTGTTGTTCACATCAAATTAAAGTGGTATCTACCCTGACTCAAAAGGTTTGACAGCACACACTCGCACACAATGCATGCACCTGTTCGTAACAATGGGAAAGCACCGCAATAACCAGCTGTTCAGTCAACACTTGAAAAACGCACAGAGCATGGTACTTGACACCAAAGGGCGCCAGATCCTCATTCTGTGATTTCTTTTTGCATCATTACGACCGATGCAACTAATAAAATGTCTCAGTGACGTATCGTTCCTCAGGTCTCTCGCACCTTTCTGGCAGGCCTTCGGGGCGCTCTGGGACTGACAGTCCTTTAATGGATCGAACCTTATCAAGTATTTAATTGTAACCGGCACAATCTAATTAGGCTGCTCTTAATAGAGGTAATATTCAGTTATTGGTTATTAGTATAATGCCTGGGATGTGCGGCAGCTCGGGGTCTTTAAGCCTGTGATGTATCGCAGCAGAGTTAATAAGACTCCGCACTCACCCTCTCCAATCTCTCGCTCTCTTTCAGGAGAGATGGTAAGCTGATACTACATAAACATTGTTAAAACCACAGCCCCCTGCTGCAGTAATTCACTTAGCTCTGGCCTTGATTTATGGCTCTGTCAATAGAGGGTGACTGGAAACTCTGGACGCTGGGGCTGCGATGTAGCCATTGTATTTACAGTAATAATGGAATGGACGACTCTCTTCTGCCCTTCTTTTGGTGTCGTTCTCCGTCTTACCTTTCCAGATGCCGTCTTTTCATGGCCTGGCTCTTTCTGTTGGGGGTAGGACGCAAACTTTTATGAAGGAGATGCGAAGACACGTTCGCTGTCTCTTTACCGTCTCTGGCGTATTGGATTAGCCCGAGGCGCTGCCGCAGTGACCGACCCCCTCTGAGACACACCCTTTACAAGGCTGAGTCAGGATTTGAGTGGATGACACTCTTGTACTTAGCACAAATGCTAACAAACACACACATTGAGCCCCAGTATACACAAAACTGCTAGTCACGTTGCATAACCAGTGATAATGTCTGTAACGCAATTACAGACAAAAATGCCCATAAGATTTGACTTTGTCAACGATAACGAAGATGAAATGAAAAAAGTGCAGACAAATTTGGATAACTGTGTGTGTATGCATGTATATATATATATATATATATATATACACACACACACTTTAGAATATTTGGTTTCGCTATCGTCAACTAAAATTTTAATTTTGTTGACTAGAATTGGAGTAAAACACTAAAAGTAATTAAAATGAAATGACAAAGTATTCATTTAGAATATATTATTCATAAAAATCTGATCAATAAAACAAAACTGTAGAAATGATCACACCAAACGTAACCGGAGCAGGCCTTGGAAACCAACCGTTCCAGAGACTGCATTAAACAGCCTTTTCCATGAAATTCACGAGTACTATCTGCAATCCAAGAGTTGACTTAATGAAACACTTGAGCAGCATATGGTTTCTGCTCCGTTATTCTAAGAAGTGGATCCAACTGGCATCGCGGCATCTATCTGGAGACAACATGTTGAAACTGGACCACTTTCGTGACGTTTCTCCTCGCCAAACAAAACCAATTTTCAAACGTCGTCAATCACTCACCCTCACGAGGACAAACGCGTACCTGTTCAGGCTTTAAATCATTTAAATCCTTGGTTCTCTAGAGCCAAACGAACTGCAGATCAGTGTTACAGTTTTGGTAACCAGCTTGCGCCAGCTACAGCGAAACCTACCATGTTAATTATGCAAATTGGCACAGTCAATTAGTGCGGAGAAAAAAAACTCTTTTTTTCTTCTTCACTCTCTGACAGAATCTAAGTGTTGTGGAACGATAGCCAATTACTTAAATGGCTTGCTCTTGTGTCATGTTTCTATTCATTTAATGGTGGTTATTTGGACGGAAAATTGCAAGTAAACAAAGTTTGACCGTGTCTCTAGTTGTCAAGGCACCTGGACGACATAATTCACACTTTCAAGGCCGTCAACTCTTCCGTCTTCAGCGTTCCCCGTTGTGCTAAAATGGAGACAACGTCTCCTGTGCCTTAATATTTATGTAGCGCATGTGGAAAACCCCACTGATGTGCAGAAAGAGGCTTGATGAATTAAAAAGGGGTGGTGATGAGACTAATACCAGAACACAAGCGTGAGAAAGAGAATAGCCTTGTCTTAACTATAGACACCAGGAGATCATGGGAGCCCCAGGAGAAGAGTCTGATCCTTAGAAATGACTTTGTGCTTTATAAACCAGCGGGTTGTTCTAGCAAGCGTGGCGCCATGGCATTAAATGGTGTTAATGGTTAAAGAGAACCTGGGGTGTAACTCAAGTTAAAACTTAGCCTAGTTGTGGCTAAATGTTTGAGAGTTGCACCATTAAACTTGAAACCGTACCCTATGTGTAAAATAAATATTTACAGGATCCTCCAATCATGAATAATGGCTGAAAAAAAATAGTAGACTAACTAAATTACATAAGTGTGATCTTTAGATGTGTATGATGACATTTATACTCATTCACATTTTATGAGAGAGAATATTATGAGAATAACTGACTTGAACGCTCTTCAGCACGAAACTGTCACTTAAGTTTGTTTCAAAACAAACAAAAAATAAATAAATATAAATTATTATAAATGTTTTATTCTATAGAATTTGTTTCATTTGATATATTATTCTTCATACGTTTTTATTATTATTATTTATTATGATGCATTAATACATTTTATTTTATTACCCATTTATTAATTAAAATGATTCATTTATATGTATTCATTTTTTTAAATATTACATGAATATTTATGTAAAATATTTACATTTAAATTGACTAATTATTTTATTTCAGCTGAAATTAAATGTCTTACAGTTAACAGTTATGTGAGAAAAAACTAAAATAAAAATGAATCCAAACGCATCAGTATAAAAAAAAATCACAGATTTATTATGTATTTACATTATTTATGTATTTATTTATAAATAATACAATTTGTTTTATTTATTACTTATATTATTATTGTTATGTATTTATTTTATTTAATACATATTTTGTATATTTATTAAATTAAATTAATATGAATATTTACATATTTATATACTTTAATTTAAATAAGTAAATTAAATATTCACTTATTTAAATACACAAATTATTTTATTTCAATTACATGTATTGTTTCTGACAGTTATGTGAGGCAAAAAACAACAAAATAATATCAATTGCAACAAGATAAAATTGACATGCACAGATTTTCAACATAAATTTGGATGCTTTTTATTATATGCAACCAAATTAAGAACAATTAGTAGTCACTAATCTCCAAGTTTGAACTTACAAACTCGTTGCAGGTGCAACCTTTCTAAATTCGGAAAGTAAGTTTGAAGGAAAAAAGTACCTGTTTGCCTTATTTCAATCACTGTGTTTTCAGGCTGACAAAAGAGGCATAGGCCAGCAACAGAGGTAGTGGGTGGCCCTAAAAGTTAATCTGAGGGGGGTCCAGCGGACACATACCTCCCAAAGCAAATATGGAAATGATAATGATGAGCTGAAAAGGAGACAGTCTCCAGCAGCTGGTTGAGCGCGGTTCCTCTGTTGCCATTGTGCCGCCATCCGCGTGTAATAGAAAAGGCTCTGGATTAGTTCCACTTTGCAAATCGTGTTGGTTCACTGATCTTTTTTTCTCGCTTTTCTCAACTTTTTTTCATCGCCAGCCCATTGCTGCCAACTTTCATTGAATGGTGGATTATCAAAATAATAACTAAGGTGATAATAAAAGGCTTTATTTATGCAATAGGCAACAGGTTCCCACTTCACCCAGTTTGAATTACACCGAAAAGGAAGAAAGAGCAAGTGTTGCGTAGTCGCATGGTCAATTGAAAGGGAGGACAGATTTAGGCGGTTTTAAATATTCTTTAATGGTTTTAGAAAAAGAAGTTTTTCCAGCCGCCCCGCCTAACCGCATAAACCGGGTTTGACTAAAGTCTTGAAAGAGAGGGAGGCACTTTAAATCAATCATAGATTCATGGATTTAGCTTTTAAGAAGTACTCTTAAAGGGGCGACAAGCCTGGCCGCATATGCATATTAAATCGCGATCCATTTTGGGTCTCACGTCCATGGGACATAAAATATTCACATGACAGCGATACCACTTCCAAGCGTGATTTAATACTAATAGCCTCACAAATTAAGTTGTGGTTAATACTTCAGCATATTCAAAGTAATTCATGCTGGAAACTGGCCCTTTGGTTCAGTTCTGTGAGCCGTTTGGCTTTATATCCAGCAAATAAAGAATATTAATGATAGAGAAAAAGCAAAAACTGGTAAATTTACACACAAACCCTGACTTTTGCATCGAGGTCATTGAATCCTGTACAAAACAAAGCGCTTTGAATAAGCGTTGGAAAACTACAAACCAGCCAACAGGTCGTAAAATTCAGCAATTTTGACTTTATATTCCTTACTTTAACTCACAACCACGCAGACGGCAATGCGTGGCCGCTTTTGGTTTTGATTAAAAGCTGTCCTTATCTATGACAAAACCATTCACAGCCAGTGACAATACAGTCGTGATAACCTGATCCAGGCCAAGCTCTGATAAAGCCTCATTCGCTGAGAAAACCAACCCGTGTGTAAGTCACACTCAGAGATCCGGTTAAGTGTTTACATTAAACGCATGTAAATCAAGCAGCCGGACGAGGTGATAGACATTGTGAGTTGCACTCGGAAAGTGACCGCACTCACGTCCTTAGCGGATTTGTCAACAACAGTCCGATTTTAACAAGCTACATATATAACTCTCCATCACTTTTACTCACACTGCTTCAAGCCCAGTTCACACTGACAGCTAAAATAATGGCAAGAAAACGCGGCTGAAAAACTCCCCCAAGAAAACAAACAAAAAAATTCCTAACTTCTTTTTTTAGTGAATCAAAAACATACAGGACAACTAGCGTAGTCCGATGCGTGAACAAATTATTATTTTAAGTGAATCAAATCATTAACATCAAGTTATCATTACTTTCAATGATCGAATATTAAATAAAATAATAATAAATAACTATTTTTATAAAGATACAATAATCAGAACAACTAAAGACTTTGCGAACCAACAGAAGACAATTTTAAATGGAATTTCTTATATTTAATTACATATATTGATAAAATAACAGTTTCACACAAGGAATGCAATTCAAAATTTAATTCAGTTGCTTCACAGAATTTTTTTTGGTTGCGTTGATTATAAGATTCCTAAAAAGTATTAATTGAACAGCTTATTTTGGGTCTTGTTGCTAATTATTTATTGTAATGTAACAATTTAGAAGGATTGTTGTATAATTTACAGCATTAGCTGATCGACATTGTAACCATAATATATCCAAATGAATCGGAATTAAATCCGAATCAAACTGAAGGGAGAGTTTGCGAATTTGGAATTGAATAAAAAAAAAAACACTGGTCCATATCACCACCACAAGTTAAACTGTACTCAAATTGGTTGCATCTCAACTTTCACTGAAATTAAAAATGACGTCCAGATGCTTCGATACTAGGGCTGGGTATTGACACAAATTTCACAATTCGATTCGATCTCGATTCACAAGCTTGCAATTCGAATCGATTTCGATTACGATTCGATTCGATTCAATATTGATTATTTTGGATATCAGGTACAATACATGGCAAATTTTTTCAAGGAAAACAAATCTCTTAACTAATGCTGTAAACTATGGGAGTCAGTTGTAGCAGTACTAGGCTTCATGAGCCTACAATAATTTTAAGGGTAAAAATTTACTGATTTGTAGCTATAAAAACACTTAAATTATACTTATTTATTTTTATAATAAGAAAGTTATATGAAATATAAACATATAAATGGTGGCTGTCATAAAAACTTGCCAGATTTATTCAAACATGCATTAAATATTGAAGAACATTAAAAATTATAATGACTATGTAATATGGTGCATATATGTAGCAAAATTCTCCTCTCTAGAGTTATTTTTTCTAGCTGACTAACTGACTAAGTTACTAAGTTTAGGTAAAAGGTAAATGAGGTAAATGTGACGTTACTTGCCATTGTTTACTTGCTGTTTAACTGACGTCTTTCCACGGATGAAACACTGATTCAGCGATACCACGTTACATGATACGGATTTCGAAGTTGTACTCTATCTTTTAACACACTTTCAGATGCTCATTGATGTTTATTTGGCGCTGTAACTGGTATTATTAAGGCGGAGTAACTGGTATTATTAAGGCGGAAGAGGAGATTGTGCGCTCCGCGCTGCTGCTTCTCTTGAGCTGAGCCAGAGCGATCTCACGCCACAGCGCCAAAATGATATTTATGTTTTGGAATTTCGTAAGAAAATGGACGTAATTCGAAATTTGAGACTTTATTTCATAATAATAGTCACAAAGCACAAAGATTATTTCGATTTATTCGATGGGATGCATGCTACAATGTTCTGCGCGCTCATAAAATGAAAACAGGATGACTAATCGATTCTTGAGATTTAAGAATCGATATCGGTTCGTAAAAATGAGAATCGATTAATATCGAGAAATCAATATTTTTAACCCAGCCCTATTCGATACTACAAATCTCTGTCAGTGTGAACGCCCCTACTCCGTTCAAACTCTGAAGTTCCTGCTAATTCAGTCTGATCTTACAAGGGGACACTGTGGGGTGTGAAGGAAACGGGTATTTGAAGGATTGTGGGGGTCCTGCTGGCTGGGATTAGGGGCTTGGGGAAGAAGAGTGGTGCAGTTTGAGGAGGGTGGGGTGTTGGGACCTCACCTCTGGGTCCTGTAATGACAGGTCGATGATGGTGTGTGAATGCCGTTCGGGGGGAAGCGGTCTGCGAAGGCACATGGCTGATGAAACCAGACTTCTCTGACTTCTTTAATGTGGTAGGCGATGGCATCCCTGGCAAGAATGATTGATAAGTGCAGTTTAATAACGCAAGGTCATGGAGATACAGGCTGGCGCAGAGGAAAGAAAGTGGATAGGAGGGGTGGGGTGGTTTTTTTGGGTGAGTGGATGGGGATCAAGACAGCAGGGGAGACTGAGAGGCCCAGCGGGGTGTGGCACAGGATACACTACATGGGGCGAACTGTGAATCTGTCCCAGTACAACGCAAGGTCACGTGAATATATGTGGTGTCTTGATGTATTGACTTTAAAATGTCCAACTGACATGACCACTAGGCATGACCTTGTGACCGTTCTTACGATAAAAATATGAGTATGGAGCCCCTAAAGGGACATGGTGATGGGGAGAATATTATAATATAACTGTATTATAACGTGTTGTCTCTCAAAACTTTTGTATTCTTTTGCAAAATGTTTGCATTCCCCTGAGAAAATTTTGCATTCCCAAGAAATTTTACATTTGCTCACAAAACGTTTGCGTTCCCGATAAACTTTGTTTCCTCACAAAGCTTTACCATTCCCGATAAACTTTGTTTGCTCCCAAAACTTTTGCGTTCCCGATAAATTGTACGTTTGCTCACAAAACGTTTTGCGTTCCCCAATAAACTTTACGTTTGTTGACAAAACTTTTGCTTTCCCCAAGAAATTATGCGTTCACTGAGAAACTTCACGCTCGCTCACAAATCTATTGTGTTCCTCCCAGAAACCATAAAAATAAAAACATATTTCAATACTTCTGTAAGTGAATGAAAAGGGGAACGCAATTCTTTTGCATGAGAGCACAACATTTTTGCGAGTGAATGCAAAGTTTTTCACGCAATACTTTTGCATTAAACTAAAATTTTTCCACCTATCTTCTTTTTTTAATCACCATGTGCCCTTAGGGGCTGCGTAGTGTGCCGTAGCTTTGAACACATAATATTTTTTTAAAGGAATATTTTTTCCCCATCTCCCAATTACTAAACAGTTCAAATTAGTTATTAATTAGGTATTCCTGATATACAATGACTGTGAGGTTAGTTGTTAATGGTAAAAATGGTGCCTGAAAATGTCAAATCAAAAGGCCGTATTTAAAGTATCTTACGCATCTTACCCATGGGCTAGCGGGATGAAATGACGTAGCGATGAGTGAAACAGGATGTGGTGGAGAAAAAGAAAGAGAAAGCTGAACAGACATGGAGGGAAAAGGAGTTAAGGATGCAAAGCACACAGCATTCACATTCACAGTCTGGCAGGCAGCCTTGCTTTGGCAGGGGTTAATGCGAGCAACAGTTCAGACGCACAGGCTAACATGAGCTAACTGAGAATGACTGAAGTCTGTTAGTGCATGCTCAGCCACGTTAGTTCAAGTCCTCCCTCCGGCATTAGCGCTCCCATACTGCCTAGCTTAAATCTACCTCTCGCTCTAGGGTAAAAATAGACAGACGTAAGGGAAACCCATGGCCGATTAGCCACTTGAGGTTAGAAATGCAAATTGATAAGAATGAACTGGAAATAGAAGGGGCAATTAGGAGGCACCGCTGGCCCATTTGTCACCCAGTCAAAGTGTTTAGTCCATTCTTCTGCACTGGGACAGGATATAAGCGCTGGTCTTATGTCTTATTTTTCCCCGAGTGCAGTCCACTCACACCCCCACCATCCCCCAGAGGAACAAGTTCATCCAGACACTAGCAAATTACTTTAACTAGTGCAATTCAATCATGTGTGGTTTAAGTTGTATTAATGGTTTTAGCCGGCAGTCCCCACTCTACTCGCACTGTCCACATGTTCTCGTTACATCACAGCACTGGTATACGGGACGCCCCCCACAGACAACCCAATACAGAGACCTGTTATGAGCCAATTATGGTTAAATTAGTCTATCTAGAGTGATTTTACATCGAATATACCATGTGTTTATGCAGTGTATTTGATGCCGCAAAGAGGCAGGCTACAGGCATTTACATTTTTAAAAGTTTTAAGAACGGCATTCCATTCTAGAATTGCAAAAATTCGAATTGTTATGGTCAAATGTTTAGCGAGTGGTTCAAATTTTTAATCTTCAGTGCTGATTCACTTGCTAGCAGTGGCCACAAGATTTACACTTACACTTTCTAAATGAAAAATGTATGTAAAAAAAAAAAAAGTGAAAGATTAACAAAAAAAGATTTGTGGGACAGACGTTAAAAAACCAATTATAATTAATATCAATACTATATTTTTTATTTTAGCATGTTCTGTTATGCAATTTAGGGGCGGCAGTGGCTCAGTGGTTCATGTGGGTTGTCTATAAACCGGAAGGTTGGTGGTTCAATCCCCGGTTCCAGCTGACCAAGTGTCGAGGTGTCCATGAGCAAGACACCTAACCCCCGCTGCTTCCGACGAGCTGGATGGCGCCTTGTATGGCTGACACCGCCGTCGGTGTATGAATGAGTGTGTGAATGGGTGAATGTGAGGTAATATGTAAAGTGCTTTGGTGGCCCAGTGGGTCTGTGAAAGCACTATATAAATGCAGTCCATTTACCATTACCATTACCATTTACCAATAATAATGTTCAGTGCTTTTTCCCCATTAAAATTAAATAATAATCATAAATAGTAAAAAATGTAATATTGCAGCACAGAATATAATATTTTGAGTGCAAAAAATCATAATAATATTAATAACAAATTATAAACACACAGCTCAAGGTGTATTGCCGCAATATGTTGTCGTTTTTTTACTTGTTTTTAGATATGTGGAGGTAAACCGTACAGGTGCAAGTGTTTCTGTGTGTATGTAAGTGATTAGAAGTCATCCTTGGTTTCTCCAGCCCTCGCAGACTCCTTCCCCATTCAGGCGCAAGAAAGAGAGAGAACACAAGATGGAAAGAAAGAAAGCATCTCTTCCCAGCATCAACGATACGTTAGTGATGGGCTTAAACCCCTTTGAAACTTAAATGGGTCACTTGAGGTCATGGAAAGGTCATCTAAGAGGTCAATGAAACCAGGAAGAGATGATCGCTACCTGAATACGAATATGGTAAAAGATTTAAAAGGAAGCCATCAAGCACATTTAGCACAGCTTACCAATATTTTCCAGTCTTCATTCATCAAACACATACAAAATTCCCCATTCAGCTGTTCGCATTTTCTCCTCACACGTTCAGTGCAGAATGCTTCAAAAGATCAATTTCAATGAGTACGCTGACAGCGGTGGAAGACTGAGCGGAGTGGAAACATACAGTGTCATAGGGACAGACTCTTCAAATGTATGTGAAGCCCAATGTAACCAAACCACCACTCACCCGAGACCATGACACAGACGAAAGAGACGTTGATAGAATAAACATACAGAAAGTGGTGGAAAAGGGAATGCAGCGAGGGATAAAAGGATGAGAATCACACATATATACAAGCACACACTTTCACAGGTCACTGCAGAGAATCAGAAGAACATTAGCTATTGCTAATGATATTTCTTAAGTACATCAATACTTTGGATATCTTATTTACTGACTACTCTATATTTCACTTATCCAAATTCGCTTTGATTTTCTGTCAATCAGTTTGCGTGTTCACAGAGCAGTTGAAGCAAACTGTTCAAGTTTAGCACCAAATCTGACTTCATTAGCAGTTAGCTTGTTGTGCGAGGATTCTATTTTGTTAGCATTGCTTTTGATGACATGTTGATGCCCTCCTGCTGCATCTGTCGTTGTAATGTCACCGGCATTATACTCAATACTATACTATTCTGTAGGGCAGGGTTTTGGGAAAAGGGCTGTGTCTAATTAATGTGGTTTGGTGTAAGTTTGAGATGTTTCACGCTAAATTTAGCATCATCACCAGGTAGCTTGTCGTGCAAGAACTCTATTTTGTTAGCACTGCTTTTGACAAATTTGAGATGACATGTTGCTGGCCACCTGTTTTGGAAAAAGGAACATGTCTGATTCATGTTTTCATGAACAACTCAGCGTTTCAATTACAATAATAGCCCTAGAAGCTGGTTTGTTGCCGGTCTAAGGTGGTCTACCAAATCTAACTAGTACAAAATCTAAATCTAGCCTGACCAACATGGTTTAGCAGGTTGAACAAGCTCCATCAGCTACTGGACCAACTGATGGCCACATTTGGATCAGCTACACTGCATGTAGGAAGCTGTGTTCTTCGATTGGGCTCTGGCAAAGTTCTTAAGGGGATATTTTGGTGCCTGTAGAGTAGGGAAGTCCAAAGAGAAAACAGAATGAAACCTGTGGGTTGGCGGACAGTTCTCTTTGATTGTGTGTGTGTAAGTGTCTGTGCTTGCGGTGGACTGGGCCTGATGTCTCGGAGTGAGTAATGAACACTTGAAAAGGTTCTGTCAGTTGGAATCAAAGCCCAGCTGTAGTCAGCACTTTCCCTTCCGAGGCGTTATTACACGCTGGCACCGGTCCTGGCCCGATTCTCCTCTTCCCTGCCTTTCTCCCTTCCTCACGGCTGACAAATTGACAGAACCCAGACGGGCGAGGAGGCAATTCTGTATCGAGTGCGTCTCTGTGCTGCTCTCCATCGCTCTCGTCCTGTAGCGCTTGCCGTCCCCTCCGGCACATCAATCAGCGCTGGCCCAACTGCAGTCGGCAGTGAATCTGCCCAAACTAGTCTCAAAACACGAGATAATATAATAATGTAATATAGCTTTTAAATATTGTAATATTAAGTTTAATTAAAAATAAAAAAAGTAATCTAATTTTTACATAATATATTTTTAAATGTACATACATATCTAATAAATGTTTATTATATATATATATATATATTTTTTTTTTTTTATTAAATGTGAAAAACATTTTAAATATACATAGATCAAAACTTGTGAAAAATATTTAAATTAAATGTATATAGATAGATATTTAATATCTATCAATATACATTTAATATTTTTCACAAGTTTTGAAAAAAAAAATACAATTTTTTTTTATACTAACATTTTTTTTTTATATTAACATTTTTTTATAAAAAAAATAATAAAATACACAGGTCTTTAATTATTAATTTAATATACAGATACAGACGGGAGCATTTGAAAGCAGGCGTCTATCAGCGGATCCCTAATATATCCACCGACAGATGCCTGCTTTCAAATGCTCCCGTGTGTATCTGTATATTAAATTAATATTTAATATTAATTTATATTAAATTAATATTTAATATATATATATATATATATATATATTATTATTTTTTTTTTTAATGTAGCTCAGTGAAGAGCGTCAAAGATCATTTCACTGATCATTGTAGTCAATCACAGACATATATGTTGAGCGTGTGAACACAATGGCCAATCAGAGGTGTTTAAGAATCTGTTCAACAGCGCTCGAAATGCTGGTATCGTGGTATTTTAAAAATTTAAGTATAACACTAATATATATATATTTAATACATTCAATTAAATAAACATTTTATACTACTTTGATAATTTTCAGCAACAAAAAATATATAAATTATTTATTTAAATTATATAGACTTTTTATATAATTAAAAATGTTATTATGAAATTATTTATTGGATGTTAAATGTTAAAACTGAGTGTAAAATCATTTTAAATTTTTTAGTTTTAGTTTTTGAGTAGGTGGCAAGGACTATGACTGCGCTGACACGAGAAGAATGACGGGTAGACATCACCCCGTGGTCCCTACACCGCCCTATCACCTGACACCCGCTACCTGAGCAATGACAAGCATGCTGCTGCCGCGGACATACTTTCGAAAGGCTGGCTAATTTTAAACACATAGCGAAGGTCTCCGCTATCAAATAAAGATAGGAGAGGCCCGCACACACATACATAAACACAAACACACAACCAACACACTCGGTGTAAATTCATGGAAAGAAATACAAATCAAACAGATGGCAGGGATAACAAGAGCTCGAGATGTCAC
Source organism: Meda fulgida (assembly GCA_030578275.1). Lineage (NCBI taxonomy): Eukaryota > Metazoa > Chordata > Actinopteri > Cypriniformes > Leuciscidae > Meda > Meda fulgida. Next base: position 9,994,068 of record CM060637.1, on the reverse strand, counting down.
AGTCTTTTTGATGTTTGACACCGCCGCTGAAAAATGGATGCAAGCGGCTGATTGGACGAGAAATGTGATCCTGTCATGGACGAGCGAGTGATCCGGAGGTCAAATCACACTCACTTTTTCTCTCACCCTCTTAGTTTACTCACACATTCTCTCTCAAATTCGAGCAAACACACATTGGAACAGACTCTCACTTGCTTGGTGCCGAAGCAACTGTGAAAAGCACTTAATAGTCAGACACAGCTCTAAATCAATAGCACCCCTCCATATTCCTCATTTGTATCGTCTTATTTCACATTTAAATATGTTAGGGATGTGTCAGAAATGTGGACTAGTCAACTAAACGTCCAAGAACCAAGTAGTCGGTTAGGGAGGTTGACTTGAGTGAGTTAATGGATTTAGAGAGACAACTTTGCGGAGAAAGTTTTATTGTACTAGACTGTCAGCACAGAAAAAAACTCCAAAAAGCTGTGTCTTTGAATTTATTATATAAAAAATGGACTTCCATCCGACTATTTTTGAAAATACATACTTTTGCACATCCCTAAAATAATTATCACAACTTCTTTAGACATCGCGTCCACAAAAACACAAAGACACGTCACTTTAAAGCAAACATTTCCAGATGCACCATTTATGGATGTGGATGACATCATGCACAAATACAAATCATAGGTATATCATGAGGCAGGGGGTGCATGTCATTTCAGGGGGACAAAAACATTCTTCTGATTTTTTCTGTTCCTTTTTTTGTAACAGATGTGTCTGTGAGGGGGAAATCTGGTGGTGGGGGGGGGGTATCTGAATATAACAACACCAAAAAAATAAGGTACGAAACAACAACGACGACAAAACTAGACGGCACAATGGACGAGCTCCTTTTTTGGTGGGGAAGGAAGGTGAGGTGTGGAAGGGTGACAACATTGATGTAGGTTTACCTTGTCTTGAGATGAACGAACTAGCTAGCGAGCCACGCAGTTTATATCCAGCTTTGAAAGACAAGGACGGAGGAGAAAGAAACAAGGAGGGACAAAAGAACAAAAAAAGGCAGGGTGAATAAGAGGTGTAGAAGCAAATGTGCAATACCTTAGCAGTTCAACCATTCATGTCAGATATGATGTGTCCAGAACCTGCCAGACAGGCACGCACACACACACACACACACGCACGCACGCACGCACACAACATTGTCTTATGGTTTCCTTCTCTGGATCTTCCTGACTGTATTCTTATACAAAATATGTCTACAGGGCAACTAAACCCAAAGAATTCACAACTTTTTAAAGCAATAGTGTTCTCATTATAATGTTATGTAATATGACAGTCCCAATCATCCTTATTAATGTCGTGAATGTTTGAGCAGCGTGTGCAGAAGCAAAAGATGAGCTTAATTATTATTTATATAAAAATAATAATAACACATTTTAAAATGTTTAATATATAAAATCAGTAAGAAGTGAAATATATTTATGTACAGGTCCTTCTCAAACAATTAGCATATTGTGATAAATTCATTATTTTCTATAATGTAATGATAAAAAATAAATTTTCCTATGTTTTAGATTCATTGCACACCAACTGAAATATTTCAGGTGTTTTATTGTTTTAATACTGACGATTTTGGCATACAGCTCATGAAAACCCAAAATTTCTGTCTCAAAAAATTAGCATATCATGAAAAGGTTCTCTAAACGAGCTATTAACCTAATCATCTGAATCAACTAATTAACTCTAAACACCTGCAAAAGATTCCTGAGGCTTTTAAAAACTCCCAGCCTGTTTCATTACTCAAAACCACAATCATGGGTAAGACTGCCGACCTGACTGCTGTCCAGAAGGCCATCATTGACACCCTCAAGCAAGAGGGTTAGACACAGAAAGAAATTTCTGAACAAATAGGCTGTTCCCAGAGTGCTGTATCAAGGCACCTCAGTGGGAAGTCTGTGGGAAGAAAAAAGTGTGGCAAAAAACGCTGCACAACGAGAAGGTGACCGGACCCTGAGGAAGATTGTGGAGAAGTACCGATTCCAGACCTTGGGGGACCTGCGGAAGCAGTGGACTGAGTCTGGAGTAGAAACATCCAGAGCCACCGTGCACAGGCGTGTGCAGAAAATGGGCTACAGGTGCCGCATTCCCCAGGTCAAGCCACTTTTGAACCAGAAACAGCGGTAGAAGCGCCTGACCTGGGCTACAGAGAAGCAGCACTGGACTGTTGCTCAGTGGTTGCATGTCATTCGGAAATCAAGGTGCCAGGGTCTGGAATAAGACTGGGGAGAAGGAAATGCCAAAATGCCTGAAGTCCAGTGTCAAGTACCCACAGTCAGAGATGGTCTGGGGAGCCATGTCAGCTGCTGGTGTTGGTCCACTGTTTTATCAAGAGCAGGGTCAATGCAGCTAGCTATCAGGAGATTTTGGAGCACTTCACGCTTCCACCTACTGAAAAGCTTTATGGAGATAAAGACTTCATTTTTCTGCACGACCTGGCACCTGCTCACAGTGCCAAAACCACTTGTAAATGGTTTACTGACCATGGTATTACTGTGCTCAATTGGCCTGCCAACTCTCCTGACCTGAACCCCATAGAGAATCTGTGGGATATTGTGAAGAGAAAGTTGAGAGACGCAAGACCCAACACTCTGGATGAGCTTAAGGCCGCTCTCGAAGCATCCTGGGCCTCCATAACACCTCAGCAGTGCCACAGGCTGATTGCCTCCATGCCACGCCGCATTGAAGCAGTCATTTCTGCAAAAGGATTCCCGACCAAGTATTGAGTGCACAACTGAACATAATTATTTGAAGGTTGACTATTTTTTTTGTATTAAAAACACTTCTTTTATTGGTCGGATGAAATATGCTAATTTTTTGAGTATGCCAAAATCATCAGTATTAAAACAATAAAACACCTGAAATATTTCAGTTGGTGTGTAATGAATCTAAAACATATGAAAGTTTAATTTGTATCATTACATTATGGAAAATAATGAACTTTATCACAATATGCTAATTTTTGAGAAGGACCTGTATACTTATATAAATAATAATATATTTATTAAATACAAAAATTTCCTCTAAAAATCTGGGCGGAAAATGTGAAAAACTTCTGGGGCTGCTTGTGAGTCCTCAGTTTAAACACACACAGTGTAAACTAACAAATTACCTTTTGACCCAGAGAATCATAAGGCATAACTTTCCTCGTGTTCGGCTCGAGAACTAGTGCTGCAAAAGTACCAAAATAATCAATAAATTAATCATTAATGAACTAGAATCTTTAGGTGGAATTGGAATCAGAATCATTAAATTTCTTGAATGATTCTCTTAATAACGATCATGCCCTCAAATACCCTGCTTTAGCTCTGTCCTGACCTGGCTATAATATGGGACGCATGTTTTCGCTCTATCTCTGTCCACTATGCGTTGTCTATTTCTAATATGGAGGGAGAGAGAGACTTGATTGAAGACGCTTTGGAGCAGGACAGATTTACAGTCCTCTGCCCTGTGGCAATGAGTTCACAGGACACACGCACGTGGTCCAAGATGAATCAGCACTCAGCATTCAAACCCACACACATATGCTGTCTTACGGGACCCTTCATACATTGTTAGCTTTATTAGTAGACACATGGGTATGAAGTTAAATGAGTCTGCATCCTACAAGCCATCTATGGTTAACTTCTGAGATGGACTGAGGGGGGGAAGACACTGTAAATCTTTAAATAAGAAAAACAAATGAGGTGCCATTTGAGTTTTAGGATGCCATCTCCGAAATGTCATACCCAGAGAGACGAATCAGAGATGCTGAAACCCCTCCCCCCCAAAAAAGAAGAAGAACAGAAAATAATCCCCACACAGCTGTTGCCATCCCACAACCAGAACACCCCACAGGATGCACAAACACACACACACACCGATCGCTCGCTCTCCACCCGCAACCCCACAGTGTGAGAGTGTGAATATGTGTGTGTGTGTGTGAGGATGGCTTTCAGGGTGGATGGTTACCTGGCTCCACTTCATGCCAGCTGCTGGCTTGGCTGCCGCTGCCAGGCGAGCGTCCCTGACCTGGGTAGTAGGACTCCTCTCCCGGACTGTCCACCTCATCCTCCATGCATTTGATGCGCTTTGCAGAACTATGCGACAAAAAAAAGAGACAAGACAAGAGAGTGGATAAATAAAAACAAATACATTTCATTCTAAAATAGGCAACATTAAAAAGCATTCAGAAAGCATTAAATGTCTCAATCTGATGTATTTTAGGGGCAAGGTTTGATTTTACCCATTAGGACTTTATTGGATAATGAAGTATTATGATATTATTTATTAATATGTTTTTTTTTATCTCACCCACACTATGCTGTAAATAATACATATTTCATTAAAAAGATCAATATGTTAAAACATTTTTTTAAATAAATAATAAAAAATATGAAAATAAATGAATATGTCATATAATATAACCTATAAATAAAAATAATAAAAATAAATAATGCATACAAAATAGAAATAAATCATTGACCAATTATTTGAATATTATATTTTGAATGTATTAATTAATTTATTGACACAAATGCAATTCATTATTGTAATATTTCATGAAATGTATATTGACATATACAGTATATATATAATTAGGAAATGTGTCAAATAAATAAATAACTAAATTCTTAGACCAAATAATTGGAACTGATATAAAAATTGTATATGAATATAGTATGAAATATTAAATCAAATATATTAATATATCAAATATATTAAACATTTTATAATTTATTTATTTAAAGATATTTTCATACATTCATGTGTCTATATACACTTTATATACAGCTCTGCAGAAAGGTTATTTGAGGTGAAGAAAGTTAATATATTTTAATAAAAGATTGAATTTAGTTTAGAATAGATATAATTAGTATATAATATATTTATTCAGGCCAATAAAATGGACAGCAGAGACATGTGCAAGCTTATTCACACACACACACACACACACACACACACACACACACACACACACACACACACACACACACACACAAGAAGCGAGAATCACTGAAGGCTGGTGGTCATGTGTGTGTGAGTTATCTGCTGTAAGTTGAGCTCTGACATTTATTTGTTAATGTAAGGCCTACTGGTGTTTTTCACTCATAATCGCTTAATTAGTTTCTAGCATGCAGCCACACACAGGGTCCTTATTCCAGATGTTTGCTTTGGCAGGCCTGGCTGAAGAGGCCACTGAAGCATGTGGGCAGACGCACACACGTACAAACATATGCATGTGAGCATGCACACATGGGCTCAAAAGCCTGCAAGTTAGTGCTCTAAACTACATTTTTGTGCATCAAAGGCACTTATGATGCCCAAAAACACAGTAACGTCCACTTACTGACGAGTGCATTCTATCATTTTCAACAAATGTACTTAATGGAAATGGCTAAAATGAACATACACATAATGATTGTTGTATTTTCAAATGTGCATGTTACATAGCACAAATGTTTTTGTACGTTTGTGTTGATTTTAGGAATGCTGCGTTATGTTAAAGTGACAGTGAAATTTGCCCATAAGTGAAATCACAGTGACCGTTTATACGCTGCATTTCAGCTGTGCACACACGTGTCCAAACACAACACGCATCTGTCTACACATCCCGTGTGCGGGGGTGCCACGTAGTACGGTTTTACATTGGGGACCAGTGTCTGCGTGTGTGTGTACATGACTGGCCTGTAGGCTGAGCGGGTGGTGGGGGGAGAAAGTTCCAGGTGGACACACATATGCTGGAAGCTTGTGTAGCTCAGACTCCTGCAGCCTCTTCGAACTCTCAGCCAACACATCAATCTCTGCCTCGGCTGATTAATTAAGACTCAGAGTGAAGGAGAGAGAGTGTGTTTGAGTGTGTACCTGCTAGAAGAAGTGCTGGGTAGGGGGCGCCTCATGGCCCCAGGGCTCATACTGTAGTAGGAAGAGCTGTCCAAATCTGCCAACGAGAAGTTGGGCCCCGTCCCTGCTGCAATGGGCGCTGCCACACACAAAATAGAGAACAAAATTCAATAACTGTAAACAAAAACAATCCGCAGCATCAGATTTTGGTGCTTTTCATCTTTATTGGTTCACTCAGCAGCCATCTTGGCTTTATGACAAGCTTACATTTCAATTACACACCATTTCAATTACACATCAACAATAAAACCTGACAACAACGGTATCATAAACTTTGCTGATTTAGCTCACACCACACACTTTTTTCTAAACTTCAAAAGATAGCTAGGCAGACAGACAGGCAGACAGACAGATAGATAACAGACACAGAATGATAGAATGATAGATAGATAGATAGATAGATAGATAGATATTTTACAGAATGTTAACACACCTTTACTCACATTATTTAACTATAACTAGTTATAAAACTTTACTCCGAGAACAAGTCGCCACAAGCTGCAAATGTCCTGTGCCCATTTCTGTAGGTCATCGGTGAGCAGCGCTCTATCAAACGCCTTTGTCATACAGTACATAAAGCCGTGATGCCTCTTTATATTCATAGTGACTGAGACCACTATTTTTTGATGAGGACAGCACGAATGTGTAAGAGAGCGGCCCTGGTCCTGCATACCTAATAGGCTGGGCCAAGGCGTAGAGAGAGAGATGTATGTATATGTGTGTGGGGTGTGGGGTGTGTGTGTGTGTGTGTGGGGGGGGGGGGGGGGTAAGTCAAGCGGACGACAGCGTGGAAGACTGTGATAGACACGGTAATGGGCTTCCTAATTAACATTGGAAGAGGACACAGCTAAAGGGGCAAGTTGGACCAAGGGAGGGAGAGAGAGCCGGTGCACTAGCCAACAAGCTAAAAGTTGGATACGCAGGAAGTGAGAAAGGAAGTGCTTTAATTTCTGAGTCATCTCTTTATGTTAACTTTTTTTTTGGAGGGGGGGTGGGCGGTCCTTTGCTCTAATAGAAGTGGTGGCTCAGATTATTTATGATGAGCAGTAAAGCCGGCTGCATTTGCATGGCTAATAGTAGGATGTGAAGTAATTTGTGTGAGAGCTAACCTGGGCACTGGGCTGCAGTAACTCAGTCGGCCCTCAACGCACACACATACACACAAACGTGCCCTCGCGGCCGGCCCTGCTGCTGCAGTTTGGGTAGAAAAATGACCACACTGCAGTCTGTCTGACTGGAATGGAAATCAATCATAAAGGTAATCCGCAGTCTCTACCTCTTTAAGGCTTTATCAAGTGCTTTCGCTTGGAGGATTCCAAATGAAGCCTGTGGCTATCAGGCCAGCATTGATCTCTCTCTCTTCTCTGCTTTCCCTTCTGTTCTCTCTCTCTCTGATCTTTACTGCTTTGCCTTTCAAGTTGCTGGGCGCAAAGTACATTAGCAAAATGTTTCAATCTATTCTATTTACTTAGTGCAGAGGAATGGCAGTGCAGTGTTTGGCTTTACTTAGCTATGCATTGGGGACAACAATAAATAAATAATCGGCCACACAAGTTAGCTAAACCTGAGAAAAACTCACTTGGTGAATGTCCACAAGGGTACAAATGATTAATGAGGATTTATGAAAAATCATGTTGTTTTTTACTTTGTTAGATGACAGTAAAAAAAAATCTAAATAAAATTTAAAAATGTTCAATATCCAACAATATGATAAAATTAAATATTTCCAATATTTACATATATGTTACATATATAACATGCATACCTACTTAAACATGTAGTAAGTTTTATAGATAGCAAGGTAAATGTATAGCAATAGAGAACCAGGCAAAGAGGTTTCAGACCAAAGGCCGGCAAGCTACAGGAAGTTTGTTGTCGGGACAGCAAAGCGACCGAGTCAGCTGGACATGGCAGAGGTTTTTTGGTGTAGTCTCTTGTCTCAAGAGTTGAAAATCCCTCTTAACATACACACAACAAACAGACATACTCCTCCCCTCCACCCAAACACTGGCCGCTAAAGCATCTACAAAAGCTGGGGAGGCAATTCATTTGTAAAGAGCAGGGGGAGGAGGAAGAGAAAGAGAGAGAGAAAAAAAATCAGCTTTTGTTGAGGCCGGATTTTCAAATTGAAGCATTTGACAACAAAGGCAGTAGCAATCAACTTCAAAAACCCTGGACGTCTGTTCACCCCGTCTTGCCTCTGCCTTACTCCTCATTGCTTTATTGAGCGAGAGGACTGTAGCGTGATGGGATCTCATCCAGAGCTGGTCTGAATTTGGCGAGCTTTGACAGGTCTTCAGTGGGGTTTTCTGCTGGATCAGCTCCTGTGTGGATATAGACCTACAGCATAGGTTCAGAGGTCTCAGTTTGGAGAAGACGGTCCATATGGGGCTAGACCTTACGCGCTCACCGTATAGTTTCCCATCAAATCAAATGAGGAAAGAAAGCAGCAGGAACCTCGCTGTTGGGAGTCTGCAGGTTGGTTGAGGGAAGTTAATAAGTAGAAGAGAATGTAGTCCTGGACTTAGCATATTACTACTCCTGTTAAAAACACTCTGAAGAGCAGGACTTATAATCAGCAGGTTGCTAGATTGACACCTGCAAAGACTAAGCTATGTGCTATGACCATTGTGCACTACATGTCACTTAAAGGGATTGTTTATAGTTCTTTTAAAGTACACCAATGATAATCTTTATCCTTATCCAGCTTTATTAATGTGAAAATGTAGGACAACTCGTGGCAAGCTAGCGTTTATAAGATTCAATCTCTGTGTGTGTATTTCACTGCAGATGGCACTGCCCACTGGCAGGCTTTGGCCCAGTGTTGGCACAGTGCTGACAAGACTGGTGGGCGTATCCCCACCGGTGCTGCTCGGCAGTATCTTTGCCGCGGCGGCCCCTCTCCTACTCCATAATTCATCCGCTCCCCCTGTTCGGTCATATGGCTTAATGGTGTGTGCCAGCGCCGGCCTTCACCCAGGGATTTCCAGGTGTCCCTGCCCCTGGACCACACTGCCTTGTTGCTTGCCAACATTTCTGTGAGGCTCTTGCAGGCACACTAATAACAATAACCTAATCCTAATCCTGTATCATCTCCTGTTTCTTTCTGTAGCCTTCGCAATCTCCTCTAGAGAGGCTCTGAGTGGGTGGCAGCAACAGTAAAATTGGCTAACATACAAGTCTTCTTGCTCACCTGAGCTTGACGGTGTGCCAAGCTGTGAAGTGACAGTGTCTGACTTCATACAGAGGCCAGCTGTAGGGTAATAACAAACTCTAGGTAATAGAGGCTCTTTCTGGGAACGTTTAAGAACACAGACACTGTAAGACTCAAGAAGGTAGAAGGGAATAGCTGATGGAGGAGGAGCAGGGGGAGGGAGGAGGATATGGAAAGTTGGACCCAATCTCCGAAATTACTCCAGCTTGGTATCGACTGGCCAATTATGTGGAGTTCCATTTACAAAAAAACGTAGCTGTAGCGGCTAACTTTATGGAGACTTTCATTTCACTCTCCCTACTCCCGACCGCCCCTCCTTCTCTCTCTCGTTCCCTTCCTCTCCTTTTTTGTGTGGTGCTTTAATAGGATATTGATCGACAGAAGCAGATTCGATTGGGCTGCCACTGAATTGTGTAATGGGTGCACAAAGCCAAGGTCATAGTGTATAGTCAGGGAAGAGCTAAGGCAGCCCGTTGTCCATTCAATATCACGACCTTTCATCTTCCGAACGGGTACCAACGTGCACTCAACCCCTTCCCCATTCGCTTAAATAAATCTGCCAGACGTTCCATACACAGAAGCCCCGACGGAACTCCTCTGGGCAATTCATACGCCACTTCAGTACACCTCTTCTACCCATCTTCCAATCTGGTGCACTTACCCTCTTCACTTCAATCAACAGCATCATCTCTGTGCCTTCCACAAGAAGCGACCAAAGTCATGAGTGTGCATGCATACAGCACTTTAATTCACAGCCACTCCATCGGGAGCAATCCTGTTAAAGGACTTATGCTAAATGTGGGCTTTGCTGACTGCTGAACTTCTTAGATGGTATTGCCCATTAAAGAAGGAAAGAGGTTGATGCAGGATGGTGAAACAGCCAACTCTCACGCCATTCCGCAAAGGGTGGAGTTTTTAAGAATTTCAAGAGGCTGGCCCACAGAAACTTGAAATGAAATCATAATAGAAATGACAGGAAGGGGATTTACAGAATTGAATAAAATTCAAAAAAGGAGATACATTCTGGGAAATTCATATCTATCTATCTATCCATCCATCCACACGATTTTAAACGTTTAAAAAAAAAATCAGACAGGGAACATTCAAGTTTGTGTTGACAACTTTTGTGGTAAAATGCATTACCTGTGTTGAATTTTTTTTTGAATGGCACTTTACTAAATTCTTCCTGTGGGGCTCAAGAGTAATATGCTCTTTAAGCCAACACTGGCAACCCCCTACCGACTAAAAGCCACTGGACTGTGTAGAGGAGAGGTGAATAAAGAGAATTGGAGGAAAAAGAGAGCAGAACCCTTTGATTTGAATTGAACATCAAGCATATGCCACCCAGCATTTGCTTTTCTTCTCAGTGTGTCACAGATGTTAGGATAAAAGCCAATCTCTCTGCAGAGCTGGATCAATTATGCATATTCCTTAATCTTGTTACCATCATACTCCAGGAGTTCTGATGCAGCACAGTACTGGCTGAGTTTTAATATCCGTCTTCCTATCTCTCCTGATACCCTTCATCATTTTCCACATCCTTTTGCACCACTTCACACATGTATGCTGGACTCACGTTGACCCCTGCATTTCCTTCCGCCCGTCTGCTGTCACGCAGCCAGAATGTGGTGGCACCCAAATGTTTGTTCTCTCCAGACGCTGTCGTTGCGTTGGCAGGCACTTATTGAGGGTTTTTGAAGGCAGACTGCGAGGTGAGACCACGGTGGGCTCTTTGCCCGGGCCTCATGACACCCTCTTCTTCTCTCCTTTGCCCAGGATTAGGTCACGAAGGAGTGTGATCAATGCACCTTTGATCAGAAGGCTCCAGCGAGTGCTGACAGGCGCTTTGGATCGGCTATTGTTAGCGGGTATCGACAGGCACGTATGGATCGCGCTGCGCTCTGTCACTCTCCACCGTGGACGTCTGCAATTTTTAAAGGTCACGTTTTCTACTCTCTTCCCATCCTCTCTCCTTGCTCCCTGCCTCCCCGGGAAAGCCTGCTTTTCCTTCTTCTGCATTCTGTCTTAATCGCTCTATAAATCTGGGAATGACTTGATTGTTTTCTCAAGTTGTGAAAATACTTACCTTTTAGCTTTCTTCACTTTACTAAAATATTTAACATCCAAAAAACTGCATCCTTGTAACTGTACATTTTATTTACAGATAACAAAATATGAACTTTAAAAGAGACATTTAAAAAGGCTGCACAAAAGAAAAACTTAGTTTGTACTTTAGAGAGTTCAAGTACTGTTAAACCGCACTGCATTGAAGCACTTTCAGCTGACTGCTGCATTTCGCTGGTGTTTCGATTTCTAATGAGTGGAGGGACAGTGGATTCAGCCCATTGTTCAGAAAACAGCATTGAGAAACTGGAGAAGCTTTCCTCCAGCACACTGGTTAATCACCATCCTCATCCTACCTTTGGGCTGAATTTAAGGTGTTTGAACAAGGGTGCTTCAGATGTTGTGGTTTTAATCTGCGGCTGGCCTCATGTACAGGTGAAACAGAACCTCACATCCCTAAAAAATGCCACGCTAAAGGTTGTGACCCTTACATAACATTTCTAATGAACTAACCTAACTTGACATGTTTTTAGGTTCTATATGAAAACTCAATCAATTGATTTTAATGCTAAAAGTGAAATTACAACAGACATTTTTCTGACATGACATGAGTTTTTTAAACTGGTTTTGCAATTAAAATACCAGGAAATCTTGATGTATATGATACATTTATATAAGAAGCAACACATGTATTTTCTGTATTTGTTTGATGATAAATATCATGAATTATTAATTTATAACTTTTTTTGAAAGGGGGGGGGGATGTCGCACCACAAGACATGAACTAAAATGTTTTTTATTCAAAATGATTGTAATTCAGAATTTAAAAACGTTAATCATTAAAGGGATGCATTCAAGTCATTCTATATATTAACTGCATTTTTATGGGTTTTTTAACCTCACTGACCCATATTTTGTCTTTTTAAACTTTGTTTATAGGTAAAAGAAAACAAATCCACCTTTGCTAAGACAAAATACACTCGTATAAAAGATATTGTATGAAAACATATCTTTTGCAATGTTGCTTCTTAAGTAAATGTATCTTGTTTTAAGGACTTTCAAACATTTTAACTGAAAAATAAGACACAAATAAGATTTTTTTTTCAGTGGACAGGGAGTTATGGAGATCTTACTCTGTGAGACTCGCACGAGCTCGGAGACAGTGAAGACACCTGATGTGACGAAACTGTCCTGGAAGCCAAGGTGCCCTAGGAGACAAAAGGAAAGAGAAGGAAAAAATGTTATCGGAATGAACATGACAAATTACACGAAAGACAGTCTTATTGTCAGTAACACACACACACAAACACAAACACACACACATACACACACATACATATACACACATACACACACACACACACACACACACACACACACACACACACACACACACACACACACACACACACACACACACACACACACACACACACACACACACACTCCCAGTGGAGAAAGGAAATAGGGAGTAGGGAATGTTTAGAGTGACACTGAGGGTAGAGCACATCTGGATCTGGTCCCATGAGTGTCTGCAGTACAGTGTGGCAGAGGCACGGTGCGATTCAGCGCACACACATAAACAGAGAGATGCATAGGATGCCCAAGAAGTTACCATTATATGATCTTATACGTGTTTACGTATGATATGTGGTTGTATCACAGTCAAACACATTCTTTGTGCAGCTGACAAAAGTTGTTTCAGCAGACAGACCACAATTACTGTGTTCATTGTGCTGACTACGACTGAGCCAGGACCTGCCATACATCCTGCGGGCTGCTGCTCTTCTGGAGGAACCCATATCATCCTCAGACTCAACCACAGACAACCAGATGACCCTGCATTTCCTACCATTCAACACAACAGAATCAAAACATGCAGTCAAGTGTGGACTGCATATTCCATAATGACCTGCTCTCACATACTGTCAAAAACTGCTGATATGGCAAGGTTAATCATCACAAGTTAGACACAATCTTACAATGCTCTACATACAGTAAGCACTAGATTAGAACTAACTAGATTGCAAAAGAAATGCAGTAGTTGGAAGAGCGAGAACTGTAGGATAAGATTTTAATGTGCAAATATATATCCCCCCCCCCCCAAAAAAAATGTATGTATACAAAGGATATATATGTATATATAAATATAGTATAAATATATACATATATATGTATTAAAGTATGTATGTGTATGTATACAAAGGATATATATGTATATATATATATAGTATAAATATATACATATATATGTATTTAAGTCGCCCCTGACTATAAGTCAAAATAATGTAAAATAGCGGTAAATAAAGTGAAAAGGATTACAAAAATTACAGTATTTTAGTTCTCCTCACTCCACAACAAATCTTTTAAGTTTAACAGTATTCAGAACAGAACAGGACTGAAAAATTTAAGTATACAGAAATTACAGTGGTATTCATTATAAACAACATTTATTAAAAACATGGGAAATGCGTTCTACTAATAAACTTGGCCTAACATACTTCTCTCATTCAGCACAAATGCATATTTTGCTTGCTTGATGTTAATTGCATTATATAAATCGTTTTAGAATACAAGTAGCAGCACATTTCAGATGATAAACAAATGTGACTTACATCTTGTATTCCAGAATATATATATATATATATATATATATATATATATATATATATATATATATATATATATATATACATACACAGGTATATTACACCAACAAGAACTCTGAATAGGATCAAACTCAATACTGAGTCACATTATGTAAATTAATGCAAAACATAAGAATCTTAAAAGTTTTATTATATATGAGACATCTCCAGATGTAAAAATGTATAGAGGGGGGTGACAAGACAAAACTTGAGTGGAAGTGATGTTAGCTATTAAACAACTTTCTCTGCTCGGTGGCTGGCGAGCTATAAAACCAACAATAGAAATTAGTTTAGTCTTGACTGGCTGGATGAGGAGACATATAGCATGTAGACGTGCAGAATAATAAATAATAAAAACACAGAGAGAGAGAGAGAGAGAGAGAGAGAGAGAGAGAGAGAGAGAGAGAGAGAGAGAGAGAGAGAGAGAGAGAGAGAGAGAGAGAGAGAGAGAGAGAGAGAGGGACAGAGGGAGGGGTAATATCTACGGCTCATTGCAAGAGAAAGTGCTGACATGAGCTAAAAGACTGCAGACCCGGAGAGCATTCCTGCACAGATGCCCCTGAGATTGATAAGAAGTGAGATAGAGTTTGTTCAGGGAGGTATCAGAAGTAGAGGAGACGCATGTTAGAGGGCATGTGGCAGGAAGTCAAGGTAGATTACAAAACGACAAAGCGACGAGGACAGAGGGCTACGAGGTCGAGAGCGAGAAAGGCAAAAAGTAAAAGTTTCCACACAGCTGTACATACTGTGAAACAACAATAATACAGGGCAGAAGTGAGGCGCACCAATACTTGGAAAACGGAGGGATGACGAAATGGAGCTGAGGAGGGAGAGAGAGTGAACGAACGAAGGAGCCTTCGTCACTAGAATTCCAGTATAGGGAGCATATGCACCCGGAGTTCACTGAGGGCATTTCCATGAGTGCCTCATATAGGGAGGCAGGGGCGAGGGAAGGGGCAGGGCTTCTATATCTCAACATGGATAATCACTCCCAGCTGTGTCCACTTTAGCGGCGCACACACACATGTAGGGAGGGGCCATGGTTCGCCTTTCACAGCAGCGCTGAGACCTCAACGAGCCTCCAGTGCAGCAACAAGAGCGTCGAGTGGAACTACACTAAGCCACAAGAGACGCAAACCTATACTGTATCAGGGTAACTGACAAAAACAAACTTTTTTTTTATTCAACATCAAGATTTTAGGTGATTTGATCACTATCCCACAACATTTTAATGAACTTTTAGTTTCTTTATGGTTCGCAACACATTTTACTGTAAAATGCGAATGAAATTACATGAGAAAAAAGGCCGGTGAAGCCAGACTTGATCGCAAGTTAATTTCTAAATTGCCATTTGCTTGCCATTATCGAATTGAACGCATGGCCTTGGTGATGTCATCAGTGACGGAAAGTAATTGAGAAAAGGCAGGGCTTATTTAAATTTGATTAAGAATTATGAAAATTGTTTTTCCTGAGAATAAACTGCTCTGATCAGGAATGTGATTAAGAAATCAAGAATGAGTAAAACAGGATATTCAATAATGAAACGGGGCGGGGCTTGATTTTTATAAGTGTAAGGATTTGATTGGATAAGGAAAAGTGCTCATTACATTTAAAAATGGAGCCAGACGTGAATGCGAGTTAGATAAAACAATGAATATATTGCTATTTGTTTACATGACCAAATAGCACGGATGGCCTGAGCTGGATGATGACATCACTCTTTTTCTCCAGAGCTGCTTTATAGCTAAATTTAACACATTTCATAATTGCTAAAGTTTACACAGTTATTGAACCGAATTGAATCAACACAAAGCTGATTTCACCTAAATAATGACTGCCTACTCTTGTCTTTTTGAGCTGCTATACAGCTGAATTGAATTATGTTTGCTTCATTGAAACAATCTGTATTGTACAAAGTGCTATAGAAATAAAGGTGACTTGACATGACTTGGAGCATGTTATTTTTTTTATAAAGAATTACAAAGAGTGTTTTTTTTTCAGAAGAATAGGCACCGATCAGGAATGAGTATTAAGAAATCACAAAATGAGTAAAACAGGATATTCTGGCGTGAAGTGATTATATAGTGAAAGTGTGCATTACATACCAAATGAACCCAGGCGTGAATGCGTGTTTACATTATCTAATAGCACACATGGTCTTGATGATGTCATCAGAGACAGAAAGTCATTTTAGAGGTAGACTGTTTTTACGTTTTTTTTTGTGCTTTTTTTTTTTAAATCAAATGTCTCTCACATATTCTTTTCCATTTTCTTGAGCTCTCTGTAATGGATTTCTAACCTCCCCTCTCTCTCTCCTGGGCTTGTAAAGGAGAGGATATCCTCTGGCCTTATCTAATAGTCTGCGGATTGTGCAACGGTTGCCCTGTCCCAGAAAGACAGCAGCAACGCTTTGTGAAAGTGCACGTAGCATGGAGCACAAGGGTCAAGGTTTACCAGCAAAAACAAACCATGGAAAAAAATGTTGGTCATGTGTTCCTGCATCGGGGAGAAGAGGAGAGAGAATTAATGGAGAAATAGAGGTGGTGACAGGGAAAGTTGGAAGTGTGTGACGGCTTTAGGCTACACCTGACAGTGTTTAACAGGCACTGAAAGGAGTTAGTGGACAGTTCACTGAAAAAAAAAAAGCGTCATAATTTACTCACCCTCATGTCGTTTCAAACCCGTATAACTGTCTTTTTTCTTTGGAACTAAAATATGATCTTCCATTCTTTTGTAGCTCTCACAAAAAGCTTTCATATGGCTAATAATTTTAAATATATATATACCTGTATATAAAATATTTTTTAAAGAAAAATATATACACATATATACTGTGTATAAATATAAAATCGAATTACTTAATTTGATTAAATTATATAATTTATTAAAATATTTTTGAGATAGGTTTGGAAAATCATGGGTGTGAGTAAATGATGAAGATGATGATATTTGGTGAACTATCCCTTTAAGTGAAAAAAAAGTTTTTTTTAAACTACAGTTTGGATACTTTGTTTTTAGATCCACCAGGTCAAGTTGCTGATCCCAGACCAGTTTTGTCAATTAAAAACAGTTCTCAGATTGTATAGGATGGCAGGAATACTGGATCGGGAGTGGCCTATACTGGAAATAATCTGAAGATCACGGACGACAGAAACAGATACCAGGTGGAGCGAGTTTGTACAGGAGAGAAAATATGTGGGGGGGGGGGGGGGAGTCATTAGCAGAGTGATTATGTGCAGCCTATATCGGCACAACGGGGTGATCTTCAGTTCAACAACGAGAGAGAGAGATGAAAAGATAATATCAGCTACATGCAGGATGAGAGAGATGAACACGCTCATCTGTCTGTATCCTCTAATCTCAGTAAACAGGGCGATGTTGGTGTCACACAAGGGCGTGGAAATAATAGCTCAAGCTTCATGGCGCACATTGGCGATAATCTTTAAGTTTGGAGGAAAATATGCCTTTATAATACAGTATTATGGGACACACACACAAGAGATATAGGGGGGTTGTGGGAGGATAAAGCGGGACTTTTCAACATCATTCTCTGTTTAAACTCAAGCAAACAGGCAACTGTTTCCATTCAATCATCGTATTTATGTTTTCTAAAACTGTAAATCAGTCGACACAGATTTTTTCATTGTCCGCTAATAATTTGTAAACGCACACAAAATCAGCGGAATTGCTGCTCTGTGTTTGTTTTAAAAGAGGCCGTTTAGAACAATTCTCTCCCTGCACTGGAAAGCACAAGTTTACGTGAGCACAATCCTCTTAAGTGTAATCGCCCACCCCGGGCTTTCACAAACAGACTCACGCTGATCTATTCAGGGGAGAGAACGAATCTTGGAATTTCAAACGACATGCAGAAAGTTTGCAAACTAGTTCCCACTATAGCTCATCTGGCAAACAAGAACTAAGAGGAAAAGGGCGAGGGGCTTGATTTTATCAGTCAGGAATCGATTGGATAGTAAAAGTGCTTGTTACATACCATAATGGAGCCAGACGTGAATGCAAGTTAGCTAAAATAATGGCTGAATTGATATTTGTTTACATGACCTAATAGCACACATGGCCTTGGTGATGTCATCAGAGACACAAAGTCATTTAAGAGGTGTTATTTAATTTTGAATAAGAATGTTTTTTCTCAGAAAAATATGCACTGATCAGGAATGTGTATTATGTTAGGCCATGGTTCCGTTAACCTGGATATTTTTGCACATGTATTGTTCTGGACATGTTGGAAAACGTGAGCAGATACACTCACCGTTTTCTGGCTGGTCCTTTATGTCGCCATCACTGGGCTGGTTCGGACTTTCAGACTGTCCTGTTTCTGTAGAGAGACACACAAAGAGAGAGAGAGAGTCAGAAAGAGATACTTTTGTTACACGACCACTTTGAGATCATGCACTTGACAGTCTCTTGAAATCGTGTTTCCAGAATCTCAAGACTTATAGTAAACGTCTAGTCCAGAGTATCAAGGAATCACCGATGGCTGTGCTGACTGTGCAGTCTGGCTGCCAAGCGCACACTAGCCGTGCAGGTGAAACCCTACACAGATGTGTGTATGCAGTGTTGCCGGTTCAATAGAGCTGACTGCAGCCACAAACGGCCTACAGACAACTGCACACGTCGCAAAAATACTTTGTCTTTCTAGGCGTTAAACGACAGTGTTAACATGTTAATAAATGAGATTTGTTGCAACATAAAAACTATAATGTGGTAAATAAATTATATTTATCTGTGCTATGGTAAATAATAAAGTGATAAAAAAAACTGGATTGGAACTGATCGAACAAAAAGTCATTAATTATGATTATATTAATCAATTGACAGACCTAACTAAGTTTCAGCCTACATTTATTAGCATTCAGACACAAAGGAAAGTTATCGGAAATAAAAAGGTCTGACTGTACTCTAGCCAATGTCCTTTTGGCACGCGGCTCGTTAGGTCAGACCGACAGTGGGGCCTGGGCTGTGAATTCACACTGAGTGTGCTATTTGCAGCCGAGGCACTTATGGAAATAAGTCTAGAGAGAGAAAGCCTTCAGACCTGGGTATACTGCATAAAAAAGGCCCTATAAATTTGATGGGCTCCGATTTCTCCCAAGAAAGCTCTTTAACGGTGCCATTAGCTGCGATAGCAATGCCTCGTGCCTAGACAGTAAGGGAATCTTCGCAAAGATTCACCCCATTCACTTCTCTTCTACGACAGCCAAAAACGGCAAAGAAACACCCTTTAAGATGATTTAGACGCTGGGGTGAGTATTGATTTTGCCCTGGAGATAAAATAGTCATGCTGGGAGAAATATGACCTATGTCACGCTAGTGACCAACCAAAACAAAATGGATGCCAAATCTGAATCATGACTTTTCTCACTTCATTTTTCGGAAATAAATTAATCATGGTAAAGTAACTTCGAACATCACTTTAGAGCACAAATGTAACTGAAATTGATGTAAAAGATTTCTTAGAATTTCAGTTAATGATAAATCATGGAAAAGTAACTTTCGATAAAAGAAGATAAAGAAAAACCCAGACCCTCACCACGACCACAAAAAAGAAGTTTGTCCAGCCCCTTCATCTGCTCCTAGACAAAGTAAACAATTTAGGGCCTTGTTTGCATTCAGCTCAGCGTTGCCGTCTGCATCAACAGTTTAAAACAAAGGCAATCTGAAGAGTGGGCCGAAACAACGCAGCTACACCCCGCCCCAGCAACAGCTCAGAGATATGTGAAAGCGCAACGAAGGGGGCCGGGAAACCGGGTGCCGGGTGGGTGAGAGTGTGCGGGGACTTTCACACACTCTCCCAGTTGCCCTCAGTGGACCAAGTGCTCTCTCACACAGCGCCCATTGCTAATTAAATATGTAAATGAGGCGTGAGACCCAGACTTTGTGTGTCACATCTGCATTTACCCCCTGTCGAGGGCCCTTGGAGAGCGAGGGGTGACACAAAAAAACCCTCCCGCTTGAAATAAACAACAAAAAAAGACACTAAACAACAAACAACTAAATACCGTGCACAAACAGGCCCATTCATCAGGCCTAAATCCTCTATACAAGAGCATAACAAGCCACTCTATGGGCTGCCGACTGAAAGACAGAGGAGGGATGGTTCCTGCCTATCTCTAATTTTGTTCTCACACCATCAAAAAGATGGGAACGCCACTCGATGTGGGAGAAGAAAAGCAACCTGGAGTGACTCAGTCAACGTGTTATTCTGCCTCAATATGACAACAGAATTCATTATCGAACTATCGAAAAGGACGCTGAGGAAGGATAATTGAGACGGGCTCAGGTTACAGTGTCGAACTGATAGGAAAAGCAACCTGGAGTGATTCAGTCAACGTGTTATTACGCCGTGTAATTCATTATCGAACAATCAAAAAGGTAAAAAGAAGTCGTTTAGCATACGATAACAAACCCGGGGTAGTTGAGACGGGCACAGGTTGCTTCACGGTGTCGAACCGATAGGAACGTGGCTGAATTAGTTGGCTAGGTGATTCCCTAATTAGATCATTAGGACCGGCTTGCGGCAGCAGGCAGGTTGGGTAGGAGCATTATACCCCCTGGCCTGGCTCCGACTCTTCCTCTCCCAAGCCATGCTGAGGGCTTTGGGGGGGCCTTCATACACTCACACAGACACACACACACACACACACACACACACACACACACCGCCTGGTCTGTTTCATTATGCATGCGCTAAACCATCTGTACTTCTAGCAGGTCCGCTAGTCCCAACCCGCCGCTTTCTCACCAAGTGCTTTGCTGTAATCCAATTGTGTGTTAAAACCCCACTTTCAAAAGGCCCTTTACACAGTGGGCTCAGGAACACGAAGGCCCATAAAAGGAGGCAGAAACTTAATTTAGAAATACAAACGGGCCTTTCTGGATTATCAATGGAAGGTGAAGCTCCAGGGGGATTGGAGCATTGTTTCCGCAAGTATCATCCCCCAGATTTTTTTCTTTTTGGCCGCCACAGACCTTATGAGATGGTGGGTGCCGAATTCCTGCATGGTCTCACTTGAGACTACCCGGACTATCCGAGGAACTCAGACAGAACTTGTTTTAGAACGACCGCTACAGCAATGCATTTTTTTTTTTTTTTTTTGGAGAGCAGCATATTTGGGCCATGATGCAGATTACATAAAAATTACTTGAGGGGGAAACAATATGAAATAATTTCTGGGAACTGCAATGAGTCACAGATGGAGGACATGATGAAACTTGAAATTGTGAGTGACATGAGAAAAAAGGGAGGAAAAGCAAAACAGAAAATCAAGTAAAATATGCAATGGTAAACAATCTAGAATAATTTTATGTTTTCTAATAATGTAAAATTTTACAAATGTTAATATAAAACAATGTTTGAATATTTGATTAAACGTTCAAAACACGTAATTTTATCATCAAAGTATGTTGTTTCACTTAAATTAAATTGCTATTTAAAGGGGTCATATAATGCCATTTTTGTACAAGTTAATATGAATCTTTAGGGTCTAAATGAAAACTTTGTAATATATTTCTATCAAAAATTCTCATTAGTATTGTAAGAAAACACTAATTTTACCGGGTCAAAAACAGCTCTGTTTTCAGCACGCCGTTTCAGTGCATATGCCTTTAAATGATAATTAGCTTTGTTCACTCCGCCCCTCTGTACTTTGGGGCGTTTTGAAACAACGCACGTGGAGTATTAATAGTCTTGAGTCATATGCATTTGCAGGATGTAAACAGTATTTTGCCGGTATTGTGTTACTATTCATCTTCATGCAGTTATAACTGTTTTTTGGACACTACTTCTTAATCAGTAACAGACAAGTAAACCAGGTGTAACTTAGTGTTACCACGTTAACTTTAACACCTGTGTACAGTTTTGAATAACACATTAACCATAACGCGTTGTTCATTATAAACGTGGGATTATGAATTATATTGAGAAAGTCGTAACGTTACAACATGCCGTAATATACCCTGAGTGTAAACATTAGCTAGTCTGGGTTTCCCCATGCTGCCTCCCCGCAGCGCGATTTTATTCACGCTGAAAGGCAGTATGGATACCATGGGCCCGATTTTCGCCTCATTCAGGGAACCAATCACAGAACGGGGAGGGAGCAAGACGATGACGACATCTATGCACACCGAAGCAGTTTGTTTATTTCTATGGATTCAACATGGCAGCAGACGCGAAGCTACCGCATGTTTATCTTCCACAAACGGCAATAGTCGCTGAACGTCATTGTTTACACAAAAATATCTTACCCATCGTCTTCTTCCTTGTCTAATTTCTGTCGCTCTACATACGTCATCTGGTATTGAAAAGATTGCATATGAGCTACGTACAGGCGCATTTGACAGACATGCTTAGCACCCAATAAACGGCGCCAGGCAATCGTAAACCACGCCTCAAATACGAGAAAATGTACATGTGGTTCCCAGACCCAAGTCTCAACGAGAATTGGGTCTGGCGTTAGCCAGGCTAAACATTCATCGTGAAGCGTGCAAGCGATTTGCAAAGCTTAATATTTAAGGGTTAATAAAACGTTACACTCACTTCTTCTGGAGGTGCAGCAGGAACACGAATAGTTAGTACCGATTCTTTTTTCAGGAGCAGCTTCTTAGAAAAAACAGATTTACACTGACCCTCGTATAAACCAGTCTGGTGAGAAATGATTAGCGCAAACATAAAAGCATTTACGTTGATCGTTGCGAATATTCCCTTCCAAAATAAAAATAAGGCACTGCGTCTTCAGCGAGAATGTCATTCACAAAATGAATGCTGAGTTCCTTATTACACCCAAGAACAGAACACCACAATCGCTTAGACGCCATTCTACTCCAGTGTATCAACAATGCCGGTGTTCTGACGATTTGTGCTGCCTTGTCGAAATATGCTACCGTAGCGCGAATCGATCACAGAATGTCGATTAATATTATATGAAATACAATTATAATACAATTCTAAGTTATGAGTAGCTACTGTATAGCCTAGGCTACTGTTTTTATTTCTAAAACGGTGTGAAAAGTAAAAATTATCATCAAAAATTCATCTTTGACTTGTCAAAGCACACCTTTCCTTAGTAACTGAAACTTTCAGTTATTCTTGTTCGGCTGGCTGACCGTACAAACATTCATATGGTAGTATTTTTTAAAGGAAATTACATGATAACACGTGAAAATTTACCTTTTGTTAAAAAAAAAAACTGAGTCTGCACATGCGCATAACCAGTAAGTAGCAAATCTCGATGGGTAGCATGAATCGTCAGAACACGGGACTACGATGACAGCTCGCTCAGGGCGGGTTTGTGTTGAAACGCTGCTGTCAATTAACAATTGTGGGAGGGGTGTCCGATTTAGTGATGTCACAAGATTGAACGGCTCAATTTGAGGCAGGGGAAAACGTATAAGGAGATTAAAACAAAAACACTTGATGGATTTTTATCATTATATGATGGTTGTGGACAGGCACTGCTAACACATTTCAGTACAATCAACTTGTAAAAGTGCATATACCATTATATGACCCCTTTAAAGAAAAATCGAGAGAATATGAACTAAAATTAAAAAACATTTATGCCAAGAGACAAGTTTGGGTTTGTTTAGATTTTTTTTTTTATGCTTATGCTCACCAAAGCTGCAATTATTTGATAAAAAATTAAGTAAAAACAGTAATACTCTGAAATATTATTACAAATTAAAACTGTTTTCTGTTTTAATATGTTTTAAAATGTAATCCATTCCTGTGATAGCGAAGCTGAAATTTCAGCATCATTACTCCAGGCTTTAATGTCACATGGTCTTTCAGAAATCATTCTAATATGCTGACTTGCTGCTCAACAGTTTGTATTATTATTATCAATGTTGAAAAAAAGTTGGGCTGCTTAATATTTTAAGACTGTATGTACAGTCACGTATGATCAATTTAATGCATCCTTGATTAATAAAAGTTCTTACAACCTAACATTTTTTGAACGTATGTAACAAGTATGTACACACACTTCAACATCATTTCATATCAGGACTGGTTGTCATTCTTTTGCGTAGGGAAGAGGAGAAAGCCGTTTGTTTCCGTCAGGCCGCTGCCCGTGTGCAGTGTTTAAGTAACCCTGACCTTTCCCCCCTGCGCTTTTACGTCACACCGTATTTAATAAGAGGCAGTGTTTAGACAGGACCCTTCTGCTTCTCCTCTATAGTTCAGCCCGTTGCTGAGGCCTGTGCTGTTTTTCTTCTCTCGTGGAGCGTCGCTTGTTTACACTGCTGTTTTCGGAGGACCGGGAAGCGAGACGGGAGGGGATAGTGTTACAGGCCGTGTTTACAGATCCTGTCTGGATTTTGAATGGTAATACTGGTGTGTTTTCTTTCGTTCTTCTGTAACTTTTGAGAAATACAGAATGCACATTTAAGGACAAGGACCAAAGTAGGGATCCCTAGCATCTTTGATGTGCTTCAGTCAAGCTCATACACCAGTGCAGGGTGTGCAAAAATGAGAAGAAACCACTCTGCGGTCTCCCAGCGATGACATTATGGGATCACTGTGGTACAGTAAACCAACTATTGCAACCCGGCAAAAAGCAATAAAACTTCCAGAGTCTCAATTATTCTTTTGTCAGTGTGACTTGAGCAATTCCCCCCTGCAAATATAAAGCTAAACCAGACTATAACAAAAGCTATCAATAAAGGAATGCTATGTTTCCTTACTTGAACTTGTAAATCAGCTCTTGTGCTAATGCTGTAAGACAAGCTGTCTGGATTGCCAAGCTACCGTTACCAAGACACAAAAGCGGGACATTCCAGGCTTATTTGAACCCTTGTGCCCACTGGACTGGCGGGGGCATTGGGAACAAGATATCATCATTAGCTGATGCAGGATACGGATGGTGTTTAATAAGAATTTAGCATAGAGCATAGAAAAGTCAATAGCTCTTCTACAAAACTTAGCTAGCTGTCTTGCCGTATACAAAGGGTTACATCCAAACTCAAATGTAACCTTGTAAGTGACCGAATAGAGAAGTTCAAGAGTGCACCCCATTTAAATAGCGAACAGATAAGCTAAGCTAACAGTGCAGCACTCTTACAACCATAAAAATACACAGCATGCACATATACGGAGTAATATTAAAAATATATATATTTGTTTAATGTATATAATGTTATGTTGACTGCAGTTATTTTCATCAAAAGTTTCTAAGCTAACAAAAGAAGATAATTGATTCTGTTAATTAATATAATCGGTCATGCACTTTTTTTTACTTAATATCACATGCAACTCTTATGCTCTGCAGTTATTTCAGCCAAAGTTTGTGTAGTATCAAGTTGGTGCGCAATAACTATTGGGTGAATTTCCCTCTTTACTTCCTGTGATATATCAATGTACACCTGTTCTTTATGCTGTCTGCAGTGCCCTTCGGACCAAACATATATGCTTCCTAGACTACTAGACAGGGCACTGGGACATAACCTTAGTCTCTCTATCTGGTCGAAGTGTTTCAGAGGGAAAGAAGCAAAAAGTGGACCATCCTAAATTCTAGCAGCTCCTTTATGGGTTAAGCCATATTCCCCTGGCCTGTAGGCAAACACTTTCTTTCTTCCTGATCACTGTGCTTCTTGACTCCCCTGATATGAACTACAGTTTCTAGGAAAAAGCAAGCAGAGGAGGAGGAGGAGGAGGAGGAGGAGGAGAAAAAGTTCTTGGCCTTTTCCCAGGAAGGGAGAGAGAGAGAATCAGAATCCCAGAATTCCCCTGGGATATGGTGAAATATACAGCCCTGGGGCCACTTTCAATTTACTCTCTGCAGTACTCTTTCACTCTCTCCCTCTCTAAATAGCTGGGCTGTGAGAGAGAAGTCGAAGCTGTCAGGGATCTAATGTGTACTGCGACCTCCTGTAGCCCTGATATGGAGAAAGAGAAACATTGCGAGTGGGTCAAGTGTCTGTGTGAGCACGGATTCCTCAAAGGGAGTATGAGGAGAGGGGAATATCCGCAACACCAAACAAGAAAAGAACAAAAACCAAACTGAAATACATTAGACTTAAACAGTGAGACTGAATTTAAAATACCAGAATGTAGTGATTAGGCAAAAATGAGACCTTTGGAAACAGCCAGGCCAAAAGTACTTTAAACAAAAAGCCATTTTGTTGCGATGCCTTCTTCTGCAAGCTGCAGACACATCCCGTCTTTGTCTTCAGAGCGTCTCTTGCTTGTCCTAGTAGAACACACAAGGTGGCACAGGTAGACACTGAAGATCTTTCTACAAATATAGTCTAAAAAATGAACCGGGCTCTCCATGTGGCCCCTGGGGTCCAGGAGAACAACACAATAGGTAGTATTGGCATTGTTATCCCTGTTTTTGAGCCCTGTAAGGAGAGAAGAATGCCTGTGTTTGACCTCTGTCAGGCCTGATTTCCTGCCGAAGTGGAGCTATGTCTGAGGACACGGTACTGAATTGGAAAAAAGTGTTGTCAGTTTGATTGTCATTTGCCAGAGATCTAATCTCAGTGAGTACCGTGAGACCCTCCTTTTGTGACACGGGAGTCTATGTGTGTACGTACGTGCATGCTGTAATTCATCGCTCTCCAAGAGTCCAGCTGACAGGCTCCAGCTGCAGACGTGCGACATACATGCAGAGTGTTCACTGCTGTCAGGATCGTGGACACACATGTCTGTACAACAACTACCATCTGAAGCCAGGTAGTCCATCTCCAACTGACATGGAGGTGTCAATGCTTGCTACAGTCATTATTCAGACAGGGAGTGTGGCTCCCCAAGACTACACAACAATTCCAAATACAAAGGAGTTACACAAACAGGTTTCCAGAGTCACAAAAAGCAAACTCTACAATAGAAAGCCATATAAAATTTTACAAACACAATTTATAATGCCATGAAAAGGTTTGGTGGAACCATTTTGATGTACTTTCCATTAAAACAGAAAGTTGGGATGGGCCATATCAAAAGGTTTTCAAAAAATAGCCTTTATTTTACATAACTGTCCAACAAAAAAACACTTAGCTTGTGCCAAGAAGAAAAGCAATGACAAACAATGTTTTACTACTTGCTATTGCTAATTAAAGGCAGGTTCTATTCATGATTTAGAGGGAGAGGACATTCTCATTTTAGAAAGAATTTGATTGGACAAAATTAGCATAGTGCAAAATTGGTCAATTGTTGGTCCAAAAGAAAAAGACTAAATGCTAAATGTTTCTTTCAAGACTAGCATATAGATGGCATCAAAGCTATGAGGCATGGGCTAAATGCCACAAAATGGCTTCAACTATTATAATACAGATTTTCTTGTATTTATTGGGCCACAAACTGTCAACTTTACCCATAAACACAACCCTAAGTAAATCCACAGAGCATCAATAAATGGCGGGCGACATTTGCACCGTTCATGGCACAGGGGTGTGTACTTGGCTGGCCACCGATACCAACTATAACGCTGTGGGCAGAAAGGCCTCGTCTCAAACCCCCCTCTTCCCTTCTCCCTCAGAATGAGTGAAAATAGAAAGTCTCCATGATCTTGGCAGTAGGACGTTTGGAGAGAAAAAAAGATGGGGTGATTCAATTTGGCAGCCAACTTTTTCACTCCCTCTCTTTGGTTGTCTTCCTCTCTTTCCCTATTTGCTTGCTCTCTTCCTTGGAGAGTGGCTGGCCAAAGCCCATGTTTGGAACAGACTGGAAGACACTTGCCAAGGCTGAAGCGTACGCCACCAGGGATGCACTACCCAGCCCGCAACTTCCCCTGCAATGCACTTCACTCCAGCTGCTTCTCACAGAGGGAAACCCCCTGGAAGCCTGGCCGCTAGAAAAAGTGGCCACGCAGCACTCCACACATCAAAACAAACAAAACAAAAAAATAAATTAAAACATTCACAATAAACTAACAAGGTGTCGGAGTCATGTTGGATTAAGAGTTAGGCTAAACCTTTCATTACAAACAAACAAATAAATAATGAAACCATTATATACATTATATATATATATATATATATATTTATATATATATATATATATGCATAATATTATAATTGCAATTAATTGCATACTTCAATTGTTTTTAAATCATGTTTCTTGCTGGTCTATAGTGAGGATACAGAACTAAAATAATTCATCCAGCCTACATAAAATAAAGGCAAATTACTTAATTTTCCAAGAAATACATTCCTTATTGATTTTTATTTTATATTGATTTAATTTAATTCATCCGATGAATAAAAATGATAAAAACTAATTTCAAAATGTAGCCGGTCAATACTTCTGGTGCTACAATGTTCTTGTGCACTTTCTAAATATCATATAAATCACCCCTGTCCATAATTCACATACAGTAAGTGTTGCATAAACAATCCCCCCACAGCCCACAAACAAGGCACTACGTTCAAAGCCTTGACACAAGCTCTATATTGTCTAGACGTGCGAAGCGGAGTCATTTTTATTTATGCTGCGCAATTGTCCCATGAATTAGAATTCAAAAGCAATCGTTTCGAGAGGCTGGGGAAGTAAAAGCCTTTGGACAAATGCTCAGTTGTGAACGGCGACTCGGTCCAAGTCCCTGGCGTACACCCGAAGCATTCATGGAGATGCCAGCCAAAGCTCTAGGTTGTCATTTCAACCCTTCCAGGCCCTTAAACTAACAGTGAAATCGGTAGAAGAATAGAGAGGGCGTGAAAAACATATGTGTTGCCGTCTACAAACAAAACGATCGTGTGCTGTCTCAATCATGGCTGAAGGACAAGAAACCGTTATAGAGTCCAATTCAAGTCAACACAGACAGGAGAATGAGAACTGACAATATTACGTAGGACGTTGAATTAAATTTTTCACCCTACTTGTGGAAATATAATGCCATCACGCTCTGCTCCCACACCGTCGCTCCTCCCCTTCACCTCCATTTTGTGCCGATCAGTCTGCCACCATTTTAAGACAGTCGCTTCTCAACAGGAACACAAAACCAAACAATCGGGCCTGTCAGGTGAGAAACTCATTGTCTGTTTGCCGCAACTGTTCTTCAGACAATTCAAATACAATAGTTCTAATAATTAAAAATGCAATAGCGTATGTAAACAAAAGGGAAAACGTGCCAAAATCCCCATTTAAAAGCAACTCGTTGGCGCTCTTCATCGTCCTTTTTTTTCCCCCTCTGCCACACAAGCTTATCCCAACCATAGCTGCTAACTCGTCCTGCCAGGCACAGCAATACTGAGAGAATCACGTTAGCTGCTCCTATTGTTGGATGACACAGAAAACGCCGTTGCCAAGAAGTTTACTGCCAAGTTCAACAACATCCTGATTTGAAAAAAAGGAGGGAAAAAAGACAAAAGTCCGATCCCACACACATATAACCACTACTTTTGGGAGATTCATTAATAACTCAGAGATGCAGATGTTACCATTTATCTCTAATACACCCTCACTCTAAATACTTTACACCCTGGCAGCCATCTTAAAAGCTCTGGCAACCATTTTAAAAGTGCCCTCTCTTTATTTGAGCAACCTGCCATCCCCTAATGCCACCCTTTGCCGAACAATAACCTACTCAGGATTTAGCAACCACGTCGGCCAAATTGACAGTTTGCCATTTTAATGGTGAACAAAATATGACATGGGAAAAATTTATTAAAATAAATAATCAGAGAGACGATGCCTTAAGTTGCATTTTGCTGTTCTACCAACAGTGAAACTGAATGAAAACAAGGTAAAATTTTCATATTGTGTTTTCTAACATACAATCTATGCTAAATTTTGTGAAACAGGATGATTTGCATCCATGTATGAAGAATATGTTCTTCTCAAAATTATGTCTAGATATGTGAAAAAATGTACAATTTGGTCATTGTTAGAACAATTCTTTGATTATACAAATTTTATAATAAAATCATTTTAATAATAAACCACTCTACAATACTATAAATTCTAGTCCCAAAAATGAAGCCTTTTGAAGACTTGTGCAAACAGCAGGATGAAAAGTGGTCTGCATAAAGGAGGAATTTTTCCACAGTTCACATTACAAGGCTCCGCTGGACAGTAAATGTTTGCTTGACTGCCATAAGACAGAATTCACAACACAAGCTATATAATATTTCATATTACAGGCTGTTTTACACCAATGCAAGTGGCTGATGCACTGCAGTGGTGTATGCATGTGTGTGCGCGTGGACCACTGCCCAGACCTGGAGGCCTGAGTCTCATTTATAATGCCTGTTGTTCTGTTAAGATGCTCAAGGAATCACTCACCCACGGCAATTCCAGCAGCGACGGTGGATCAATTAACGAAAGCATGATTAACATTACAGGAGAGCACTGTGGAATAATGGACGTCTCGGGAGAGTGGATTAGGACGAGAGGAACCTTGACGTGCGGCCGAGATATTGCGCTAGTGAAGGACGCCATCAGCAGCGGCATGACATAAGCCAGACCGAAATAGTTTGGGAATGCAATTGATGAATTGCCATATTGATTCAGTTCTGCCTCACTTACCATAATTATAGCGCTGTAATGGATAGCATTACTGCTGCCGCTTTTTGTTTTATCCTTTCTTTTTTCTTTTTCATCAACTCTCCACTTCTGAACTTGTTTGGAAATTGTACGAACATACATGCGGTTATGTGCTCTGATTGAAAAAAGTGATGAGAATGACATACTTCTGAAACCATGAACCTGTCAAAATGGACCGCATAATTACGCTGATTTCGGGCTCATCTGAACCTGTTTGCAGGAGTTTCTTGGAAATTTACATGAAACATGCTCTTGCATTAAAAACAGCTACACTAAGTGCAATGGAAGAGAACATATTGTAAGAATCTCAGCATGATTTTAAATGTTGGACTAAGTTAAAACACAATACTATTGATGGAACACACACACAGACATACACACACAAACAAAAGCACAAGCAATGGGCAAACAATTACTGTTTGGATTTAATTAGGCAAATGCTTACAAGATCTTGACCAAAAATTGATGCACCTCCTGGTGGAAATAAATGTTGATGTTATTTTCATCGAGAGGTACATCATTTTTTGGTCAAGATCTTGTATTGCCAATGCAAGAGTCCAGCACTCTGTAAAGTGTCTACACCAGAACATCCCCAAAAACTTCAATGAATTTAAGGTCTGGACCAATTTAGAGGTACCAATTCATGTGTGAAAATGATTCTTCATGCTCCCTCCCAACCGTTCTTTCACAATTTTAGCCTGATGAATCTTGACATTGTCATTCTGGAATATGGCCATGATGTGTCTTCCTACATGGTTGTTTAAGAAATGAAAAGTTACACACTCCATCAATTAGGGTGAGAAAACTGATGCCAAACATATAACATGCTAGAAACATAATAATCACTGCAATAATGATCCAATCATAGATTCTTATGCATTTGCCTATTTAAATTCAAACATCGACTTTTTTTTTTGGCCGGGCAGTTTATAAAACAGATATAAAACAACAGTAGAATTGTATATATATAAAAAAAATGGTTTTATACATATACATACACACACACACCTGATGACCTGATCCAGCAACCAACTAGTTGAACATCATAGCCCATCCCTACCGTGTTCTTTTGTACCGTGTACCTCCATATAACTTTTGTACCGTGACCCTCTGAGGAACGCTGCCTTGCAGGGTCGCTCTGATCTGATGAAGAATGCCAGCATAGGGAGTCAATGTCAGTCCCACATAGACACAAAGTGCCGACTCATAGCAGGAGAGTGGAGACTGCATCCCCCCCCTCTCTCTGCGTCTCAGTCATTGATAACTAGAAAATGTTACCAGAGAAAGGTTACTATGAGCCACACAATGGGCTTCTTGTATTGTTGCAACCCCCTGGGTCGAGGAGAGAGAGAGAGAGGGGAGTCCTGGCATGTCTCCTTTCAGAAGGCTCTGTTACATACTGAGTCAAGCCTTTATAGTGCTAGTACGATCATGTTGAGATGTTTGCAATTTAGTTTCCATGTTACGTCAAATGAAATAGTAAAACACAGTAATATTAAACTGGAAAGTGGAAACATTCCTGGATTCCTTGAACAGTCTGTTTTTGACAGAATATATAAAAAAATATATTTTTGGTTGGTTGAAATACCAATATAAAAAAACGCTCAATTATTTAAAAAAAAAAAAAAAAGGAAAAAAAAACCCAATGCAACAGGTACTAATCAGCTAAGGGAAAAAGCGAGAGCAGTGTATGGTAAGGGTGGTGTGGAGAGATCGATGGGGCAGTTAGGGACTGCCGTCTCTCAGGTTACTGTATGTGTTGCACACGAGCCCGTCTGGAGCTCTGCCCCGGCCCCACACACTTCTCAATAACTCAGATCCTGCTGTGCCCACTAGTGTTCATTTCGTTAATGAAATCTATGACCAAAAATGTTCGTTGACAATAGCGAGACAAGACCAATGTCATTAAACGATAACTATGACTATATCAACAATATCGTTGACGAAAAAACAAGACTAAAATGTAGTTTAAAAATAAAACCATTACCAAAATCTTTCTTTGTTGTTGTCAAAAAAGGATACAAAATATTACAGACTGTACTCTAGGACCTTTCATTCTTGTGGTTGCTAGATGTCAAGATTTTAAATCCCACAATCAGAGCTTTTCTGTTAAATGGATACATTTTCTGCACATTGTTTTACTTAATATCTGCAATCTGGCAATGCACTCCCTCTACACTGCACTGAAACAGCGATGATCTGAAAACAATGAAAACACAGAGAAACAAGTAAGCTGGAGTTCAGTGATCTCCATTCACGAGCCATTTGTGCTGTTTGCTGTGGCTACATTTGCGATCTAACCTTCTTAGTGATGAACTGTAATAAATCCAAACATGGATCTTGACTATATTTGCGATTGTGTCTTTCACCAGTTGTAGAGGGTGTTTTTATTTTTTGTATTATAAATAGCCTATTATAAATCAGAACATTAGATAAGGAAGTCTTTCCAAACACTACTAATTACCATTAAAGCTAATATTCAAAACTTTAAAAAAAAGTTCTACACCTAAAAATTTATAGTAATATTACAGTAGCAACAGTAATTGAATGTAAATGTCATAGTGACTGAATGAACTTGCAGATCTACAGACGTGTGTCTATTGGCTGGTAATGCTTGTTGAGCTGTGGACAATGTCAGCCCAGCCCATCGACCAACATATCGATCTTTGCTGGGGGAAATTGAGATGGAATTTGCAGTAGTGCAGCTAGGATTTCTGGGCAATGCTCGCTGCACACTGCTCTTTTTTTCTTCTTCTGGGTCTCCCTGTTTTTTTTATTTGCTCAGTATATCTGAAAGATTAATTGGCGTATTCAGATGCATTACTGTGATAATGTACTGTATCTCCACCAAAAATACCATGTCTTAAAGTGATAGTTCACCCCAAAATTAACATTTCGTCTTCATTTACTCACCTTTGTGATGTTCCAAACACAAATTCCTTTCTTTCTTTAGTGGAAAACAAAAGGAGATGCTTTTGAGCAGCTCTGTTAAAACCAATGCATTATTTGGAATATAGCAAATTAGTTTGACCCATTTTTATGGACTTTATTTGGGTCATTTCGGAGCATTATACATGAACATTCATGCTCTGAACAACATGACAGTGAGTAAACGATGACAAAATGTTCGTGTTTGGTGCACATTTTAAGATTAAAGCTGCAGTGCAAAGCGCTGAATAAAGGCGAATGCATGTTCACAGACTCCCAGACCCCGTGTAAGGCCACTTTTAGACCTGTCAAATATCTCGACCTGAATTCATGACTAGATCCGACTTCAGCACCCTGTCACCCGTATGGATTACACCCCACGGACCAGGTTGCAAAACAGCAGAGGCAACATCTCAATGTCAGGCCTGTTTCTTTACAATCTTTACTTCTTTTCCTCTCTTTCTTTCGCTCCCTCTCCCCTTTTACCAGAATATCCTCAGTTGGCCTTTGGACAGTGTCTCTGGAGGGAGGCAATGCATCAGGCTATTTATCACCCAGCAGTTCCCGCAGTAATCAATTAGTCTTTCAGTGGGCGTACCTGGCCCCTCCGGCCTGGCACTACCTGTTACAAGCCTGCCTTCCTGGAATTGCGGGGCCTGAACTTCTCTCTTGTTTCTCTTTCTCCCTCCTTTCCTCTCCATTATCGCATGGTCGGCACACTGAGCCGGTGCTTGGGTTAAAATGGGTCTGTTATCAGCAGATGGTAGGGTCAGGGGAGGACCAACGTAACCATACATGAATGATTAAATCAAGTGATTTGTTGAGCATAGGTGTGCCATTACTTGTCTAAATGATAATACTTGCGTTTATTTGCATTGTGGATAAAAAAACGGGCCAAAAAAGAAATAAATATTATAACGAAGGAAGGTCAAGAGCGATTTCAAGAGACCAGAACATCAAAGAGACATTGGCTAGTAAGCAGGCACTAAGCAAAGAGTGTTATTATTATAAACAGAAACTTCAAAAAAAACTGAACAAAACTAAAACTAAAACATTTTCGAACTGACAAATTAATTATTTTTAGTTTGTGATAAATGGTATATTACTTTCAAAACATCTGCACTAAAACTAAAATAAAACATAGATAATTTAAATCTAGAAAACTCTGCACATAAAACAACTGATCTAAATTGAAGAGATAAATTATAAATGACTAAATAATAAAAAATTAAGAACTACAATTACCTTGTTAGCAACTATTAAAACTAAAATAAATGTAAATATATTTAAACTAGTATCACCCATGTAAAAAATCTTAGGAACCACATAGCAATCCCCTGACAAGCACCACCTCACATTTTCTTAATTCTGTGGCACATTCTGTAATGTAATAATTCCCTTTTCACACGTTCATTTTGTGTGGGAACCAACTGTTTGCGACCCTTCTCAGAAGTCTGTAACGAAACAGGTTTTAATTCTGGATTTACTAATATAAACTAAAATACCACCTAATCCCATTTCCTCTCGCTATCGATTCAGCACGTACATAATTTGAAAGTGCGCTTCGGTAATTGCAAACGAGCATTTACATAAATCTGTCGCCGCTGACTAAATGTTTGGTGAATAAACGACACAAGTGCGCACTCATTGATATTCAAGCGCAGACAAACAGAACAAAGGCAGAAGCGGGCAGCGGAGCCAGTGTTTGCGGCCCTTGAGTGCCACTCGGAATCACTGGTTCCCAGGGTTGTCAGGGAGCCCATGCCAAGGCTGCGGGCATGGGGGAAGGAGGGGTGCATGCGAGCACAGGCAGCGCAAAAACAATATAAAACGCATCGAGCGAGGTGATGTTGAGAAAATATACCATGCCGCCAAGAAAGATTCACCCCACCCCCAAATTGTGCACCAAAACAGCACCAAGTCACACAAAGACAAGTGTATGTGTGCATTTGGGGGGTGGGGAGGGTACTGAAAGGGGGCACTGTTTACTGTCTGGTCTCCCCCAGCACCGCACAGCCTGTCTCACTTCAAACAAAGCTACTGGCAAGGGAGCGGCAGCAGCCCCTGTTTCCAGGGCCACTGGAGTTTCAAAGAAGTGAAAGAGGGCAGCAGTCTGGAGGCTACAGGGCCCAGGCTGGCATACTTGGCTAGCGTCGTGGCCAGGTGGTCTGAGCACATTGGCAAGACACTGGCACGCCGCCCTATGCAGATGGCTCCCGTCTCCGCCTTTTTAGGTGTCGATCTCTCTCTCTCTCTCCGTCTCTCTTTCTTTCTCCTAATACGCGCACACGCAAAGTCCGACATATGCCCTCCCGCAAGGTTTGAAGGACGAAATGCATCTGAAAAAAAAGGCAAGAAAACGCTTGTTTTTTGAATTAACGGTTCAGACCTGTAAAAGTATCACCGAAAAAGCCAGCGGAGATGCCAGCTGTGCCAGGCTGCCTTTATGCGTGTTCCCGCCGCCATGCTGGGACACCATCACCATGGCATCCCAAAGTCCCCAGCGTACCCTCTGTTCCATTCCATAAACTCACTCCGCGGAAAAAAGGATGTGGATATCGATTGCACACACTTACGAGAAAAACTTCAAGTTGTATGCTAAAAACGATCTCCAACAAAAAAAGGAAAAAAAACGAAATCCCCTGCTGTTGTGTTCCAGGTTTATGGGGGCCCGAAATCAGGTTCTGTGGTTGTGTGAAATGCTCCCAGAACATATGGAGGAGGATTCGCCAAGCCCCGCTTCACAGCTGTCTGCACCCAGCGAAGACGTACCCTCCCTTTTCCCTGCTCCATTGATGTACACACACACCAAAGACCTCCAGAAATACACACACACACACACACACACATATATATATATATATATATATATATATATAAGTGACTAGGGCCAATCTGCAATGTTAAAATAATGTTAATATACTCAATGTTTCCATAGTAAAGCCAAAAGACGTAAACAATATGAGCGTTAGCATGATTTTAGCTGTCAATTGAGCTTAACTTGTATTGAATTCAAAATATTCCTTAATCAAACAGACATTCTAACTTTAAGGTTCCAACAAAGTCCTTTGGAGCACCTGAGATCCGCCGTAAGAATTTTTTGCTATATAGGGTGCTTGAGTTGGTTCCTTGGGAAGTAAAAAGTTCTTTAGACCAGATTACGGAATCTTAAAAATATAAAATGAATTTTTGAATGTATGAATCTCGCAAAACAATATACAATAAAGTCTTCCTACCCTCACCCTCCTGTGGCCCCACGTGTCTAAGGTTTTGTACAATATGCCATCATTACCCAATCATTATCTGGTTTTAGCACTGACAGTGGAATTGTGTGCTCCCTTAAAGCCTCCTTTTTTATGCTGATGAGCCTCCCGAAACTTCCTCCTGTGACATGCCGCTGATAATTAGAGCACCACTGTGAACCGTACACGACCACTTTTGACCATACCATCGATAAATGTGCCGAAAGGGGCAAAAAGTCTGGAGACAGGGAGGGATGAGAGGCCCTTTAGAGGGATCAAGCGGCTCCCTAAAATCCTCACAGTGCGACTCTGGGCGACCCAGACGTCCCCCTCCACCCCCGGTGAGCGAGGGGCAGGTTGGCTCTTTCAGCCACGGCTCAATGTTTTGCCATTATCCTTTTGTGACGAACCCTTCTAGCTGTCTGAGTCCTACAGGCAGAGTCTTACTGCTTGTAAATGGAGCTAATCTCAGACTTTCACTGCGAAACTCCACCGTGTGTGTCCGTCTGGACTTCCAGAGCCACTTCCAGTGTCCTCAACAGAAGATACATGGGAAATTACCAAGATTGTTTCAACTAAGCTACAAATCTGCTGCAAAACAGATGAAAAACAGTTCATTAAGAGGCTTTCGAATCACAAATCAAAACATGAATCAAAATAGATTTGTGAAGTATCGCAGATTTTTTTGATTCATCAATCGAACCTGTTCCTTGTGCATTTCATTTTTCAAAGGAAAATAGAATAAAATTATAAAAAGGAAATTTGGTGAAATTTAAGAACATTTAATGTGAATATATGTGTTCAGTTTCTTTCTGTCAGCCTTTATGAAATGCTGCTTGAATCTGTTTTTCCAGATACAATTTCTGAAACATGTCTTTACAATGTCTGTTTGAGTTAATAATGACATCTTTAACATCTTCACTTTATAATTTTACAAACAAACTTCAGTGATTTACGAACAGCTTGCAAATCATTAACAAGAACGGGGTCGAAAAAAACGAATCGTCTTTTGAATGAATCAAAGGATGCTCAAACAAATTGAATCATTTGGCAGACCAACATTTGTGCTCAGTCTGAATAAATAACTGACGGATGCTCTTTTGATATCTGACGCATGCTTTATTCTACCATATCTCGCGTATATAATGCTGTACCACCCGAATGATTCTCCTCTCCATCTTGAGCGTTTATTCCTCTGATCATTCAATCCACTCGAATCTGCTAAATTCCTTCTCTGATCCTCCCAAGGCCCCTCGCACACACTCTCTCTCTCATTTGCACACACACACACACACACACACACGCATTTCTCTCTAGGGCTTGTATTTGGTATTGTTTCACACACATCCAAATCATCAGCCTCTGTTCTGAAGTTTCTGTGCAATAAACATCAAATAAATAAATAAATAAATAAAAATCACATTCTGTAAAAAAGTGGAACCACATCAAAAGAGATTTTAATCCTGTCTGGATTCATAGCTGTCCTCTTTACTATTAATAGCGGGTAAGGGGGAAGGAACATTATGGGTTGATTTATTTATTGTGTCATGTATTAAGACGCATGTTACTGAGAGGTCCCTCTCGGAAAAATTGACAAACAAAATAAAAAGCCGCTATTTCTGATAACCTATTTTGGTGTGTGTGAAGAAAATTTGGCTTTTGCACCCCAATTAACAGCGTGAATAAAAAAGGCGCTCTAAGCTGGCCGTGCAAAAGTTGATCCTCTTTTGGCTTCTTTCTGCATGTCGTTTTTAATCAAAAAATTAAAAGCAACACACGTAATTCTGTCTTTAGTCTATATGCAGAATGCACTGGCTTGAGAGGTGAGCTCAACATGTTAGTTTTTATTTTATTTTATAAAACCGTGAACTGAGGCGTCTTCTACTTAGTATCCACAGCATTAAGGGTTTTAAAGGAATTTTAAAATGTAATTTATTAAAATTAACTGGCATTCTAGCCATTTATCCACTCTCCCGATTGTGATAGAGGTGTGTGTGTGTGTATATATATATATATATATATATATATATATATATATACAAACACACGCACACATATACATATTAGTGCCGTCAATCGATAAAAAAAACTAATTAATCACACATTATCTGTAATTAATCACGATTAATCACACCTATTATTCGTTTTTAATATATTTTTACATTATCATAATTTCACATTTAATCTCCAACTTAATGTAGAAACTACATAAAAACACTAGACTATATTTTAAATATTTGTTTAATGGAAGTGAGTGATTTTCTCTTTTTCTTTTGTTCTTTGATCATCCTTTATGACAGCGGGTTTATTCGGGTGCTGTCACTTTAAGACCTGCCACACATGACACAAGAACAGCATTTACTTGAGATTTTCAGTATGAATATCTTTCAAAAAACAAAATCTGATTGACCCAAAACTTTTGAATGATAATGTAAGCCATTTTAAAACCTGCATCACTTGCCAATCAACACTGACCACTTGAAATCCTTCATAAACCACAATTTGAGAACCACTGATCTAAAACCAAAGAAATCAATTCAATGTATCCCACGTGTCCTATAGTTTGTTCAAACTAATTTCTACACTGAAGACTGAAACAAGCCTTTAAGACAGCCACTTTTGCTTTTACCTGAACCCACAAAGTAGCTTTTATAGTCTAGAGCTCCAGTGAGAGCAGCTACAGTAGGTATTGCTGGTGAAGAGCACTGTCTTTGTCTCTCCCTTCCCTGCTGTTTTTGTTTGAAAAGAGTGGTTAAGTTCTCCTGATCTGCGCCGTCCTCTCCTGACCGCAGGCCTCACGGAGCAGAGCATTTCATAAACACTTGGGGAGCACGTCTAATCCTCCAGCCCGTATTAATCAGGAACGCTCTTTTTCAGAGTCCCTCGTCTGTGTTTCCTTCTGCAAGCCTGAGCTAAATGAATTAAAGAGGAGGGTTTAAGGATCTGCGGTTTGGCTTGAAAAAATTAAATAATCAGAAAAAAAAAAAAAAAGACAAACCCTCAAACGGCAGAAAGTCTATTTAGGAAAAGCTGAAATACCAAGGTACAACACTTTGGCTTCACCCGAAACCAAAGATAAACACATGCTATCACTGTGATTGTATATTTATATATTTAAAAAACGAACCCCTCTTGGTGTGATTTGGGGTGGCTATTACCAACAAGCGTGTACATGTGTTTCTCATTTACGTGAAGGATTTTAATTCCTTACAGCAGTTTTACAGATCTCTCATTATCCAGCTATGTCGAAAAGGGAAAACGGCAATAGTCAAAGTCGGCAGAAATGAAAAGGAATGCCTAGCGGGTTTGAAGCCCAACGCAAAACTTTCACCTCGACACTCCTTAATCCCTCATGAATGAGAGCCGTATTCGTAAGACATACAGGAGGTCAGGCTGTGTTTGTCTAGTGGGGTTAACTGATACCGAACAAGTGTTTGGGTTTGGACTGATTAATGCTTACATTGAGGTTTTTATTCCTCAAAAGTTGTTCTTCTATTGCTCAGGACACTTCTACATTGATTTAAGTATAAATTTAGTCTAAGATGTTTCTCTTCGAGTTCTTTGTGAAAAATAAAACATGTATACAAATCAGGCTGTTGACAGAGTGTAAAATTAATCTGGATAGTATCGCTCAGATTATTTGGTCTTGGGAGAATTTGATGAGAAACGGTTGAGATCATTAGAAATTTTAGAATTGCAGATTTTCCAAAGTCTGAATCCGATTTCAATTTCAATATGAACTCAAACATTTCTCATTAAATCTTCCAAGATGAAATTATCTGAGAGAAGCTTTTTACAATAGAGATCTCAACAACGTCTCTAACTGTGCTCAGATTTGCCAAGACACCAAAGTCTGCAGTCAAAATTGCAGATTTCAATATGAACTATATTTTTTGCTCATTAGTCTTATAAGACTTAAGTATCTGAGCAATGATGCCAACAACTGAGAAATCTCAACAATGTCTCCAACTGGGCTAAAATTCCCAAGGATACCAAAGTTTGCACTCAAAATCTGAGATTTCAGTATGAACTTTCTCACCAAATTTTCCAAGATTAATTTATCTCAGCAATGCTCTTCACAGTAAAGATCTCAGCAATGTCTCAAAATGTGCTCAAATTCCCCAGTATACCAAAGTCTACTCTCAAAATCTGAGATTTCAATATGACCTCAAACATTTCTCATTACATCTTGGCAGATCTGCCAAGATACCAATCTTGAGATCTTTGCTGTGATGAATTTGATGAGAAATATTTGAGCATAATGAAATGTCATATTTTTGATTGTAGCAGTATCTTGGCAAATCTAAGCACAGTTTGTGACACTGAGATCCAAAACTCCAGAAAAGACTCATGAGATTACTGTTTTTTCTAAGAAGCAAAAAAGGTAATTGATTTCACAAACATCTCATTTTGCGCTGATTGCCACGTAGAAGAAGTCTTGAAGAGATGTTCTTTCTTACGAGTTGGAATGTTTTTCAAACTGTGACCAGCATATGTAGCTCGTCTTCTGGCGAGAGTGCGTGTGGTCAATGATAAGGAGAATGTGGGCTGTCTGAGGACCCCAATGATTATCGTACTGAAGAGGCCCAGGGCCTCACTGAAGTCATTACCCTGTCTGCCATTTCACGAATAAATCAGCAAATATGCAGCACCTCCATCCATAATTGGGTCCAGCCCTCCCTCTCATTTGCGCCCAATAATAGCTTTCCACAGTCATTACTCCAACTCTGCTTAAGTGTGCGAGCTTGAGACTCTTAAACTTTTCCCTTTAATTAATATTTTATTTAAGATGCATTGGTTACAGAGTGGACAAAAATCTATATGTCGCTCAAGATTATTCTACATAGAAGCTTTTCTCTTTGTCTTATTAAATGTCTGTGGTGAAAAGCATGAACACATTTCTTTTCGTTTGTCAGGTTTTTTTGGGAGGATGGCTCCGGTGCTTGCCAAAAAAGCTGTGGTTTTTGCCCG
This sequence comes from Meda fulgida, assembly GCA_030578275.1. Lineage (NCBI taxonomy): Eukaryota > Metazoa > Chordata > Actinopteri > Cypriniformes > Leuciscidae > Meda > Meda fulgida. The sequence continues at coordinate 9,952,581 of CM060637.1, read as the reverse complement.
CCACCATGTTACTATTAGACATGGTTATGGATGGAGCTGGGGAAGTAACACAAGCCATCCGCACATGCAGGCGGCATGTTCGTGTTCAGGCTGGCCAGGCCTGGCTTCTGTTTCCACAGTTTTGGCCCCCGCAGCTCAGTCTCTAAACTCAAGAGTTTGGGCATGTTTAGACCACAGATCACTCTCGCGCTCTCCCTCTTTTCCTCACCCTCCCCCTCTTTTTAATCCTGGGAACCACATTTTGCATGGGAATACAGACTGAGAATGGAACGGTCCAGATGTGAAACGAGAGGAAAGACTGTGGGTAGAACCCATGAGCGGTGTTTTCAGGGAGTTTGAAAATGCCTCCACTAACACGGCACAAAGTACAGTATAATGCCTTAATGTTAGGGTAAGTAAAAAAAAAAAAAAAAAATTATTTTAATGTTCATTTCAAAGGCCCCAATATATTATTTTTTATTAAAATCATAGCAGTGTAGACAGCTTGCTGATTTTAATAATTGATTTGTTGTAAACACATACATTTTTACTATTAGACGTCAACCATTTTCTTTTTTGGAAAAAAAAATCCAAGTATAAATATGGTTCATAGGCTCATTCAGTGTTCTATACTTTCCCTTTTAAAAAATATTAAATTAATCTTTTTATTAAATACATTTTTCAAAAAAAAAAGTTGTCTAATAGATACAAGTATACATATGGTTTATATACTCGTTCAGTTTTTTAAAATAACTGCATTTGTTTTTCATAAAAACTATTTTTAAATATAATTTACAGCATAAGCTAAAAGAATTCCTTTCAAATGTTATCAACATAGACATAATATATATATATATATATATATATATATATATATACATATATATGTGTATGTATATATGTGTATGTATATATATATATATATATATATATATATATATATATATATATATATATATATATATATATATATATATATTCAAATCAAATTAAAATGAACAGAAGGTGGTGTTAGGAATTAGAATCAGAATAAAACCAAACATTCCCAAATTGAACTTAATCAAAACGAATCAAGTGCTTGTGAATCAAAATAATTAATCAGAATAAAATAGAATGAAAGCTTGCAAATCAGAATTAATTTGAATCTGAATAACATCAAAAGCTGTATCTTATAATATACCCAACCCTACTCGATGCCATATTTAATTTGACGGAAAAGGAGTAGAGGGGTAGAAATCCAGGAAGTTCAATACATTGTATTGTAAATCATTCAGCCAATGAAAAATAAAAAATAAAAATTCCCAAACAATTAACTATATTTTTGCACATCACAGGCTTGTGTTCATTTGTCACATTAAATATTATATCTAAAGCGATCTATCAGATCGATCAAAAACATTAAATCATAAAAGTCAGCTTATAGCGATTAAATCACTTTATTGTACTACTGCGTTATGGTTATCCGAGGCGCTCCTTGCTGACAGGTGCTCATCACTGGCTTATCCATCAATCCCTGAATTTGATCATATTAATGAGTGGCTTTGTAATCCTCTTAAAGCAGCTCCACGGTTAAAGCGCCTCAGGCATCTGCAGACGGGCCACTCCACGAAACGCAACCCAAGAAGACTCTGGCCATAAGCTCCGAGGTAAAGCGAACAGATCAAAGCACGATCATCCGCTAGCTACTATCAGGCCGGAGCAGGATTGTAGGGATGGTCACTGCAGAGGGCGATTATCCTTCGGAGAGGATCATGGAAGATCATATTGGTATTTCTAGTTAAGCTTTTCTTATAAAGGTAAGCATGGAGGGGAGAGACCAGAGACGCTGCCAAAACCTCATCTGGGGCATCAGATTTGTAATCTCCTCACCTCCGTTTTCTGGCGCCATGAAAAACGGTAGGAAAGCGGCGGGCTTGGAAAAGTTCCCAGTTTGTGTTTGTAGGCAACTGATGCATTTGGATGTTGAGTTACGAAAAGCCTCTCCTGATGTGCAAAGTGGTATTGGCCAAAAACAAGGATGGTTGGTTTTATTTTCATTTAAAATGCATCTGTGTGCGCTGTTGCCTGGAGACGGAGCTGGTCGGAAAAAAATGTAATACAATTTGACATATAAACAAAAACAACCCTTTGTTGCCATCACTGAAGATCAGCTAAAGAACCGGCGGTCTGCCAGTGGTGCGCAACAATGCAACAGACTCTAAATTGTAAACTGGAAGTAGATGAGAGTAAACTAAAATTGATAAGAGGAAACGCAGAGGAAACGGAGAACAGACAGTTCCACTCCAATCCGATTCTGTACTCCATTAAAAATCAATCCTAATGCCTTTTCGCCACACAATACTTCATTGAACATTAGAGGGAGATTAAAGCAAATTGGACTAGAGATGATCAGATATTGAAGCAAAACATCTGCAGGGCCAGTGTATCGTTTTTCCTTCTCTTTTTTTTCCGGGGGAATACTAGAGTGCCCCGTCTGACTTCTTAACCCCGTGTTATCTCCACCTCCCAGCCAAAGACAGAGCCAATTTGTTTCCCAAACAATTCCTTAGCCATCCTAGTGATGCGGCTTGGCAGGCAAACAAAGAGGAAGAAATAAAGGAAGAAAGTTGAGGAAAAGAGATTGTGTGTTCAACCCTCGGGTTCAGGTGGATGCACGTGCACTTTGAGAAATTTTTTCCCACTTGTTCTAAGTGCATAGTGGCATTTAGACTGGATTGTAATAGTCATTTGAATCTGAATACACTGGTATGTTTTTGATTCACTAAACAGAACTGGCTCATACAAGTCATTTGTTTTAAAACTCAGGCTACATTGATCACAATATATTTATTTTATTTACCAAAATGAACCGGATCATAAGATTCAATGGTTTGGGAATCAGGCTACACTGATGTACACACGCTGTATATATGTTATCGATTCACTTTAAAGAAAACCAGCTCTAAATAAGTAATTTGAGTAATTTATGAGTCATGTGTTCAGAAATCGGACTACACAGGTCGAGGTGCATGGTTTTGATTCACTAAAACGAACCCCATTTATAAGAGTCATGTGTTTGTGAATCGGACTAAACTGCTCACGATGTATGCGTTTAATTCACCAAAAAGAAACGAATCATAAGAATAATTTATTCGGGAATCAAACTACACTGATTGTGCTGTATGCTTTTGATTCACTCTAGTCATTTGTTTGCGAATTGGATGATTCACTGCACGATTTAACTTTTAACTTTTGAAAAATATAAATAGATGGTGTCTCAAGGCCTCTGAAGTTGTCCCACTGAAGATTACTTGCTCTCTCTCACTCGTCCCTCCACCTCAGCCCCATCCTTTGCTTTCTGGACACAGGCCAGGAAGGGAAATCCATGAAACATGAAGAATGTGAACGGCACAAGAGCTGTGCGACTGCACTGAACTTTTCCACTGAATCCCTACAACGGAACAACATTTTTGCCAGCCTCACGGGAAGGATCGCTAACAACCTCTAGGCGAAAACTAGCTTATCTAATTGCAATGTGACAAGAGTAATGAGTGGGTTGAGTGTGTTTAAAAGAGAGAAGCAAAGCGAGAGAGAGGAGGGGAGACACACGGGACAGAGCCAAAGTGCTAGATGGAGACTCTCTCTCCATGCTATCGTGGCATATCACATGATCAAGACCATCTCCTATTGGTCAGGAAGCAGAGCAAATTCGTCCGCCATGTAAGGAGGGCTGGAAGCGACATTCTCTCTTCCCGCCCTCCCTTCTCTGCTTCTCTCTTACTCCAATCTTAAAATGGCGGCTGGGGGGAAAAGTCTGCCAAAAAGGAGCGAACCTGATGCTCTTTTTTTCTTTAAAATGCTTCTTTAAGACTTTTTTCTTAATAAAAAAAAAAGACGGCAAAGAGGAGAATGGGACAGCTTTGAGTAGAAACAGATGAAGCAGGCTTGTTTTTTTGTCGAGCACTGGCTGGTACAGGCAGTTAAGGGGGAACTTTGACAGTGGGCCAGGAAAAAACATTAACTGTGCTGTGTCCGGCAAGCTGAGGCGCAGTTGCTGAGGGGAAGAAGGACATTTTCCTTTGGCTGGCATGGCACAGCGCTAGTGTAAACAGGCTTAGTCCCTCTTCAGAGGTGACTTCGGGACGGATGCTGGGTCAACATCTAGACCAAAACACACACACTAACATGCACAAAGACAAAGGAAAGATACTAACAGGTTGCTCTGGAACACGTTCGACATTGACAAACTGCATTAACTAAAATAAACCATTTCAGGAGTCATTTGATTGTGAATCGGGCTACATTGGTTGTGGTCTAGGTTTTTGATTCGCTAAAAAGAATCAGCTTATGTGGTCATGAATCAGACTACACTGATTACACTGAGCATTTTTTGATTTACTAAAAATAATTGGCTCGTTACCTTAATTTGTAAATGAATCTGACTACGACTATCTGACTATGAATCTGTCACATGTTTACGTGTTTGATTCTTGCCATCCTTTTCAACAGTCTGCAGTCACATTCACAACACTATCGTGAATATATGTTGTGAAACATGATTTCTTTTACCATGCCGCTGATTCATGAGTGTTTCTACCATTACATTCTCACACACACTATCTTGACCTGCACCAGCTCAAGTGCAGTTCAATGCGTGCAAGAATACGAAAAAAATTTTGCTTCTTGGCAAAATTTCTAGTGGGAAAAGCAGAACACTGGGCGATAGAAACAAGACAGAGCAGTAGTGGCTTCTGGCAAACCCACCCAACCCGTGAACGACAGCAACCCACCCGGCTCACTTCGACATGCCGATTATCATCAGAGGACTTGTGTTTTAATTTCAAAAACCTTTAAGAGACATTCACACCAAGGTTTATAACACTCTGTTTATTGAAATTGTCGTCTGTCGCTTTAAATGCTCAAGCCTTTTAAAGTCGGATTCTGATTGGTCGTCAATGTTTTTATCGTTCATCAGATGGAAAAAAGACGTTCTGAAAGTGATTTCAACTATATTGTTCCTCTGTGCTGTTTTGGTTATAGTTGTGGTGTGGACTTTTCTATTCTTTTAAACTTTATCTTTATCACTATACTTATAGTCCATGGTGTGAACGGGCCTTTACTGCAGTTAAATGACAGTGAAATGATTTAGGAAAGCTGATGCATACTCAAATATCGGATGCACTTCTGAAACAAGTTTGGAGAGAACGGAGGTAACACATGCATAGGACACGTGTCCTTGCAAGGTTTCCTAGAAAGTAGACACAATCTACCAGTGGGACGATTAGGATTGGAAAAGTCTGATTACGTCTTATAGCGACTTAATTTGATTCTCAATCTGTACGGCAACCAGCTGGAGGCATTAGCCCAGGTCAGGTGAGCTGGGCGAGAGACGCCAGCTGGGAAGGTACCTTTTTTTGTGTGTTTGTTTTGTTGTTGGGGGAGTGGTTCTGGCGTTAAGAGGTGCAGGGGCTAATCGCATCATGTCTTCTGGCTTCCCAGGCATCAGTGACTCATATGAAAGAGGATCACGGTGGAATGTTCTTTTCCCAGAGGCCTTTGCCTGATGGAATTAACCCTGCCATAGATCCCTTCCACCAACCGCAGGGGCCGGGTCAAACTGATTATCTTTCAGAGTGGCCTCGCGACAGGACCGGGGCTATTAAAAGAGATGCTTATGAAACTATCCCACACCTCTGCTCTTTTACTTTTGCTGCACGTCTGAAGACGGTCGTGGGTCAGGTCCGAGAGTGTTGCTCAACGTAAGCAGGTAAACACCAGCTTGAACGTGAATAAAGACACAGATACTGGACCCCCGCTCGGTCGAGTCGGTCCTGTTTCACAGAGGACATCAGTGTCATCTTCCCCTGCAGCAGACGTAATGGCATCTGATCGAGGGATCTCTGTCTTCCTCATGCCCTCGGTTCAGACGGAATACTCAAAGCGTGACAGAGACGGGATGCAGTCTGTCTCCCTGTCCACAATGCATTCCCTCTGATGAATTTTTCAAGCTATTTTGTTTTTTTTTCCCCCTGTTGTTCTTGAGCACTAAGTTCCTAATACACAGTGGCACGCTGTTAATGACCCAAACAATCGCTGTTTCACACATACATATTTCATTACAACAGCTGAACAAATTACATATTTATGCTTTATAAGGGGGAATGCCATTCGGATTCATTAGCTATGCAGGCAGGTACAGGAGTCCCATCTGCAGCCGCATCTGTACAACAGGAGCTGACAATAACAGGCTGTACATACGTGTGAGCAAACAGATAATACAGGTGATGCTGCTGAAGATGTAACTATAGGTGGCAAGCAACTATGGATTAGTATATTTTTATTATTTTTTAATTTTCAGCGTTATGATAATCGAGTTCAGGTTAGAAGTCAGAACATGAACTAGACAATTTGTAATTTATTAATAAATAGTATTGTGAATAAAAATTATGAAAAATTATTAATTCTATATAATAGTCAAAATATCATAAAAACTAATTTTAATAATACAATTATTATTATTAATTATTAGGATTATATATAATATAATAAAAATTATAATTATAAATAGATAAGCCAGAATTATCATTTTGACTTAATTTATATTCTAATAATAATTAATAGTATTTGTATTACTAATAATTGAATAATTACATTGTTAATAAAAAATAATGATAATAATATATTGATATTCAGAAAAGTCTGAATATCAATTTGACCTAAAAAATTAATTTAAATAAGAAAAGTTATAAATAATCATTATTAACAATTATTATAACAATTGTTAAATAATTCTTCTATAGAGAATATCAATTGGAAAAATAAATAAATAAAAGTATGATTAATAATAATCCAGTGACAAGCCAGGAAAACAATTTGACAAAAAACATTTGTAATATAATACAAATATTAATAAATCACACATTATTAATAATAAATAATAACTTTTTATGTAATTAAAATATTGATAAAAAAATAATTATACATTTTGAAATGTTCACTGACATTCACTGTATTCAAACAATGGAAGGATTTGGAGCACAGTGTAAAGTACTCATCCGATTAAACATTACACTCATTCCAAGTTCAAAGTCATTTCAGATTTAATTAATATGACTATTAAGCGCTGAACAAGAGTAATAAAGCACTGTAAATTATCTGTAAAAATTCACAATCAGCATCATTCTGTTCTATACTTTTTTTCTCTCCTTCTTCAACCAGCACAAAGCACGTCCGGCTGCCATATCAGCCCTTAAGCAAGGTTACACTTTTGTCTCTTCTTTTGCCAGTGCACTCCTTTGGGTTAGTGCTAAATCATTATTGCAAACGTATGCTGACTGATGTAGCGATAAAGTCGACTGTGATATTTGCCTTCTCTCACTGCTTTAAAGGCTTGCTATGTAAGTAGGATTACACAGCTTTTCGTGTTATGGGACAAACACAGCAAATACTTTCTCGGAAACATGTTTATGACATGGGAACGATGCAACAAAGTGCTATAAATATCAAGAGGCAGCAAGCGACCAGGGTGGAGAACCAAATTTGGAGTGCCTGTTGGACGCAGATGTCAATGACGCAGTACCGCTAGGAAAATTATGGCAATTATCTATTAATTGCAGATATTATGGGGCCTCCTTTATCCATCAAATATCTTACTTAAGTAAAGACCTACGACAGAAATACTTTCAACGATTTGTTGAACAGCTGTTCTCCCTTGTAAAGTACTTACAGTGCAGAGAACGACTTGTTCCGGCACGCTAATGACCTTAGCTGGGATAAGGCGGCTGATCCGCCAGTGTTAGGCTCATTATTGTTGGAGGGGATTTGAAACTGCTTTTCCTGTCTGGGCTGAGAATGGAGAGAGTATTCCCTGCGTTCAGCTCACGATACATACGTTTTCAGCAACGTCCAATCGGTTTGGGACTGGAAACGTGAGCACGAGGGGGGCCGTTTGTGTGTTTGGGTCTCGTTTAGGCTGTGGTGACAGGGGAAATGTGTGGTCAGAGAAGCAGCCACGAATGGGAAAGGGAAAGTGGGAGACGAGGGAAAACCACAGCTTGTGTTCGACACATTTCCAGAGCCCTTTGTCTCTGCGCTGGCCCGATGCCTTCTACCATGTGCACACACACCAACGCGCTCGAAAACACACACAAACACAAGACCTAATTCAAACCATATCAGAATCTGCCACGTTTCTCCAGCTCCATGGAGCAATTTGCAAAGGCAGAGCGCGCTTTAGTCCAAAGCCTTTTCATTAAATAAAAAGTAAACATCAACATTAAACATTGACATCACACTCTTTGACCTTTAAAAGACTTTTAATAAAAAACTAAAGGCAATCTATTATTGAAAATGAAACAATGGCACATGCGCAAAAATATCCAACAGAAACGGGTATTGTTCGAGAAACTTTGCTCTGTCCAGATATCCATAAAACTATTAATCAAAGGGAGTAAAAGAAAAAGTAGCTAGTCAGCTTCATCTGATCTGGAGAGGAAGGGAGGGAGAGAAAGAGAGAGAGAGGGGAAAAGAGACAAGGCGGTCCAGGCTGTGGGCAGGCTGCTTATTAAGATTCACATGGTGTGGTGACTCAGCCCATTTTGGTAATGGAGAGCCCCGGCCACCTAAAGATGGAAATGGCAATTTTTCAAACCCCACATTTTATATATAAATTATCCCAGGAACTCACACAAGCAACTCTACAAGGTCATTCTCAAATATTTTGGATGCTTTGGGTTTGGAAAGAGCGAGTGCTCAGGATTGTGGGGTGAAGAGAACATTATAGGGCCGGCGGTTAAAAGTGTTCGAGTGGGTGGAAACCGCTGATGTGCACTTCTGAGCCTCGTTGAGTCGACTTGATGTAAGAAACAGCATCTTGGTGTGCTGCTCTTTTGAGAGAGGAAACAACTATGTTGTCTTATGGGACCTTTGAGGAAGTTCAGACTGTTTTCCATGTTTAGCCAAAGTTTGGCCAATTTTTGGTTTCTGGCATGAAGAGAAAAAAGGCTGAAATCCTTGGCTGCAAATTTAGAAAGGTAACTGTTACTTCAAAATCCAATAATAGAAACATTTACATGGAGAAAAAGCTTTAACTTCCTGGTTTAACTTTCATGCAAACAATGACTGAAAAAGATTTTTTTTGTTGCTGGCTCACAATAATAATAATAATAATAACACAACAATGATATCTGATATTATATATTATCTAAGAAAATAATCCAACTTATAAAAATTTAATTATATTACAAAGTAATACGTATATTAAAATGACCCCCGAAAAGATAAAGTTATTATTGTGTTAAATGAGAAAAGAATCAAATAAACATTACAAAAAGTAGCTTTAGAAAGAAATATTTATTTGATTCAACATAGTATTTATTATGCATAAACTTTTAGGCTACAAAACAGATCCATTCAGAAACGAAACACCACTGTGTGTTGCACGGAGATGCACAACAGATCTGCTGTGGCTTTATAGGTAATATTGTCGTTGGCAAAATTTAGCCAAAACAGACAATATCATGTCTAAACCATAACACAATATCAACTTTTATTGAACTGTTATAATAATCAACAATCACATTTGCACTCGTGCTATTCTCGACAAAAATAGCACTTGTGCGATATTGCCCTCATTACATGAGTGATATTGCTTAACTATATATTATTATATTATTTAAATATGAGACAAAAAAATCATACGGGGGCATTTTTGTCCTGATATCTTAAGTTTTAGAGGAATTTTATGAGCTACATCACGCAGTGAGTTGTTGCCCTGCATCAAGTTTAGCACCAATCAACTGTATGAAATGTAAGATTTCACATTTCAGGTGTGGGGCGGGTGCGTTGAATTATTGTTCTTTTTCATAACTAAATTAACATGTTAAATCGACAGCATTTACATATACATACACGTATATCTCAACAACTTGCATTAAATTATATTAAAAAAAAATCACATATTATATTAGTCAAAAGTTAATTAAAATTATATCTACTTAATAATACATTTATATACTTTTGAATTTAAAACAAAAGTTACAGCGGGAAAACAGAAGGCCATTCTATGAGTGCAAAGAGTTTGATATATTGTTCTGCTTTTTCTGGACTAGGAACTAAGCTTCTTTGAAACAGCAAGAACAAATGGTTCAGTCCAGTGTCATGGCCATGAGACTAGGCTAAAGGTGTTTAAACTGTCTGGAAACTTGACCATGGCACACTTCTGAACTCTGTAAGCCACGCCACTTAACTTTGTCCCCAAGCGACAAGAGAAAGAGAGAGAGAGAGAGAGAGAGAGAGAGAGAGAGAGAGAGAGTCCCCGACCCGCTCGCCCACCACGGACAGTCCACTATCTGACATTCCACAAGACCGGCCCTCTTAGAGACAGCTGACCCGCCATTAATCACATGACCGACAGACCATATGATTGAGAACTAATAGGAGGGGGCGCTGCAGGGTAAGAACAATCTGGAGCAAGGGAACGCTGCTTTGTGCCAGTTAATCCAAGTATGAGCGAGGTCACTGTGCGACCAGATGGGGTCAGGTGAGCCACCCGCCCTTTAGTGCCCCTTCTAGGGTGCGTGTGTGCAGAAGTGTGCAAGGTTAGGGTTGAGGGATTGAGCTGGGCCTCTCCATCTTGTCCTGTCTTGGGAACTCAGGCTAATAGCTTTAATCAGACGGGATTGCTGGATTACCCATGGATTTCCTCTAGTAAATCGCACCTGTGCACTTCCTCTTGCTCTTGAAGTAGGCAATCGAGGACAGAGGCAGGAGCAGGACGGGTCCAGCAGCCAGCTGGAAGCCAAACACAAGAAGGACATGGACGGTGTTTAACTCGGGGATTAATCAAGGGCCGCAGCCTGCCAGAGTTACATCAGGACTGGTCCTCTGAGGAACATAATGCAATTAAATGACCAAGTTGATAGCGCAAGGTCTAACGTGCGCCTTTAACCCAGATTTGGTGCACAAAGGGGTCTTTGTCTTGCCTTAAACGTTTGACATGTGTCCCCGACTGAATAAGCAGACAGTCGTATCAAACCAACACACTTCAGCGTGGATTTAGTCACAGTTACATTAGTTGAAATTTGTGCATTTAATCCACTAGTTTTCTAGCATTTCTTCTGCAGCTCTTAAATCGTTCAGACAGCGAGTGTGACAGACCACAGTTTTAAGCTGCTCTGTGCTACTTGGGAGACTCAATGTTAATCTCCACCTCCTTCATTCTATTTAAACACTTTTATTCTTCTTCCTTCTCTGCGCTCTCACTCCTAGAAACGTCATTAGCACCACATACACAAGCAAAAAGGAAAGCGACGATGAGGACGTCATGTAGTAGTAAGCAATGTTGTCTGGCATGGCATGGGCTTCTGAACGCAGCTAGGTGCTACAACATTAATGCAACAAAGCGCTGGGCGCATAGCCTCGGCTGACCTCCGCTCAGTTTGGAAATCAGATCAAAGAGCCATGACAGACAGCAAACGCTTGCGCCGCTCCATCTGGGTATACAGACTTAGCTTGGGCTGCCTGGATTAACGATCGTAGACGTTGGGTGATTTGAGGCTCCACAGGTGATGCAGTTGTCTTCACGTTTCACACTGTGGCCATACCCAAATTTCCAAGAAAGAATGAAATTTAATGACTCAAATGTCCTTCATCTTGAATACGTGTGTGTGTGTGTGTGTGTGTGTGCGCGTGTGTGTGTGTGTCTTAACCATTCGTTAAGTTTTTGAGAGATCATTAAGAGGAAAACCACACGACATTTTACAATCTGAATTAATCTTGTTGTTTGATGTTTTTCTCTTTTGGATGTTGGTTGATTTGGTGGGAAATAGTTTTTTAAAATATCAATAAATAATATATATATATATATATATATATATATATATATATATATATATATATACACATATACATATACATACACACACACATATATATATAAGGCCTGGTAAACCCTACATAATGGGGACAGAATGTCACCACCAAGATGCCAATATCTGAAATTCTTGTCCTTGTGGGGCCATTTTTTGGTCCCCATGAGGAAAACAGTTTGTAAATCATACTATGTAATGTTTTTCTCTGATGGGAAAAGTTTTCTCTGATGGGTATGTTTAGGGGTAGGGTTAGTGTAAGGGGATAGAATATACAGATTGTACAGTATAAAAATCATTATGTCTATGGAAAGTCCACATAACACAAGAAAACACAATGTGTGTGTGTGTGTATTAATTGCCTTTATGTATTTTTGAATAAATGAAATACAAAAACTGTCTCACGTCATTGACTCTCCTATTGCAGCTCTCTTTTCCAAAACGTATCGATTCAGCATGTGAAGGCTCTGGATATGGCTCTTCCAGTCTCCTCTCGGCAAGAGCGAATGCTTATGTTCACAAGATGTTATTGATTACGTTATCAGAGAAACATGGCGGCGAGGGACATTTTTTGAACGCCGTTGACTTGGCCCTCCCTTCCGCCGTGTCTTATTGTCATGCATGCTGGAAGCCTCTTTCTTTAATATCTATCTTAAGAGTTGACAATGTTTTGGAGCAATTAAAGCAATCGATACAGGCCTGAGAGGAGCCTCTTATCCACAGTAATAGCTCTCACTGAATAATAAATAACATGCTGGCCGAAAGCTGGGAAGGGGGACGACCTCACATTAACGATCACAGCCTATGGAAAGGGGCTTCCTCACAGCTCAAGAACCTTTCAAATTCTCTCTGCACCAGAATGCAGCTCCTTCAGGAAAAGTAACCAAAAACTTACAAGAACTCAGATGCCCAGAAGAACTTTCAGCATGTCTGAGAGAAAACCCAAGCTCTATAAGGAATACGCGCACCCACTGTCACTCTTTCCATACATGACCACTAGTAAAAGTTCTTCTCCAACACAGCCCCCTGAATGGGTCATTGTTCTGTATCCCTTATTACCAAGCAAACCAGGCCCAAAAATAAACCTGAGCATTAAGGGAGAAAAGTGAGTCCATGAAATGCACAAGAGCTCAGGTTTCAGGTGGAAGGAACCAACAGTCTTCTTATCCCACAGCAGTGCAAATGAGGTTAATGAGAGTCTATTGACTGATCCTCCGCTGTCAGCCATGACAGGGCCACATCTCTTTCTTACCAAGAGGAATCTGCAGTCACATTCAGCTTCAAAGTGTGGAGTGTGAGGCACATTTGTTGATAAAGATTTAACAATTAAGATTTAACATTGCTTTGAGACTTTGCCAACGATAGAAAAAGATCAAATAAACGACTCTTACGAGCCAGTTCTTTTTAGAGAACAAAAAAACATTGTAACCAGTGTAGTGTGGTTCATAAAATAAGAACAGTTCTTTAATGAATTGTTCAAAAAGAGTCATTTGAATGAGTCTGCAACACAGGGCTTTATAATTTGCAGTATAAGAAGATACAAAATTTGTATAGGTACACTTAATATGTAAGTAAGATTATGTAAGTAAAATTGACATTGTAATTAAAACATACTTACATTGGATTAAAATCAAAATTGGAATCAAGAAATTGTGAATTAGAATTTAATCATATGAAAAATCTGATCAAATTGAGCTTGTTAAGTGAAACAAATCAAATCAGGAAATCTTCATTAATAACCACCCAATTTGAACTGTCAAAACAAAAGCTTGTGAATTTGAACTCAATTGAATGAAAGCTAAATAAGACTCAAATCTAAACCTAATCAAATGAAGATTGTGAATCAAACAGAATCAAGACTGATACTCAGCAATACTGAGATAAAATATACCTAAAACATTCAGAATCTAATCATAACTGGAATCAAAAGTTTATGAATCAGAATCAAATCAAATAAAACAAATCTGAATAAAATTGAATCTAATCTATATGTGAAAAATTAAATCTAATTGATCAAACTTGTGAATCTGAATCAAAAAGAATCAGAATTGACAGAGCATACTGAGATGAAAACACACCAAAATGAATAGGAATTTAATAGAATCAAATCTAAATTGGAATCGAGAGCTTGTGAATCGAAATCAAATTGAGCTCTTAAATCTGAATCAAACTGTATCAGGGAATCACCAGGCCATACTGAGCAGTGTACAGAGGAGAAGATGTGGAGTTTGGTTCACATCACAGTTGCTCCTGAAAAACAACTCTTTCCTTCTCCCTCTCTTTCACTCCCCGTCTCTTTCTTACAGGCTTCTTAAGTTCGCTGCCAGTGCCAGGCATGGCTTTCTTCCCAGTCTCCCTATCAAATATTCCACGGCCCGACGTGCAGAGCCAACCACAACTCTTCGCTGTGGACAGTGGCTCGCTCCAAGATTTGGTTTGTTGTTTATCTGCAAGCCAAAGCGGACTCCTGCGATCATCCCCACCCCCAAACACTTCCCTACACACTCTGATCTCCCTCTGTGAATAATAATAGCTCTAGGCAAAGAGACTAGCTACACAGCTTGTGATAAAGGCTAAACAGCTACATGAGCCCGTCGAGCTAAAGGCCAGACGAGCTGGAAAACGGCTGCGCTGACCTGCTGCTGGATAAAATAGCTGTCCCGAACTGAAGCTTTGTCATAAACTCCAGTTCCCCTGGCCCCGCTCTAAACTGAGCGTGGTGTCAAAGAGGGCCACCTGTTCCTGTGACATACAACCTTTCCGCCTCTTTCCGTCACTGCCGCGATGACCCAGATTGCTCCACAGCGGTGGGCACGTCTGACCCCCCTGACCTGGGTGTTAAAATCTGACCTGAACACCCAGAAAGCACTTTCACCGGGAGGCCACACATTAAGTCACGTGCACCGACACACGTGTTTGTGCATAAGTGTCAGGCCTCATGAGATATTTTAGAGTCCACAGACTTTATAGCCTATATAAATAAACCAAGAAGTGAAGATTAGATTTACAGTTTGAATCTTGAAATAATCAAGCTATGAGAAAAATCCTAGGAGACCTCAAGAAAAGGAGGAAGAACGACTAAAGAGACACTTTTATATCTAACAGTTTCTAGGTCTTCCAGCTGTATCTGTAAATCATCAAACAAATCAACAAAAAAAAAAATCAAACAACAGTTCCATTCGGATATAAATAAAAAAAATAAAATAAAACAATAGATAAAATAAAACAATAGATAAAATAAAATGAAAAAAAAAATACAAATACAAATGTATATAAATTAAGTTAATTTCTATAGAAGATAATTCAAACAGATTAATGTGTTTATACGTGTTTTTTAAAACTTCGCAAAATGGTTTTGTCAAACCATAACTCAAAGTTGGCCTTGACAAAGCTTCTTTTTGTACTGAAAAATGACTAATTTATTTATTGAAAAATTATTTTTTATTGAATTTACATTTACATTTAGTAATACTAAATCATCCATTATTAAAAGAACGCTAGGAACACCAAATAAAGAGTGAAACAGTGTGAGGAGCTTTACCACGTCTCTTTTGTTCTTTATAAAGGTACGTTTAACGTCTCTAGCCAGTTTGACATATACACTAACATCATCTGAGACAATGATGCCCGCTGTTGTTTTGGATTTCCTCGACTGAACCCTCGCCTCCCCCATCATATCAGAGTGGAGATCACAATGCACAAACTCCACTGAGAAGATCCTAAAGTGGGCTAGGGGCGATACACAGGAGGGGGGAACTTTGGGGGGTCTTCGCTAGGTTTGACTGTGATGTACTTCCTGTGTGGCTGTCAGCCTGTGGCGTATCCTTCATCTTCCCTCAGCGCTGCCCTTGCTCTGACTCCCCTCTCCACCAACACAACACCCCCACAAAAAAAGTGTGTTCCTCTTGTCTGCTCCACCGCGACCCCTCTGTCCCTGTGGGCCAACAACAGCCTCTTTCTTTCTCTCTCTCATCCTTTCCCCTTCTTTCCTGGGAGAACAATCCCTGCCCACAGGCTGCATGATCAGGGATGTACTGTACTACTGTAAATCTGACACAACTGCAACAATGGGTGTGTTTTCACTGCCTGGATTAAAGCATGGAAGAAAAAGTCCAGTGTTTTGCTGCTGCAAAAGGAGCAGTGCGCTAAAGCCTTGGCGTAATTGGAAAGTCCAGAGCGATTAAGCTCTAAGTATCATTAGACAGTAGAAGGCCTCAGAGTGGAAAGAGTTCACTCCGGGACAGCCGACCCACTGACCACGGTGGGAAGTAGGCCACATAAGCAGCCTGGAGCACAAGCTGTGACACACTAACCTGGGCAGCGCTTTCATGTGTGTCCGGAACAGTCCGGTGCCTCTTTGCCTAACAACAATGTTTTCATATCAGGGTTGTGCCACATTTGTAATTAAATTGCAAGGTCTTTTAAATATCAGTCCAGTTCCTGAAAATAAACTCAGGTAGCAAACATCATGCCGAACTGCAAATGTATGAATGCAAAAATGTTAAGTAGAATTAAAATGAATTCATATAACTTTTAAAAGTTTTATAAAAGTAACTTTTATAAAAGTTTCAAAGAAAGTTTTAAAAGCTTGAAGGTTTATATGTCTTATGGACAAATAGAACGACAGACAGAAATAGAAAGAAAAACAGACAGAGAGAGATAGATAGATAGATAGATAGATAGATAGAGAGAGAGAGAGAGAGAGAGAGAGAGAGAGAGAAGGATAGACAGACAGATGGATAGAAGGATAGACAGGCAGACAGATAAAAGGATAAAGAGAAGGATAGACAGACTGATAGAAGGATAGAGAGAAGGATAGGAAGAGAGAAGGGTAGAGAGAAGGACACAGAATGAGCGACAAAGGACATACTTCTAGATAGAACGTTAGACAGATATTTAGGTAGACAGACAGACAGATAAAAATTAAAATTTCAATTCAGCTTCCTGTGGGATGTGGAAATCTTGGTTTCTTCAAACCGAAAGTCAAGTGTGCTGCACCTTTGCATGAAGACAAAACAAACCTGCGTGTGGGAGAGTGAGTTGTCTGATAAAAGCAGCATAGTGACTGTTTAACAAAAAGTTGTACAGTATTTCCCAGCTCGTTTTAGGCTGATGTTGTCAAGGTGTCTGGGGTCAGAGTGAAGGGTCTGTGGGCGACTGAAAGAGTCCCGTAATTACAGGCCAGCGTGTCTTGCCGTGGCCAAAGAATAGAAACCGAAAGTGGCCGCTGTGCAGCTTTTCGCGGAGCACTTGTGCTTGCGACTCGTTCCCAATTGTGCATGCTGTGAAACGTGCACAAAGGGAACAGGAGGAGTCCACTTAATCCTGGCACGGCGCAGTCTGTCAGAGTCGCCCTGTCCCTCGCACTTTTCACTTATCTATTTTAGCAATTCATTAGTACCTCAGCCTGCCGAACTTTGATTTCTTTGTCTTTTTAACCCTGGCGTTGAAAAAGCATAAGAGGTTGACAAACAATACGTCCCTCCATAACTTGGACTATTCAAAAAATATAGCCTAAAACATTTTTTTATTAATGTATTTTGGAACAAACAAACAAAAAAATGCTCAGATAATGGCTGAACCGCGAAAATAATTTTTTTAAATAACAAACCCCTTCAAAAAATGTTGCATTCTTTCTGTCTGACAGAAAAGGGCCCGGCAGGCCTTCTGACTGCTTGAAGCTTAGAGTTGTTATCCTAGCAACTGGAGATAAAATGGTCTCCCGGAGTCCGTGGGAGACTGACTGTGCGAAAGAGCAGATCCCTTAAGCATTTCCTGGTGCAGAGGTCCTCAGCTCCTGACGCTATGGCCCCGGGCTCAGTGCACATAAAGCCTTCTTATTGCTGCAGTCGAGGCGGTGAATACGACCACAGTGATGCAGGGAGGTCAGGGGCACACCTCAAAGGATACGGCTTGCATTTATTTCTCTCCTTCTTATCCTCGTTTTTACACAATACCCTGATCCTACTGAAAGTTCTTAAATTACTATACCTCCATTTTGAGCTGTTATTTATATTAAAAAAATGATATTCGTGCGCTAGAGAAAGGAAGAGCGGCGTGCACTTGTTGAGCAGGGTGATTTGAAAGATTCATGAGTTGTAATGCAAGCTTAACCTGGCCTCCTCTCGCAGCTCCTTGCTCTCTGCCACCCACCTGCGCTCCATGGCGGGGCACACAGGCACGCACACATGCACACACACACACTTCCCGGGCCCTTTGTGTTGGCTTCTGTTTAATTACACATCCCATAGCTTTACTGCCCATTTGTAACGCCGCTTCAAGACTCTCCACGCACTGACTGAGGCACGCTGGCTTGTAACCAGTAGTCGAGAAGCAGAGAGCCTCTGGTACTGGAGCTTTACACGATGTACGCAACAGTGTCCACCTCTGACAGTCTATCCACAGGTAAAGGTGGTACCGTAAGCCTCCTCAATAATGGAAGGCGTATGACAGTCTCATTTATGAGACGCAGAGGGACGCTGTCATTTCAAAGCAACACGCAGCGGTATTATTTAAAGACACAGTGACTGTGTTAGGTCATCGCAGTGGGGCGGCAGTGAAGGGCAGCGTCATTCTGGTTCAATGTAAGGAGCAGGGTTGTGCACTGAGAATGCCTTTTAAAACTTAATTCAAACGGAAATTTGAATTTTAACGCAAGGAGGTAGAATTGAAATTGAAATTCTAAGAAATTCCCAACTCGTTTTTAAATAGACGAGATTATGTTGTTTGAAAGTTTAAAAAGCTTTGAGATAGATGGATGGATGGATGTGTGATAGACAGCTAGAACGACAGAGATAGAATAAATTATTGGATGGATAGAGATAGACAGAACGAGAATGACAGACAGACATAGATGGAATATAGATTGATAGATAGAACGATAGATAGAACGATAGATCGATAGATAGATAGAGACAGAATGATGGACGGACAGACAGATAGATAGACAGATTGTGCGGAGCAGTTAAAAGGAGAGAAGGCCAGCAAGCAGCCCATCTGTGTGCAGAATCAAACCCTGTGATCAAGCAGGTCTGTGACAACAGCAGCAGCAGGTGGGACACACTGATCTGTACGTCACACATCAGAGGTCTGCTCTCTCTGAAAATCCCCACCAATCGTTACACACACTCAGATATCGGATTTATCAACCGGCCTCAGAGATCCAGATCCAGTGGTTTTACGCTGCTACACCATCCAAACATGGACACGACCGGGCTGGTTAAAAATAGTCACCGCAAGACGGGAGCGCAACACAGCTGGACGGGGTAATAGGTGGGTTTTTGTGGTCGACGTTGCCTTTGTTTTTCATTTCAGTTGCATTTTTTTTAATTGTTTACTCCAGGGCTTTGCTCCTCGTCATTTGTTTGAACGGATGTTGTGATTACGACAAATAAAAAAAAGAGGGCCTCCTGTGGAAGCGGCGCATCTCACCCCGCAATATGTGCACAGCATCTGTTGATGTTTAATGTCACCCAGCAGACGCTGGCAGACTTGTGCTGATCTTTTCTCTCTCTCTTTCCCTCTCTCTCTCGGATGAGGGTCCAGGCTGCCCCTCTCTCTCTACCCCACGTCTCCCTGGATGCGGGAGGTAGAGGGCACTGGAGCAGAATGCGTCCTAATTAAAGAACCCAGATGAGGAGCTCCAACTGTACCATCCTCTGGCTCCAAAAGCTCTTAAATATTTATCAGCTTACCGGGTGGATCAGCTACACCCCTTCACACACCCACCCGCCAGCATGCTGATCCCCAGGCCAATGATAACAAACTATCAAATCAATCGGCTTTGCTTTTTCCCCCTTCTCGCTGTGCCCATGTATCATCTCAGACTAACTTACTGGTCTCACTTCCTGTCCTGTCCACAGAGGTCTTCGAGCTTAAGGTTTCAGAACAGACCGGACGGCCACTAATCACAGCTGTGAGCAGAGCACTGCTGTGGAAGACAGCAGGGTTTTAATATTGGCTAGCCAGCTGTTGCAGTGCAGGGGCATGGCTTTCACACAAGCACACGCAGCTCCAGAACAGGACACAAACTCACACTAGAATTATAATACAAGCCCAATGTCACAGTCACCTTAGGTCTAGCATAAACCAGGGTAAACAAATTGACAAATTAAAATAAATACATCACTGCATGTAACTTCTTTTGGCTGATGTGTAATGCATCGTCACCACATTAGTGGCACCAGATTCAATTATCGTTTTTTTATTATTTGTTTTGTTTAAGCAGATATCAATAATAATAATAATAATAATAAAACAAGAATACCAAATAATAAATAATAAATTAATAGTTTTAATTAATAAATGAATTAAATGTATTATTATTATTATTATTAAAGTATTACTATACAATGTGATTGTATAGCAATACGATCACGTTGAACCTGTAGGTTTGTGACGAGGACTGTTTGTTGGCATTTGAAGTCAGTAGGGGGTCACATCAGGGCACAGGGTCGACCCCGCACCTCGTCTGGGCTCCCATGAGCTACTGTGACCGCTGTCTACTGTTACCAGGCAACCCTTCTGTTGCTCCCGCTTTTATGTTTCCACCCCCCACCACGGGTGAGCATTCTTAAAGTGCTTAGGATTTACAGTGAGCGATGGGTGTCTGAGAGTGTGTCTAAAGTGCATCATCTTGACTCCAAATGGCTTGGAAACACACGCAGAGGACTTCTCATTTCCTAATTGCCGCGTTCGGTTACACAGGGGTTTAACAAGTGACAAGTCCATAACCTAGTTTATGTAGATGTAGATTTAGCCTTTAATTAACATTCAGAGCTTTAGCGGTAAGATAAAACTTAATATACACATTTAAATGGATGTTTTTAAGTAAAAACAAGACCTTGAAACCATGTTTTTGAATGCAAAAATGTGTCTTACATAAATACATCAACCGTGGCCGTGGAATGCATACATGAACATATTTTGAAGTGAAGTTAAAAATAATGCAAATGTAAAAGCGAGACCTTCTTTTGAACACAAGAAGTTCAAAATACCCCTTCCATAAATACCCCCTAAAAACGAATTTGATATGGGTTAGGTTAGGCCAAAGCCAGCCTCCATTCGACTAGGCATTCTTCCTAAACTTTTACTGTGTTTGTAAAGGTTTATTTGGAGCGCCCACTGATAATGAGCGAAGACTTTTTCAAGTGAAATTTACCCTGGAATTCACGTGGGATGTGTAGACAAACACTTATGTATATTTTTAAGATGGTGCATCAAGCTAAAAACAGCATTACATAAAAATGAGACCTTGTTTTTCAATTCAAGAATGTGTCTTACATAAATACCCCCCCTAAAAGTGCCTCCGATTAGGATTAGTTGAACCCAAAACCAGCATCGATTTGACTAGACATTCTTCCTAAACATTTAATGTGTTTTGTGAAGATTTTTTCGAAAGTGTGGAGTGATATTACACCGAAGACTCAGTCAAATATATCCTGGTATTCACAAATTACCCGTCGAACATGTATTGATGTTTTTAAAATGGTGTGTCAAGTTAAAAATAGTGAAACATAAAAACGAAACTGAGGAAAACGAATCCGATACGGGTTGAGTTAACCTAAAACCAGCCTCGATTTGACTAGAGTGCGATTTTTGGAGTGCACAGTAAAAGATTCCATCAGAATTACGGCTTTCACGAATTAACTACAGACTTGCATGCATATATAAATGCACATGCAAAAGGCAACATGTGGCCGGGGTAAAACCAGCCGAAAAGTCAACTCCCAGAAGCCCCCAAAAGAGTTGGGCGTCTTCCAGAGGAGTGCATCTGCTTTACCCAGTTTCTGCAAACAAAGGTTTGATGCAGAAAGAAGGAAGACACATGGAGAGAGAAAGAGAAGGATGGGAAAAAGCTTTCCTGGTGGGGCAAGCTAAACTGGTCTGGCTCTCATCAGAGACTTATCCCCTCTCTGGGTGAAAGAGTGCAGGGAAGGAAAAGGAGGGGCGTGAGAGAAGGGGGAAGAAGGTTGGGGGATTTGTCACGTATGCCTCTAAAGTTTCACAGCCCTGCATGACTCTTCACCGTAGCGTCCACTACTTCACGCAGCTTTTTTATAGGAATTGCTCGATGATCGGAACTGAATGAGCCTCAAAAGAACAAACACAAGTCAATAAAACAAGACCATAGAAATAACGGCATAAAAACGAGTGCTACATCTGGTTCTCTTTATAAGCTAGCACCTTCACAACCGATTACTGATAAATAAAGCAGAAATATGCTCTAATAAATAGCTGTAGCGCTTATTACGGCTATAGAACAGGCTCAGCTGCATGGAGATACAATTTAATGGCTTGGCAATGCCAGAAGGCTCAGGACAGAAACACAGAGATAACACTTTGATGCAGATGGGTTAACTTGGCATGGCGTGCCACAAGAACAAAAGTAGCTTGAGCCCCAAGGCAGCAAAAAATTTAACACATGACGGGTATTTCTTGCACCTCACGGAAAGCATAGAAACGACAGACTTGAAGACGAGAAATGGATCAATGGTTACGCTAAAAAAAAACTAAAAAAATAAATACTAATGTTAATACTTACACAGTTACATATTGTCAATATTTTAAATTGGTCAATATTATGTCATGTCATACTAATGTCATGTCAAACTAAAAAATTGCACTAAAATGGCATCAGATTTTAGCCAACAAAAATAACTTTTATATAATAATAATATATTATCTATATAATAATTTTGACATGAAACTATATCAACAATGCAAAATTAAACAAATTATTTCTTTATTATTTAAATGTATCAATATTTGGCAACACCCATAACTGTCTTTGTTGTGAAAATGTGAGCTACTGTTGTGCGTTTTCCGTCTTATCTTCATTATCATTGACAAAATGCACGACAAAAAAAAAAAATTAATATGTACAGTTTTTGTTCTAGTCATAGTTTTGATGTCTTTGACACAAATATCTTTTACATATAGTCATTAATTAGTAAATTTTCCTTTGATTTTCTCAAATTTAATATTTTATATACTATTATATAAATGAAAGTAATAATAATAATAATAAATTTATTTTATATGAAAGTGCAAAATGAAACCAAAACCAAATGTTCAAATATTTTATACATCTTTGTTGTCATTCACAAAATTAGAAAATTCCCTATAAAAAATTGTCACTAATTTCATTGCTGAGATTAATGTCTGCAATATGTAGCTGTCAGAACGGCGATTATAAGTTGTCTAATAGGCATTTACAGCATTTCCCTCGTAATAAGGTAAAAAATCTAGTTACAATCGAAACCTCATTGCTAACAGATGTTCAAATAAACCGTTATAATCTTTCTCTCTCTCCCCCGGATTAAACCGTGAGAATCAAGCTCCATATTTATTTGCACGCAGAGTCGCAATGATTCTAATTCCAATCAATTTCAACAAATCAAAAGCTAATCCTTTGAATCCAAACTAAAGCCCGGACTTCAAGAGCCCACCGTCAGCATGTTCTATCAATTTAATCCTGATACAGATTAAGAAACATGTAGCCCGGAGGCTGATAGAGCACTGAAAGGAGGCTCAGGTCATGGGAACGACTACAGCTGAGACGCACATGTTACTGGTGCGTCCGCATTCATCACAGGCCGTCACAGTAATTGCAGGTGAGACACATGACGAGGACAGGGACGGAAACCTAATGCCAGCTGATTAATCTCACATACGCGTGCGTAGCTGCTACTTTAAAGCCATTTTAGCTCCAACATATCTTGAGAATGAGAAACCAGGGGATTCCCCTGCCATCCCTCGCTATTGAGAAACGGTAAGCCCAACACAATACGATGCAGCAACGTCAACAAACAAAAACAAAAGCCTCAATCAAACCCCTCCCCTCTTCAGCATCAATAATACATTGCAGGCTGGAAAGGGGGAGGAGAGAACCCACAGTGATGCCAACAGGCCATGGTACTGCACTGTTATCAGGCTTTCCCAAGCAAACCCCTACTTAAATTCCCCTCTAATTCCCCTGCACACGGCCCGCTTTCCAGATGGGCCCTGAGCCTCATGGCCTGCCAGCAACAGCTTGCGCCGTGTTTGTTGAAAACAAAGATGACGGATTAAATATCATGTGCTGCACAGGGGGACGGAGGGGGAAAAGGAGATAATTCCATGTTTCCCGAGCAAATAAGGTGAGAGCTGAGAGGATACAGACCTCTGTATAGTGCAAATATTGAGCGGGACAACAGCGGCATCTTCTCAAACATCTTCCTTTACACCAGAGAGGTGTCTTTCTCTCTCTCTCTCGCCATTGTTTGTTGCGGATCTGTCCTCTGTGACATCCCCGGCGCGCTCAACTGCTGCACTCGGTTTAATTATGGAGTTTAATCTAATGACATCGCACTGACTCAAATCATGTCCTCATGTTTCACTTTATGGGCTTTCCTATATAAACTCTTTTATTTTTAGGCAACAATGAATCGCAAACAGTGTCAGCACAGTGGGGAACAGCTAGTGAGCTGGTAACACTTTATATGAAGACTCTGTAGTCGAGAAATAAAGGTTGTCCAACCTTTTTAGATCCGACTAAAATTGTGGATCACCTATCACCTCAAATTTGGGAGAAACCATGAAGTACCAGAATAATAACAATATTACTACTAATAATACTAATTATTAGTAGTATTAATTATTATTATTAGTAGTAGTAGTAGTAGTAGTAGTATGACATTATTCATTATTATATTTCTTTTGTGTGTGTATATATATATATATATACATATACACAAATGAAATAAAAATAGAAATGACATCCACAAAAAACAAATTATTATATTTGAAACATTATATTTGTTTTTATATTAAGAATATATAAATGTAATAGCTATAATAATGTAGTTTATATATATATATATATATATATATATATGACAGTCAATTTATGCACCATCTAACACCTCAAATTAGGTGGAAAGCCACAAATTATCAGATTTAATAATAATAATAATAATAATAAATAAATAAATACATTTTACATAAGAGTAAAAGAAAATATATATTTATATATAAATATTGAATATATTAAATGAAAATGTAAATACATAATAATATATTTGAATAAAATAAATAAATAAAATCAATTGGTTTTTACTGTCTCTGTATATTAAAAATGGCAACAAAAAAAAAAGATTGCTATGTCATAAACTAAGGCAGGTCCAAGTGAGAAAATACCAATTACGTTTCAAACAAGCAAAACAATCATCTGTTTGTAATGCATTCTTTAACACTCCAGGGTGAACCGGTCATCTTGGTGCCACGTCCATCTCACCAGCCATGCATAAATAGAGTCAAGTCTCAGGCTGGACCCCTGAGGGGGAAGAGAGCATTTGCCTCGGATATTCCCAGTCGAGCTGACGGATATTTACAGTACAATCCTCTCTCGCTAGGACGACCGTCCCGAATCATATAGCCATAAACAGATCAATGACTCATGCTGTTCTGATAACTGAATACATGAATTCACATTACACAAAGACTCAGTCATTCCATTGACCGCTTTGAACAGACCCCACATATCCCATTAATCCAAAAAGAAAGTCTCGTATCGAGGCCTGGCACAGTGGAAGCCATCAAGCTAATGTATCTTATCTTAAAAAGAAAGAGAATCGTACAAAATGTGAATTTAAGACGAATCCTTGAAGCTGACTGAGCTTTATTTCTGTGTGAAGTTGGGACTGAATGAAGTGCCATTGTGAAACACATCACAACATTGAGCTGCTTGTGTTGAGGTTTGATTAGCACTAGAAAAAGGGAGCTGCTGGACTCTAAAAAGGCTTTTGGAGGTTTACGTAAGCCAGTCATGAAAGACGCAGCTTAATTGGTCTTACAGCACCTAAAGCGTCTTCTGCAACCCTTGAAGCAGACACAGCACACACCGCGGACTGCTTAGCTCAACTTCTAGCGTGCAGTTACTTTCGGTGTCATGAAAGCACGCTGAGGAATCTCTCTAAGGACAAAAACAAACAGGGAGGCAGCTGAATTATGGTTGCCAGGCCTGGTCACGCAGACTCATTGTCTTCTCTCCCCTCCTCGTTCTCCTGTAGACTTCTGCGGCTCGAGAAAATAAACCTAGAGGCCTATCCCAAGCTGAAACTAGAAGCAAACTTTGTTCCTTCCCTAAGCGCCCGTATGCTGAATCACTGTGGAAATGTCAGGAGCTGGAGAGGTGGGGGTGGAGAACCGAGCACTTGTCTTCATGTGTTTTGCGGTAGCACAGAGAAGCACAGCGGTCCTCGTGCAGAAGGCCTGTGAAAATATACAGGCCTGACCAGAACACTCCCCACTCATTTCCCTTTCATTTCCAAAACCTCAAGCACCACCAGTCTTTGTGCAACACTCGTAAAGAGAAGCCAGAGGAACAAATGTATCTGCTCCTTGTTTCTGGGGTATAAATATTACTGTGGCATTCACCCCGGGATAACCGCAGTGGTGAGTTGGAGAAAAAAGGCGCAAAATCTCAATGCAACAGAAGACAAACGCGGCAGTTATTTTGTCTAGCAAACTCGTACGGTGCTCTCGGCTTTCTGATTGATGAAACATACATGCACGTACGCTGGAACATGACCTCGAGCACTCAGAGGCCTACGCATCGAGAGATGGCATCCAAAAACAAGAATTAAAATTAGAGGTTTTTGGAGTATGTGCATCTTGAATTTTTGGAGAAAAGCTGAGGTTTATCTGAACGTCAAGTATAAGAAGCCAAAAGCACTGTGGTCCAGTCGCTTCATTGCGGGATATGACAGCATGCCAGCAACGAAGGGCTACGCATATGGTTTGAATCACAAGAATACTAAAACTTCTTATACATTCCATACTTATCGCAGCCAAACCGGCATTTGGTACTTAATGAACAGAACGTGGCAGTTTTTTTTCTTTTCATGTTTCACACCCAAGATGAGTTTAAATATAGAAGGCATGGCTCAACAATAAGGATTTTTGCATTTTTATGCCTTGAAAACTTCAACATTTGCAAATCCTTCTTGTCAACTCCTAAAACAAAAGGTTTTGTCTTGATAGCATCAGTAAAAATGGGTTGAAATTTACCATTTACTAGCAAAAGTTGTTGGGGCCCATGGAAAAAGTTGACAGGGCAACTAGAAATCTGAACTACTGGCCTGACTGGGGACAAAAGAACAAACTAGGGAAGCATTATAAAATGGTGATTGTCTAGTATGAGAGTCAAGGTAAAGCTTTCCACATTAAGTGTAACATACGCTATTATGAAATTATGTCATGATGTGTAGTTAGTACACATTATGTTACATCTTGTAGCGGAGACGTACGCATCTCAACGCCGTTTTTGATGGGCCGTTTTAATTGCGGAGCAGAAAATGGTTGTTAAAATTGCAGATTGCTTTTATCTTGACGAGAAACGCATAGGATTAGGTCTCTTCAGTCGGCCTCTGCATTGTTTTGGAAAAGTGGTGGGGGATGCAACAAGTTATGCAAATTAGATGTTAATTAGGCAAACGGTGAATTAGCATATACCAGTACAAACCAGCCCATTGGAATGGGAGTGTGGGAATGGGGAGGCTGGGGGAGCCAGCTGTACCCCTCCCTCTTCAATCACCACTGAACCCCCCAACTTCACTTGTGCCCTGTGCCTCCCTGCAGGGCACTGACATATTGTGGCTTTTTGCCTGAGCGATAGTCTGACGCATAATGTCACCTCGACCGATACTGAAGGGAGAAAAAGGTGTGCACAGAAAAAAGAAGTTTCTTTTCGCTTGACACTAAATCTTTGCCAAAGCTTCAGTGTGCAACTCTCGCTGGGCCGGCCCCATAGAAACGGCCACTCATGAGGTTATAATGGAACATAAATGAATGAATGGCGATTCACATGCTAATGTGAAAAGAGGAGGAAAGGGAAAGTTTTGTTGTTTTTTCTAATTTTTAGATGTTTCTTGCCTGCTCAATCAGCGTTTTGTTCGTAGGAGCTTTCGTTCATGGGAATGCATAAATGCGGCTAAAGTGCAGAAGAAACACAAGGACTCGGTGTCATTAAAATGCTAAAATAATTCGTAATTGGTTAAGGTATACATTTTTTAAGTATGCGTAAATCAATCAAAACTAGGGCTGAAAAAAAAGTAAATAATGAAAACTGCTGACAACTGTTTTCATAATCCGTTACTATACATTTTTGCCAGTAGTACTCGCAAAACAAAACAAATTATCAAAACAAAACAAAATAAGTATTATAAATATCAAGGCATTTAATTAAGTGAAACTTTCTTTAGGTCTGATTGAAGTAATATTATCACATCTGATTTTGTTGTCTATTTTATCTCTTTTACAGCTACACGGAGAGAAAATGTGTCCAAATAATTCTGGCTGCATCTAGAATAAGAAGAGGGTGATATTTCAGGCCTGAACTGAAATACACAATCCTGGCAATTCAGTTTCTACCCCATGTTCCTTTAATACAGTCAACTCAGCTTCTGACTGAAGCAAACACTGATGTTGACATGAAAGTGTGTAAAAGCATATGACATATCGACAGCCCTGCCTCCATGCCTGGCGTAGTAACCAGCACCGCATCCAACCTAGTCAGTCTGGGACTCCATCCAAACTCTGACCAACCAAATTACAGACTTCATCTCGTCGCTTGCTCCCTTACTGGTCACAGGCTTTTTCATTTAAGCCCTTTCGATGACCTCCTCCTTAGTTAAAAGGTCAGTTTTCAGCCTGCAAACCAAAATAATCATTTTTAAAAGCAGGTATTATGCTGGTTTAGCGACAATACAAAACTGTAGTTGTCAAATACCAACAATACCGTACACTGCTGACCACACAAATGCAAGCAAAGGCGTTTCCGACCTCTGCACGTGTGCGAGGACCCAGCTTCATGTGCTGTCTGTTTCTGAATTAAAGCATTTGGAAGACATTAGCTTATACACCCCTCTCCGCGCCCTCTCTTCACTCTCTCCACCCTTGAAAGCATGTGGTGACCCAGGGATGTGTAAAATGGGGTCCAAATGAATTGCTTGGGCACTTGAGCTCCTCTTCCCATTACGGCATGCTGCCCTACCTGTGTTGAGTAAGCAGCGCGCTCACTCTATCCGTCTAATGGACAGCGTTGGAATTTAATTAGCAGGAAGCCGCAGAGCGGCGGGCTGAAGAATCCCCAGGACAGAGGAAACAGCGGAGCAGCACGTGTCCCCACCAGAGAAAGGATACGACAACAGGACGTTCTCTGGCTTGGGTTTTGCACTGCAACTGTGGTGATCAATGTGTTATTGTAAGATAATTGTGAAAAAAATGTATTGGAATTACAGCTGATCGTGATTTAAGGATTCTAGGCGATCCTAACGCCATCATTAAGAGTGTTTTTAGCATGTTAGCATGTCACTATGTGAAGATTATTTCACAATCTACACACCAACTGTGGTAGCCAATGTATTATTCACAGATCATTCTGAAAAAAAAAATCGGATTAATATCAAAAGTGGAATTTCAGCTGATAATTCTAGGCGATGATTTGTTGCTTACGTCATCATTTTGAGTGTTTTAGAAAAAAAATTAAAAAAATTATCTAGGGCTGCAACTATCAATTGTTTTGTTAAATTGAACACTAACATGTATGACGGAAAAATGTATTAATAATTTTAATTTCAAAGTAATGTGACAGAATAATTAGCTCAGATTATTTTATTACGTTACTATAATCAAATTACTTTGTAATATTTTTATTTATTTATTCAGTAATCACGTTAAAATGATCATTTTTAAATATAATTTAAGCTAGGGTTCATTTAAACCGAAAAATTTGATGTTGTCTTGTGTTGCATTTGTTGTTACTTTTTCTTATAATGTTGGTTTTGTCATTCAACTCATTTAACTTGTCTGTTATAAGGAATGAAAGGGCCTTTATTACATTCATGACGTAATACACAAAAGAAATTGCGTTAAGAAGCAATTTCAGTTAAAAAGTAGCTGGAAGGGTCAAATCAGTGCATCGGAAAATATGAATATTTTAAAGTCTTTGTTTATGAGATGGAGAGGCAATCAACACAAATACAAGCTAGCTGATGAACCAGCAAATTTCTTAACTGTACATGTTATACAGAGAGAAAAGATGTCATACAAAAAGATAAGAAACTAAGGGGGATGGAGTGAAAGACAAGAGCTGGTAAAAATCCTAATAGCTAATTTTCGCCTGTGTGGCCACAAAAGGAGCAGTTGGGCTGGTTACACTACACAGTTCCTCAGTCTGACTGTTGTCTTATCTCTGTGCTCCTGACTTTGAACCGTACATTGGCTCCTCCCAACCCAACAGTGGGGCAAACCATGGCCTGCAGCAAATGTGAGTTGCAGCTATGAGTGGGAGGCTCATGTCTGGCATCTCCCACAGGAAGTGCTCCATACCTGTACCATTTCTTGTAATATTGACTTTTATCTGCTGAAATGTGTATTTAACGAGTGTGGCAGACAGCGATCGCCTTTACCACAGATAATGCAATCCCAGCGCTGGGTCTGTTATGCACTTTTATGTGTACATGAGGTTGCAGCAAAACTACAATAAATATTAAAAAGGTCAATAGAGAAAAAAAAATATTGTATACACATGTATATTTATACTTTTTTTTTTTTTTTTCCTTTTTTTGTATAAAAAAACATGCGCATTAACTATGGAAACACCTTGACCGAATAAATTCCCAGATGATCAAAAAAGTTAAAAAAAAAAGAAAAAAAAAGAAAAAAAAATGATACTCAGATTATTAACTAGTATTGACACGATTTGGTTGTCTTTAACATAAGGGATATAAAAACTACTTTATTCGCAAACAGTTTTTGTAATATTCAAATCATTTGCATATGAAATTCCCAAATTAGATGGGAACATCTTGTGACTACATACCAATATTATCTGAAACATTTCTTTTCATGTCTGCCAAACAACATCTCTAAATTTTGGTGAAATCATTGTAATGACCACGGCCAACAGGTGGCACTGTGATTTGAGCCCTCCACTTATCAACTGATCACACATTGCATGCCTTCAACTACTGTTGGCTCATTAATAACAACTTCGACTAGCACTGACAAAAGAATCTCTAAACAATATTCTATATTTCATTGCCACATTCTACCGCACCAGCTGTTTCCCAACTGTGAAGTAATATAAGCCCCATGAGCGAGAGGTTTCCCAGCGCCGACACATCAGACTGGAGCTCATCACCAGGAATGTATAACAAAAGTGATGAGGGAGGGGTGAGGAACACAACTTGCAGTTAGGGGGTCTCATTCAAACACGCATGCGATGAGAGGGTCTGTCCCTTTCTTTTTCAAATCGAACCAATTAGCTTGGTCATACAGCTTCCCGTTCCCAGATGGTTCACAGCTAATCAAGTGGTGCTTTTGTTTTGTCTGTGAAAACAGTTTTGGAAGTGTGGGTGAAATGCAGCCTCGAAGAATACGAGCTTCGTGATCAATTTAACGAGTCCCGACGATCCCTTGTTGGCGCGAAAACAAAAACTTCTGTGTTAGTGTAATTCAGATGCATGACTAATGGATCGATGCCCCCTAAAACTCTTTCTTAATGAGTGATACTCACTCATATGGCGAGTCTGGGAGCGACTAGATGGAAGGGAATGATTTAGAGATCCTGCTCTTATCACTCCTAATTAAAGAGTATCTGTAGTTTCCGACTGAATAAAGGAAGACAAATCATTTAAAGTACATTATTTAAAACACCAAACACATGGTGGGGGCGAAAATATCCCTTCCCATGTTGCTGCGCTTGGCCTGGGAGTTGATGGACGGCAGCCTACTGAAAGGGGCAGGTTGGAGGTTAAAATGTTTTACATTCTTTCATTACAACATTTGAATTTCCTCCAAACATGATACTAAAAGGACGATGTTTACATTCTATCCAAATCCAAAGCAGGCTAATTGGGAGTTGTTGTCTTTTTCTTAAGGGGCGCCTCAGAAATAAGGAACAGAATCGTGCCAGATCTCGGGGTCTGGCTAGAAGTGTGCCATAGCCTTATTATCTTTATTTGCTTATTTATTTATACTTCTGCAAAACAGACAGATGGAGGGACTGAGGGCAGTTCTGGGGATAAATAGTTCAATAATTTAAAGTCAATTCCATACTTAGCCCAACCCCCTCCCCCTGCATTCAATAATTAAAAACAAAATCTGACGATATGAAAAAAAAAAAAAAAACCAAACAAACAAACATAACCTTGCTTAGAGAGCATAAGCCGTGTTGGCAAATGTGCTGCAATTCTAAGAAAAATACTAAAAAGTTTTGCTATTTATAAAAATACATAGACAAATCGAGAGATGTCAAACTTTAAGAAGAACTTAAAGGTACAGATATTTTTCACAGATATCTCTATGTATTATTTTCAGTGATAATAATAATCATCATCATCAAATATTTTCCAAGTATTCAAAATGTTATTATGATTTTATTGTTAGAGATTAAGTTACGTTTCAACATATCTGTTATTAGGCGTTCAAAAATAATTGGTATCGGTAAAACATTATCATTGGTCTTTACTTATTACATTATAGTCCAGATTATTTTCTTAAAGGTGGAAATGCAGACTACTAATAGTCCCTTAAACGTGTTTACTGTAATTGCAAAATGGCTCACTTATTGGAGTGATAGGTCAGAAAGACATCCACCCTCTGTCTAATAGTGTTGTCACTTTTTATTCGATATTCGAATATGCATTCGAACATGACGTGAATTATCCGTACACGAACTACAAATAACCTATCCGGTTTTTAAAGTGCCATGTGTAGCGCATTTTTTGTTGAAATTCTAATTCGATTTTTATCAAAAGTGACAGCCCTACAGTCCTACATATGGCAAATACTGCTTTAAAAAGCACACTTGACACCTAAAGTTAGGAAATACTCCAGTATATACTCCAGTACTCAAATGCATAACTGTGCTAATATCCCTAATTCAAAAATAATGTAATGAAATTCAGTGAAAACGGAGGGATTTTGCGTGACTAGCACATGTCAGTCACAGACCACGCAAAGCGATAAATCTGTGCATTGCTCAGCAGCAGATGGGCATAACGGGTATTGGGACAGCTAAGCAATTGTGGTAACATACTCCCTTTACCACAGACACGCATAAAATCCCAGAAACACGCACACAACAACGGCATGAGATGATCCTGTACGGCAGCACGCCTTTCTTCTATATTTTACCAGCCATACGGTGGTTTATTTTCCACTTCTTTTACCATCTGTAGCAACTTTCCCCCACAGACACTCACAGCTGTCCTGTTTCATGTCTGCGCTCTCCTTTATATTCCGCTGTACAATGCCGCCCCGTGCCTCAATCACTGGGCCTGCATTCTTCTCTTGGCAGTGGGAGTGAGCCTTTCATGATACCACTAGGGCGCCAACTATGGCAAACAGTTAAATATCATGGTGAATTTGTGTTTACAAAACGGTTTACCAACATAAAGTGTGCTGGTTTTGTGAGATCCAAACACACATTGCTCAACATTGCACACACACTGATCAATGGGCAGTGACATACCCATCTGGCACTTTAACGCAGATCAATCTTCACATCACGTGATGAGGAAGAGATCGAGTTTGAGCAGAGATTTAGTGATGAAGCAAGCTCAGTCTGTCAGTTTAAACCCAGTTTAAGAGGCTTTTGCTGGCTGGGATTTGTTTTACGACATTCGTTCTGTGCTGAATGGACATTCCTGCCTATCACTTGGGTTCCTATTGGAGCCGATACAGACTGTAAAGGTCTTTCACCTTTGTTAAATTGTTGTTAACATCTTATTAAACATAAAATCTCAATTCAAATGTGTCACGCAGCTTATTTGACAAATTTAGGGTGTTGTTGTGGAGTGAGCTGTCTGCTCACCATTCAAATGAAGTCCTCATCAAGACCTAATACAATCAAAGTTTCTCCCGGCAAAGGCCTCGCAATCCCTCGTTTGCTGCCGGCTGGGGTTTAAGACAATGGCACTCTTGTTGAATGGCATGCACTCACAAAGGCTCCATTCTCAGAAGTTAGCTAAAGTTGCTGTTCTGTTATGAGCGAGATGTCTACTCTCGGGAAGTCTAAAACAGTTTGATCCGTTAGCAGACGCTGCGTACAGTTCCCTGATACAACTAAGCTTGTTGCGAGCCATGCGTTTGCAAAAAATGTGGACCAAAGGAAACAGTAAACAATTAGAATTGCAAAAATAAAAGCAGAAACAAACAACAAAAAGTGATAAACCATTCAATGCCTTTCCATCGTTTATCCAAACAACCACCATTAATGCAAGTACTAAAATGCCGGTCAAACTCCAATCTCGCAAGCTATACGCTGTGGAGAGATTGCATTGGTTCTTTTAAAACTTAAAAACATGCGAATGGCTCAAACTCTTCGACAATAAAACGATGTGTTTGCATACTATTCAAATTGTACAGCTTTGTTAACAAATACCCTCATTATGTACCTTTGCGAGCATTTAACTTTACTTTTTAAGCTGACAAACTGCCAGAGCTGATTTACTGGTATTTCGACAACAATTTAAGTTCACACATGACCGAACACATTTTACGCTATTTAAATCCAAAATGTCGCAGCATCCGCAAAAAGCTTGTATTCCATAAGGGCCTATTTAATTCATTCTCATACACCAAAGTCATCTGTAGCAACCCAACACAAGCAGAATTAAATAAATGTGTGAATAAAGGAGGATAAAAATAAAAATAGCCGAGCTCTCATCACGGGGCCCATTTCGCTCTCAGTGGCCGAGCGCTGGGATGACTGAGGAGTTAATACAAAACTAATTAGCAAAACTTGACTGGTGCCAACCCCCCCTTACCATTTCCTGCCTCACTACACAGGGGGACAGCAGTAAGCCCAGAGCACAGGTGTACCGCTCACGCCAGCTCTAGATTACTGCCCACTGCCTCCGCTCTCGAAACCCTTCACCGCGCTCCCCAGACCGCCGTTATGTCAGAGAGGAAATGGAGTGTGATGAGCTGCATTTTAAACGAATTTTGCATCTTTTGCACATTGGAAAAGAAAAAAAGACAATCGTTTTAGAAGCACAACAATAGTCGACACTGAAAGAGATGCATTAATGCACAGTCGACATTGTTGACATCTAAAAACCCCGCGTTGGGCGCCAACTAACATGGTCCAAATCTGCTAGGAAAGACTGGCATTGACAATGCACATTAAACGAATTACACGAATTTGCCTCAATCAGGTTTAGGAGAAATTTACCCACTAAAGGCAAGTGGCTGTGCAACAAACATCTTACAGTATTTCCCGTCCCAGAACCATCTGCTTCGTTTAATCCAATCACATTGCCGAAGGAAAAAAAAAGGTTCAAAAGGAGGTCAAATGCAATGGTATTAAAACTGACTTTGCTGAATCCCATCACTGGATCCGAGCTGATCCTCCATCACTGCGTCTCTGCCAGGGGTGGTGGAGGGGGGTTAGTTTGCACAACCCAGCCAGAAAAGTCATAACATGACAATGTATTTTTATGAATGGCCAACAACCTCATTTTTAATGAATGGTACTGTGTGAAAAAGCACAGTGGCATGGTCATTGTTGCAGTAACAGGGCCGGTCGGTGGGATTTAGCGGGCAAAAAGCAGGGGAGGATTGGTGCAAGGGGGTGGGGAGGTCCCAGCCCACAATGTGTACTGCAGTAACCACAACAAAGGCTGTGGTTTATCCCACAATCGCCTTAAATAGATCCAAATTATTGTTATTCCTCAGCCTGTGGAAAGGAAGAGAAATATAAAACGGCTGTAACACAAGATGTGCCAAAAGTCAGCCTGAAGATATCAGCGGATTCGGTTACTGGCATTAAAAAAAAAAAAATTTCAACGAACCACCGGCTTACTGTAGCCCTTGACCGGCTTTGCCTCGGCCCATGCAAAAACTTTCAGCCAACTTCCCAGAACTTCATACGAATTTACAAAACTTATGACAGGGCGCCTCGAGCATGCGTCATCAGAGCTAACTAGTTTTGAAAGACACACTGTACAGTAAATCTGTTTAAGAGCTCACATGGAAGTGGGTCAGACGTCTTTACAAACATCACACACACATTACACACAAACGGTTTGTTCGACGTGGCTCTGGGTCAATTAAGTTTAGTCCAGTATAAATATCTATCAGCCTGGCTGGAAATGTACACACGGGCCTGGTCTCGCATTTGTTATCTATCTGCTCCAGCGGTATCCTTCCATTGTGTAGTGAGACTGAAAACACTGCAATGAGACACAACTACAGTTCACAATAAGTGACATATATCACGACAATGAATTCAAAGAACTCTAATTGAGTTTTTCATCAAAATAAGCACTTATTAACGCATCAATTTAATTATCTGACAACACAATACCCTTTTTTTCTGACGAGGGTAATAATTTAGACTTAAACCTGAATTTGAACAGGAGCTGAATCTTAATCTCACATCTAGAAGTTTGTTTCTTTTTTACTTAAAATATTAAAATATTTAAAAAGTTAACTTGTACATTAAAATGCCAAAAAAAAAAAAACTTATGAGGAAAGAATTGTGAACTTGTAACTTAATAAATAATAGAGAGATCTGAATGTAAAATACCTAAGATCAGAGGGTTCTAATATTTTGCAAAAAAACAATTAAAAAAACTGCCTGATATCCATGTACTTCTAATCAACCAATGCTAAAAAGGAAACAATGACTGGTGTAATGCTAGTCTGGGTCTCCACGGCTATTAGCCCCTTTCGGCTGGTTTAAATGGCACACCACTCTGTGGTCCAAACAAAACCACCTGTTTTAACAGGAGGTCAAGAGGGCAACCCAAAACTAAAGCTCGCTCTCCGCTTGACTGGCTGCTAATGGGAGTGGATGTTTATCTAGGGGGTCAAATGCCTTGAAGATGGGGTCATGACCCTAACATCTTAAGCCGTGACCTAGCCCACGTGTGGAGTGATCCTGCCGTAAATTAGCCATGGTCGCATGTCCTCAGGCCTCAGTGAACACACATTTCTGTCTTTTTCTAGTTCTCATGTTACTTTGTGTACAGAGATTTATAACATGACTAAAACAATAAACCACACGACTAGGCCTATTGAAATTAGAAAGTGTTTTTCAAACACATATCCTAAGGGATATATTGCAAATATATTAAAATATTGCAAAAATTCAGAAATACAAACTCAAACTTACTGTACATTTTATGAGAATACTTTGAAAATGAATAATAACAAAAACATTTATCATTAGAGCAAAAATAATGACAAATATTGATAGAATTGAAAAACACAAGCCTAAATTCAATCATCATATAAAGCGATCCGAGTCTCTACAGAAAATTTGGACTAAACCGCTCAATTCGTATAGACTAGTTTTAAAATCTCTTAATGAAGTTTTTGAAGCGTCAAAGTGTCAGTTGCGTAGCTGTCAACGGAGGGACTGAAAGCTCTCAGATTTCATCAAAAATATAATTTGTGTTCCGAAGATTAAAAAAAAAAGTCTCATGGGTTTGGAACGACATGAGGGTGAGTAAGTAATGACAGAATTAAAATTTTTGGTTGAACTAACCCATTAAAATTACATTTAGGAAAAACTAAAAAAAGTATTGCTTTTTTTTAAAACTACTGAAAGAATTGAGAAAAATGAGCTTAAACGCATATTATAGGGGAAATATTGAAATTTTGAAAGAACTGAGAAGTACTCTTACATAGAGAAACTTACATAGAGTGGTGCAGGTATTACATCAGAACCCGGAAGTCTAATTCGCCACTGATTCCTTCGAGACTTTCCTATGGGTTTTATAATGGAGGTTTTTGATTTGTGTAAAATAAAACCTGTGGTAAACATAACCAATACTTTGATCTTTTGTTCTACAACGTAAACACATACCCATTGCGAAAACATGAATTTTGAAGCAGGTGTTAATTTTTGAAAACTTAAATAAGTCACTAGAAGTCACTAGACAGTTTGCAGTGAGTGTGTGCATTGTACGTTGTAGAATAAAACGTCAAAGTATCGTCAAGTTATTTAAAAAAAAAAAGTTAATTATAAAACCCCCATAGGAAAATCTTGAAGGAACCAGCAGTGAATTATACTTCCGGGTGCTGACGTCATACCTACACCACTCTGTAATGAGAAAAATATAGAAAAAAATACAGCAAACATTAAGAAATTCAAAATGAAAAACTAGTAAATTGTTCCGCTAAACTATTTGAGTTTTCTGGTAACTTAGATCGAATTTAAAATGTTCTTTTCCAGCAATGTCCGCTAATATTGATAGGTAGCTGTGTTATTGTCTAGATGAAGTGGGTGTGTTTGCTGGCCTGCACCCCTTTGCCCTGGCAAGACTGTGGGATAAATTTAATTACTGACTTTAGATCCTCTCAGAAGCCCCACTTTCACCATCTGTGTATGAGGTCAGGCTCTCTTCAGATGGCTTTTAATCAAGGGGGCTCCAGCAATGATCCACTGCTTTAAATAAGACAGAGGAGGAAACCTGATCGCCTGCGTGCAGGTCAGAGATGAGGAGAGACTCCCACGTCTTTCTTCCTCTTGTTCTCTCGCTGACGTCTCTTATTCACCATCGAATCAAAAAGAAAACCTAACTTCGCAGATTAGGATGTTAGCAGGACGCTCCCTGCTGAATAGGCTTTTCAGAACATCAAAACTGAGGATTTCGGCGGGCCGCGGGGAAACGCGTTTCTGTGACTGTGTCGTACTTATCCTCTCAAAAAGCTCAAAGGCCTTTGTGTTCTCACCAAGTCAAAGTGATTCACACGCTCCCGTTTTGCAACCTGCCGTCTGCCAGATACCACGGTTTTCCTACGAAGCGCTAAAGCTCACGTTTTACGGCTTTATCTCCGCCGTCTTCGGGTTACACTGCGTTTTCACTCTTTTTATCGGCACCTCATCAAAGCGCAAGTCGAGTCCGTCCGGAACACAAGGAACGGCGGATACGCACGCTGCCAACTCTCAGACTTCACTGCCACAATTTGCGTGCAAGAGGAAATGAATGTAATTAAGGTGCTCATTTTGCCTGGCGAAACAAAGTGCGCTTCTTGTCTTCCAAGAGAAAGCTTGTGTTTGTGCCGCTGTCAGTGCAGGATGGATCCCCTGCCGCCTTCTGCCAATTAACAGTCGCTCAATCAAATATTTGCACCAGGCTTTTCCACAGGAATTTTAACTCGACAGACAGTTGTTCTGTTTTATATTGCGCAGTGACTTTGCAATTAGGATAAAATAGTCACATTATATTTTTGACATGAACAGAAAATTCACTCTCAAATTAACTACGTATTAACATGTAATGCCTTTTTTTTCTCAATTTGCATGTTTTATTTCATTGAGAAAAATGTGGCAGAATGGAAGCAGAGGATTCAGTTTTTAGTTGCACTTCTATTATTATAAAAATGAAATGAAATAAAGTATAATCCATAATTTGCGATATACATTTTGATCCTCACATGGGTGTCGTTCGCATCTTTATACATTCAACAGATTTAGTGAATTCAAAACGGGACTTACCTGCATGCACGAAGTAGGCCAAGTACAGGTCGAGCTCCTTTACGGAAACTCCTATGTGATGTGGCTGCACGCACAACCCTGGGTTCGAGCACTGCGGAGACTTAACCAGTCTTTCGCCATCAGTACTTTCAAGCGGAATACCTTTGAATAAAATCACCATGACCAGGTCCAA
Organism: Meda fulgida; assembly: GCA_030578275.1. Lineage (NCBI taxonomy): Eukaryota > Metazoa > Chordata > Actinopteri > Cypriniformes > Leuciscidae > Meda > Meda fulgida. The sequence continues at coordinate 9,913,085 of CM060637.1, read as the reverse complement.
GCGCCACACTTTGTCCGCCTGACGCAGGCAGTCAATTCTCCTCATCTTGCCCTTCTGGTCAGGGTTGGAGAGCACACAGCAAGGGGGCTTCTTCCCAGTGACAGTGAGCACAAAATCCTCGCGGAACTCCGGCCGGATGTCCTTGCGGAGTTTGGCCAGCAGCCGCGATGCCCACTTCTGCTTGACCTCCGGTTTCTCGCTGAGCAGCTCGTCCTTCACGGCTCGCTCCTCTTCCTTAGACATGCGCTTCTCGTGCTTCTTGAAATATTTTCTCTTGCGGGCCTGCAAGTTGAACCAAGTGTAGGAAAACGCTCTCACATGAGGCAGCAGTGCTTCAATGAAAGGATGGAATTCATCCTGCGAAAAAGGACAAGGAAGCAGAAATCAGTCCACATGGACGCTATAAAACAAAGTTCATGTTTCAGAAAATCCTGAAAATCAATAAAAATATACACTTAAAAATATAAATGTAAAATAAAAGTTATCACAATTTTTTTTCTAATAAGAAACTGTAAAATCAAAAATCAAACCAGGTGAAGTATAAAAATAACAACAGATTTTTCACAGCAGACAGCATGAAAGCTAAACACGTGCATCCACATAAAATCCCATTTGATTATTTTGAAAAACGGCCCTCAACGGCAGGAGTGTTTCTGTGAACCGAGCAGGGCAGTCAGTGTGTGTGTGTGTGTGTAGCTCGTCTAGGACATATCTTGGCTCTCTGGCAAGAATGCTGGTCTTTAGGGGTCTGCCAGGGCCGAGAAAAAGCAACAACCGACCAGGAAAATTGGAGTGGCTATTTTTATCTGTTCTCCGTAAAAATGCACACGCTATTCCAAAAACTACGCTACTTCATTCGCTATCAGCGAGGAGTGTGTTGTTTTCACACAGGAGTGTGTGCGGGGCAGATTGTGCCGGGTTTTGTGATCCCTACACCTGCCGCTGGTGCACAACCTGGCAGAAAATCAATTTTTATAATAAAATGACAAAAAGACCAGCAAAATATCAGCCGCAACATTAACGCATCTCTTTGTACACACTCAAAGTCTAGCGGAGGATATAATCATGCAGGGATTTTTTTTTTTAAATCTAAAAAAGGGAAGTATATTTTAATATTTACAGGATATTACTGTATCACCTGAAATGAAGTTATTTAATAAAGCTGCATAATGCAATAACTGTAAACTTAAGGAAATATTATTAAATAAACTAAGCATTTTTAAAACTGTACATGTGCTCGACTGAGCAATTATCAAAATAATAAAAAGCCTATACTGTATGTGCAGTTCTTTATCTTTAGGCTTGCTTGACCACTTCTTTATTGCCTAAAGAAAAAAAACAAATAAATACTAATAACTGGGCAAATAAATAACGTGTGGTTTCTAATATGAAATAATTTGGGATTTTACACAGAAAATAACTCAGGGTTTTTATTACATAGAGAGAATAATGGCAGACTGCCAATCACTAGAATAACATTTCCACAAACAGCAATAGCCCTGCATCGTGTCCCAAAACCGACCGTGCGAGTACGAGAGGGCTGCCAGCAAGCAAGCAAAGTGCACTATGTGCTGAGCGCAGATTTCATTTGAATAAGCAGAGATATGAATATAACGCGCTGGGCCTCGGACCAGTGCCTTTAGAAATTTAACAATTAATTCTGGGTAATTTAGGAATGTTAATTAAATTAATTTCTCGGGCCAATTTCAAGCACTGCTGCTAATGTTTGTATCGTAATTAAAAATAATCACAATATACAATCAAGCAAAAATAAATAAATATACATTTTTAAAAATTTGGACGTGTATTAAGCTGCAGATTAAAATAAATATGGCACTGTTTGTGTAAGATTACTGCGTGTTAGTTGTAGACTCGACAACAGACTCCATATAGATACATATTGCCATATCTCTTTTGCTACACCACATTAAATCAAGGATTTGCATAAGCATATATCATTATTATAGTGTACGGAACAATGTCTGTGTGTCTCTTGTGAGACACCAAAGCAAATGTATATGTTTAATCATATCGTTTCCTTCCTGTCTTGTTCAAGAATCAAACTCCCTTGCCTCCGAGGCATAAAAACTGTATTGTTTCATCCTGCATTAAAACCAGTGAATGAATTTCCTTCTCTGCCTTCAACTGACTCTCCAAGTAACTTAATCCAAAGTCTGTGATTAATAACTGATATCATCTGTGGTTGTGGCTTTTTATACAAATATATTATGTTTTTACTTTTTTTTTTAAAGATCTGTTGCAGACTTGTCTACACTCAGAAAAAATCAATATGGAAAATCTCCAGACGAGAATCAAGCTCTCTACAGTAAAAACATGGTTAACTTTCTGCGGATCTCTAGCGATGGTTCTAAATAAAAGGAACGATTGATACACAACAGAACGGAATTTAGCATGCAAATTATTCATGTTTTAAATCATTATGAGAGTATTTTCCTCTTGTTATAATTCTAGCAATTTATGAAAACTGAATTGTAGGAAGATACTTGCTCATAGTGGCAAAACAAACAGCTCTTTGCGTTTAGGAGCGTGCCTGAGTGTCAGTATAGGGTCTGGTTAGCATGTCAGGGTTTTCCACACTCCTAAAGTGTTTCAAGCTGAACCTCGCTGTCCTATAGTAAGGCCTCAGCAGGGAACAATAGTGCCTCGTGGCCAAAAGAGACAAGAGAGTGTTAACGCATGTAAAAAATACTACGAAAAACGGACAATGTGAATGCACACGTCTCTTAAAAGACAACTAACGTGATGTTAATACATTGAAAGGTATTCAATAACTAACTCAAGAGATAAAAGTATATTTCTGTATCAACTAAAATATAGGAAGGAGTTGAAAAATGTTTTGATTTTAAGGATTTTACAATGAAATGAAAGCTATATAAAACATGATTTTTTTTGGCACTCGGAGGACTATTAAAGACGACACACAAACAAACAGAGAGAGAGAGAGAGAGAGAGAGAGAGAGAGAGAGAGAGAGAGAGAGAGAGAGAGAGAGAGAGAGAGAGAGAGAGAGAGACAAAGTAGACATCATACTGTCTTAACTCCGTAACAGAGGAAATCAATGGTCCGTCTCAATTATCTTCAACTATAATTATTAGACATTAAATAATATCACTGTCATATTACTTACATTAGTACAAATTTAAACGAAAGATAAAAAAAAATGCTTTAATTTTTGTAAGACTGAAAACTACATTATTCCTCTAAAGTTAGCATTTCACTTATTTTTAATAAGTACTGTTAGTAACAAATATTTATAGTCAAGAAAATAAAATATATGACCTACATGTGAGTTTTTATGTGAGGTGTCAGTTAGTGATAATGTGTCACATTTATAGTGATTGACAAATTATCAAAAGATTCCCTATGGTTCTGCATGGATTTATAACAGAAGTAAATAAGCCCTAAAATAACTTTTGCAAACAAATCCAAGTCTTGCATTATCAAATCTATGAAAAGACGATTTAAAGTTTGAGCTTTCTCAGCTCGTCTTTCTGTGCACATTACATATAATTTGTCTTTTTTCGCATGAATCCTCTCTAGTGTCTCCAAACAGACTGTAACTAACATGGTCAAAAGAACGGCCCTATACGTGACACAATACTGAGGCCTTCTCCTTTGTTTACGCATTCAATAAAACGCATTTAACCAAACAGTTTAAAACCACATCAAGTCTACAGTATAACATTACAGCTTTTCCAGACCTGTCACCTCACTTCACCTGCCACCATGATTCAGACAATGACTGGATTTCTTTTTAAACCTTATTTAACCATCTCGGTTGCTGTTAAACTTTATTCCACTTTAGTTTTTATGCTGTGCCAATTACAAAAGTATTATAAAGCCACAAACAAACAGCCCTATGCTTTCATAATCTTACTGTTTAGGTTATCAGAGATGACATCACCAAAGCTAAAACAGTCTTAACTTTTAGATTACACTACATATAACACTAAATATATATGTGTGTGTGTGTGTGTGTGTGTGTGTGTGTGTGTGTGTGTGTGTGTGTGTGTGTGTGTGTGTGTGACAGTGAAGTTTGCAAAAATCTAATCAAAGAGTTTCAGATGACTTAAGAAAAAGTCTCATATAAAAAAGCAGAATTATTGCTGGAAGCTGTAAAGGTAAAACTGTAAACGGCATAGTTGTATTAATATTTAATAGTAAAAAGCAACTAAATATGACTATTCTGATCTCAAATGTGCTTTAAATGTGTGTGCTGTTTTAAACTGAAATGGTTACACTCTTAAAAAAATAAAGTTCCTTATTACAACCAACAAGAAAAACAGTCTGATGTCACAGTAGAACCTTTTAAGGTCCTGCAAAGTGTTTTTTATTTTGCATTTATTTAGATTTCTGGTGCTTTAAAGAACTTAAAAGTCCAGTGTACTGGACTGAAAAACTAACAAATGTGACATCAAATACTATAACTATAACTAAACCTAAAATAACTTATTTACAGAGTTTTTTTTTGCTGAAACTGTTAAATAACTATTTTTAACAGTGTAACCAAATCAAATGTGCATAACGTTGACTGCAAGATTAGAGTAACGTTTTCTTTAATGCACAGCACAATTTAAAGCTTAACTTGCTACATTAAATCAACGTCTCTCCATACGCAAAAGTGGCTAGAATAAAATACAACTCTATATATATATGCATAAGAAACGTGTGTCTGTGTGTGTGTGTGTGTGTGTGTGTGTGTGTGTGTGTGTGTGTGTGTGTGTGTATGTGTATGTGAGGTGGGCGCCATACGCCATGTGGTAGTTCAGTTGGCTCTGTCAGAGCAGAAATGCCTTACTATACACTAAGTAACTTGTCTTAAGCAAAGGTTAGCCCCTATCCCGTGCTGTCCCGACCAAAGACACCGTTCAAATACAACAGAGTTAATAATGAACGAAAATGTCACTTACCTGTGTTAGGCATAGCGGAGAATACATATCTGTCGGTTTTAACTCTTGAATAGGCGATGTTGTGTGTGTGTGTGTGCGTGTGTGTGTGTATGTGTGTGTGTGTGTGTGTGTGTGTGTGTGTGTGAGTGAGGGTGTGTATGCGTGAATGTATAGGCTGTGTATGTATATTTGTATATGAAAAGAGAAAAAAAGAGAGACAGAGAAGAAGGGAGAGAGGGAAAATAAAGCCTTGCTTCTTGCTTTCACATTTCCAACTCTGCGAAGTGCGCGCGACGCTTCAGCGCTCCATAGAGCTGAACTTTAACCCCGCCTCGAGTTACACACATCTACTGTACTGTACTGTTAAAGCCGTATATCCAAACTTTCGGCATTATCATCAACTGCAGCAAAGAGAAAAGTCCCGACGACGGACGGATGGATGGAAGTAGGCTACAGTACACGGAGATTTCACAGAGCCATGAGTGAAACTGTGGTGATGAACCGCCGAAAGGAGCGATTATTTCATCTTGCAGGCATTTGAATAGAAACAAAAATATAGAAAAAGTTGTCCGGATGCGTTACAAAAGTCGCGTTTGATTCATTCTTCGCTGTCCCTTATAGCGCCGCGCCGCGCGCTTGCATCCGCCGTGAGGCATGTGGCGGTGCGAAGCAAAACTGAAGCGGATTTACGAGCAGCGAGGAGGGCTCGGCATGCTTAGGAAGATTGTAATATCCTTAAAACCCCCTGTTGCAAAAGCTGCCACTTGTGTCGTGGTTAGTTTCGACCTGAGAGAGAGAGAGAGAGAGAGAGAGTGAGAGAGAGGGAGAGTGAGAGAGAGGGAGAGAGAGGGAGGAAAAAAAGTGAAGCGCGCACGATTCGAGTCCGCTGAGACGAAGCTCCCGTTTAAACTCCTGGGCTCTCCCATCAGCACAGCGCCCTCAATATCGGCACGAGAGTCATACACACGCGGGACAGGAGAAATATGCACTCCCAATGCCGCTGCACTTCGTAAACATGAAGTATTGTAGGCTAATGCAGAAAGTGTGATAATGCATTTAACTTGCATGTTTTGACATTCTATGCACCGACTTTTTACCGTTTTATTTTAAACACAAAGCCTAAATAAACGAGTAGGCTAGCCTACTTTACATAAAGAAACATTTGAATAAGACGTTCGTATTATATTAAATGCCCTCAGTAGTGTGTCGTCACATTATAACATCATTTTCAGATTTAACATATCAGCAATACATTTAATGCAATTCTTGCAAAAAGCGCAGTAGACTAGGCTAAGTTCAATCAAATAACTGATTCTACCTGCATATTAAATACATTTTAAAAGCACTAAGTAAAATCTAACAACATTTAGGCTAATAATACAAAAATGAAATGCTTAATGCTTAAGACGAACAACCAATCAGTAAATCAATGAAGTCTCACAAGCCTTAATTACAGTTCTTGCTTCATTTCGAGACGGGTATGACGAAGGCAATAACTTTAGTTACTTCGCGAGATTCATACTTATTGATAATTATTTTTACTCACTAAAAGAATCAGTTCAAAAGAGTCAATCGTCTGGGAATCGCTGTATATAGTTGATTCACTAAAAAGAATCGGTTCAAGAGAGTCATTCGTTCGGGAATCAGAATACATTGTTCGCGCTCAGTGTTTTTAATCAAGTAAAAATAACTCATTTATTCATTAGGCTAATCTTACTATACTGATTCACTAAAACGAACTGAATAGAACGTCATCAAATTTCTCAGGACGAATCGCGTATAGCCTATAATTCAACAACAACAACAACAACAACAAAAACATTCTGCAATATAATAAACCAATTTTTTTTTCTTAGTAATATGTCTATTCGACCCCAAGTAGGCTATAGTAGCCTAGTATTTCTATCTGCACGTGATCAGTCTAGTTTTACAATATTTTGAAACGGCCAGTTTAAGCACCAATGTTTTCAGTATCATCTTTCACTTCTGTGAGCCCCGTCATGAACTTATTGATAAACGGCTGACAGGTTCCTTAACAGCATATGTCTATAATTAATAGGTCTATTTATATCTGGGATTTTGATATTTCAAAGAGCCATTGGGAAACACCACACAAAATGAAATTGCATGTTTTCAAAAACGTCAAACCTAAGGGTCATGATTTAAAAACAAGGTGGACACTGATGGACAAGAAAGCGACTGCCAATGCAATGTTATGTTTCTAATCACGTGTGCCGTACGTGCAAACATCATTAATAAGAAAACCTGGTTCGTGTAATTAGTTTGGTTGGCACTCAACACGGTTTTATTATTAACCACTACTCTCGCTGTAAGTCAATCGGGCGCCCCCTAGAAAACGGATCTATTTACACAAAGTGTTTCAGAAATACAGGATGGTATTCTAAACGAGATATCAATCTGTTGGGGAAATAAATAAATAAATAAATAACTATACCAGCACACATGGATCGAGATCTATAAACATTAAACCGTGAAACAAACACCAAGGTGCGTTTTGTCAAATGCAAAATAGGTGATAATTAACATAGCACTGTGTGTGATAGAAATTATAGGAAACTGCATATTAATTATGCTCGCAACTCACAGTCACACTAACTTGCTGCAGGTGCATGTCCGTCCCTCTGGTGTTTTCATGAGCTACTCTGTGATTGGGCAAAACACAGAAATTCAAAGCTCACAGTACCGTCGCTATTGGGCAAGTTTCACACGCAGGCATGTGACAGCAACCACTCCTAGACAGACACTCGGGATCTCGGTAAACAGCCTCACGGAACACAAATAAATTACATTGGGAAGAGAGAGAGAGAGAGAGAGAGAGAGAGAGAGAGAGAGAGAGAGAGAGAGAGAGAGAGAGAGAGAGAGAGAGAGAGAGAGAGAGAGAGAGAGAGAGAGAGAGAGAGAGAGAGAGAGAGAGAGAGAGAGAGAGAGAGAGAGAGAGAGAGAGAGAGAGAGAGAGAGAGAGAGAGAGAGAGAGAGAGAGAGAGAGAGAGAGAGAGCTTATCTTCATGATATCAGACTTCCGTTTTTTGACAGCCTGCCGAGAATGCAATCAGTGCAACACTGTCAGTCAGACCTGAAGTTGACATGTAGGCTACTAAAAAAATATTTAAATAGAAAAATAATAGATATAATACCAATTATACTGTATTTATTCTTTCCAAACATCTTGTATTGTCTTGACCTTGAGCAAAAGGGAAGTGATCGCTGAAATTTTCTCGACTAGCCTATATATTAGTTTTCTTAAATTTAACTTGAGGTTGCAATGAAATTTATTAGCACTAAAAGACCTTCTCTGATAGAGTATTTAAAACATTTAAAGAAATTTGCTTTAAAAATGAACGAATGACCCTTAACCACTCATAAACATAGAAACGCTCATTTTTGTACGTATGCAAAGAAAAACTGGTTCTTGCTGTTGTCCAAAAAAAGATTCTTCACTCCTATAGATATTTTGACAGGAATCCAGTTGTGCACTTTAACTGCATTCTGTAGAACAAAAGTTGCAACAACCCTAATTTGAATGGGAACTTTAGAACGTTTCTCGTCGTCTCGACTGTGAAGTCATGAAAAGGGAGTCGCGTGGCAGCGTTCATATTAACACATGAACCGCGAGTCGAAAAGGCAGTCACCTGTATTTAACCATGCACCCTTTACAACTTACAACTTCAAAACGGCCTAACATCAAGAGAATTGGATCAATGAATCCAATAGGCCTAATCAGATTATCACACTGTAATGTTGAAATTAAATGTGGCCTAATAAACATGAAATATTTGTTGATGAGTGGAGCATCTTCAAATACCCACTCAGTCCTAAATGTGCTTAGGTCTGAATTCAAAGTTATTACAGCCTTACATTCAGGCGTCATTTAATTTACGCATTGATTTCAGCACTGATTGGCTGAACAGCGCCTATAGGCCTGATGACGAACTCTTACGTTGGCGGGAAGAGTCAGATGAACTGAAAACTATCAAACAAAAAAGCAGTTTAGTATTTTTTTTTAATCATTGACAATATATGTAGATTAGAGAAATTTACGACATTCTGTGTCAAACTTTATATTCACTTTGAAAAAGTTTAAATGAATGCCATTTAACGATTATCAAAAATTACATTGAATGTTTAACACTATTAGGTTTAAATAAGGCATTTAATTCATTTAGACAGTAGTCCTATTTTACATCGTGGTATTATATATATAAAGTTAATATATTAACCAAAAGTTGTGGTGTTGTCTATAAACAATGATACACAACCAACACCGTTTATTCAGGTTTATTTTCCATTAGTCCTTTATGAGGGAAGACGAATGTTACCAAGCATTCAATCTCGAATAACAAAAAAACTTTTATAATAAAATAATTCAATATATAATAAAATTTTAAAATTCACATATTTGTCTCGTTTAATTGTGGCAGACATTAGAGACGCCTTTATAGCATTTTCTGCCAAGTTCTAGGAGAAGCTACTGAATGCCAAGGCAACTGTGCCAAGGCTTTTGGAGGCAGAGTGGCAAAGACGAGGCAAAAACTGCAGTGTGTAAAGGACAACGGAGCGAACCAGGGATTTAACTATTCGAAAGAAACCAGAATTTGGGTTTTATGGAGCATTTTCAGCTCATTTTTAAGTCACGCTATCAATTCAGGTGAGGCACCTAACCAACTTGGATGGAGCTTCTCCTCAACTTGAGTGGTGGACGTGAGTACAAATCACTTTTTTATTCGAGATGTAAACAAGAAAAAAAGAGAGAATATGCGAGGTCTATTTGAGAATCCGTTCGGGCTTTAGCGGGTGGGAAAGCACATCGATGCCAGACGGGTCTGCAAGTGTAAATGTGTGTGTGTGTGTGTGTGTGTGTGTGAGAGAGAGAGAGAGCGAGAGATAAAGTGTGTGAGTGTGAGTGTGAGTGTGAGAGTGTGTGTGTGTGTGTGTGTGTGTGTGTGTGTGTGTGTGTGTGTGTGTGTGTGTGTGTGTGTGTGTGTGTGTGTGTGTGTGTGTGTGTGTGTGTGTGTGTGTGTGTGTGTGTGTGTGTGTGTGTGTGTGTGTGTGTGTGTGTAGGAAAAAAGTGCGCGCTGAAGTTTCGCATCTCGATAGTCTTCAGGGGTAAAAATGCTTTAAACTCAGCGTTAGATCGCCATCTAATGAAAAACCACCCTCAAACTTATTGTGTACAAAGTATAGCCTAAATAACGCAGCAGGTTATTATTGTTTGGCTGAGTTGTTTATCACTTTTAATATCAGCCACAAAAGCAGTAAAGTAAGCACAACTAAATGTATAGCTATAGATTGCGGGAACTTTGACTGAACAATTTCCATTATTAAAAAAAAAGAAAAGTGTAAACAGAGCCTATATCACGAAAAAATTGAAGGTCCAATATTGCATTTGAAAATGTAGATTCACGTGCAACTTCTCATAAAGTACGTGCCATAATTATATGCAAATAAATATTAAAGCAGCAACACGAAATATTGACATATTTAAATAATTGTAGTTTGCTAAAAGGTAAAAAAAATTTTTTTTATCAAAATCACCCGTAGAATCTTTAATGCAGATTTGTCCAGTAGAAAACTAATATGTAAAATGAATGAGTTCCAGCTCAAATAATACTCAAACATAACAAAACAATAAAACATACAATTCAAATGAGTAAAGGAAAATATAGCTAGAGGTACACACATAATAAAGATCAATAAATCTGATGTGAAAAATACGCTTGCCCTGTAACCAAATAGGTGACCATTAAAAAAACGAGCAAAAAACGAGTGTTATTTGTAAAGGTAAAATGGTGAATAAAATAAAAACACAATATATATAATATCCAAAATAGATAAGAAAAAATTATACTACCAGAATATAGCCTATAGATGCATATCTAGATACAATTATGCTACCATGTAAACCAAATAAGTGAAAATATGCATTACAGTTAAGTAAATAAACCATCATAAGTATTATCCAATATTATTAGAGATTAATATTAAAATAAAGATGTAAAAGATGTATCACCATATAAATACCAAAATATTAATAAAAACATAAGGCATTTTATATTATAATTCGACGTTATTATAATTATAAATAGGCTTTAAATATAAATAATACTTTATAATAGAGAAAAGCGCATCAATGATTTAGCCCACTTCCTCCATTCTATCCGATCCGGGCATCAATATAGGGTAGAACTCCACCGAATGCGTGATCTGAACTGACAGGACTCAAAACAACATCAGAATCAGTTTTGTACCTTTACTAAGTTTGTCACAAATTTAGTAAAGGTACAAGTCTAGATTTTGATGTTAGTGTGTGCAAACCTTACCTTTTCAGACACACTTGTAAAATATAATTAATAAATTACATTGGGATCAGTAGCCTAATTGTCAAAAGCTGTGCTTAAGAGCATTTAAAGAGTAAATAGATAATATTTTGTGTGGAAAATATGTTTGGTAAGCATAAATAAAAGTAGAAAATTGTAAGAATAATATGATAATTCCAGATTATTGTAATATACTGTATTATTTCATAATAAGTAATTATTATAATACATATGATCAACGTTTTTGTTGAACCATGTTCAGAGCAGTTCATCAGACAAATGACGGTGTCCAAAATAAATGAATATTTAGTAATATATAATTTGCTGCCTTAAATTTAAGTACTTGGATGTTTAAGTCATTTCAACTTAAATGACATTAAACTGATTTTTTAAAAAAGCGGAATCTTGTCAACTTATAAAAAATAAGTTGAAAATTGCTTAATTTATTTTGATGAGTTAAAGCAATGTTGCAACATATGTTGCCATAACTTATTGATCATAATTTGTTACAGTGTACTATATTCCAGTAATGAAAAGCCAATGCAGAGCAAAACTAAACAGTTTGGTTTCATTCTGAATGATCTGGAGAGGAGAGTGAACTGGAGATGTGAAACTAATTCACCTTTTTTTCTTGCATTCCATTAAAAGCCACAAGAGGGTGATCTTTCTATACAGAAGCCCTTTTGATATCCGGTCTGAGCGTCTGTAACCGTGAGCCCTCCTTCCAGTTCAGCAAGAGTGCTTTGTCCATCAATGCTGAACTTAAACCGCTTCTGAATGTTGTCAAATATCACATGTACTGCAATAAAGAAAAGTTGGAAATTATGACAAACATTTCTCGTTTGTATTTAAAAAGATGCTAATTTTTCTCTTTACGTTTACACAAATGAGGCCGGTGTTTGGGAGTGATAAACTCGGTTGCTATCCAAATGTAAGCTCGGGAGTCCCACGCTCAGACGGCACACACCTGGAGCTTCGGCACTGTGGGGCAGGATTTTTGTGGAACGGGGGGTGGATGAGGGGATTGTGTGGAGTCGCTGGATCCGGGGCTACAGTTCTCATTAGACAGCCGGAGGGTAATAACATTATCCAGCACCATAGCAGCTTGCCTTCGGGGCTTTGCCAAGCCGGGCCTTATGAATAAACAACAAGAAACACGACAGAGGATCCCCTTACTCTACCTCTATTGTGCTTTTAAATAGGCTGAAGCTTTCATACACTCAGTTTGCATGTCTACAAAACGACAGGTGACTTTTAAAACGGGACGGAAAACGTATAAAATGGTAGAAATTTATTTTAGAGAAATATACTGTGTATTACCTCCAAAAATGTATTTCACAATGAAAATGAATTGGGTATAGTAAAGGCAAACGATGTTAACAATATGAGTGTTTACATATTTTAGAGCGAAATAAAAATCACCTACTAACCATAAGTGTTGACAGAGATGATTACCTCCAAAAATTACTTTCTTAAAGGAAAAATATTAACCTGGCCAGTTTGTAAGTGTTAAAATATTCACACAAAGTACAGCCACAAAACATAAATAATATGAGTGGTAACAATTTCAGTGTGAATAAATCCTTTACTGACCTTTTCTGCACTGTAAAAAAAAGAAAGAAGATTTGCTGCCTTATTTTTTAAATACAATCAACTTGGATGTTTGTCATTTGACATTAAACTAACATAAAAAAAAGAATCTTGTATAACAAAAATTGCTTAACTTATTTTGATGAGTTAAAGCAAAGTAAAACATGTTGTCAAAAATTATTGATCATATAATTTTTTCAATGTGTAAAGCTAACTTTACAACTTTGTCGCCACAAAAATGCTTTAAACCATAAAACAACTGTAAAATGATGATTTAAACAGCTTTACGGCTCAACTAATACACAAGTTCCAACAGAAGAATTGATCTAAGTACTTTAATAAAATTATAAGATTCATATTTCTGCTTTTAACCCTTTAAAAATGTTGGCCCCATGTACTTCCTTCGTAAGTGCCTCCATAACCTTGATATTTGTTTTTGTTTTTTATAGAAATGAGGTACACAATATTTTTTGAAGTTATCAACGTTATGCCAACAGTGTTGTTTTAGTATTATTTAAATACTATTACAGTATATAGTATTTTGAAGTTTTATACTTTCAGTTTTCATTTCAATTTTAGTGTTTGAGTAATTTATGTGCTCTTGTCATTTTTATTAGTATGCTTTTTTTATAATATTTCTATTAAGCTTTAATTAATTTTATTTCAGTTCTTAGTTTTACTAATTTTAGTACTTCAACTCAAACTTATTTTATTTCAGTTAGGCCTAGCTGTCGAGGATATTTCCCTATTTTTCATGTACGTTTTTAAAGTTTAAGTTCTGCATCGACTATTTTTATTTTATTTCAGCCTTATTTCAATGAATGAAAACGATTTCTTAAAATGTTTTGTTTTTAGTCAAAAATAACAACACTGTATGCCACAATTGCAGTCGAGTGAGCTTAACTTTTTTGTAAACAATTATATGGTCAATAAGTTACGACAATATGTTTTTACAAGTTAAGCAATTTTTTACTTCTAAAAATTGTAAGTTATACAAGATTCAACTCATTTTTAAAGTCAGTTTAATGTAATTTAAGTTGAAATTACTTAAACATCCAAGTTGATTGTACTTGAAAAATTTAAGGCAGCAACTTCTTTTTCTTTCAGTGTATTGCATTGGAATGCTCCTGTTTAAAAAAAAAAATATATATATATTTTTAAATAAACCAGTTTTCTACATTTTTTAGAACTATACGACTTCAAAATCCCCATTGTTCAGTCAGCATTGAGAGAATGTGTTTGTGTTGGTAAGGGTGAGACAGGGTGGGGGAGGAGTGCTGGTGCTGGTTTGGCCACTGAGATGCCAGCGCTGGAATATGGCCAGGATTGGCCCACAGTAAACCCCTCTCTCTCTCTCTCTCTCTCACACACACACACACACACACACACACACACACACACGGGAGATCTGTGAGTCAGGCCTGCACAGCTCTCTCCTCATTCACAAACACATGCTAGCACGACTCGACTCACATTTGCTATGTTTTGTTCAATAAATAAAACTGTTTCCTCCAAGCGCCACAAATACTGTGAACAACAGGACTGATGTGGCGTTTAAAGAGCGACGGGGCATAGATTAATGAAGAGTGGTGCTTACGACGGTTCTAATGAGTGCGGTGCGCTGCAGACAGAGGCCTTGATAAAACGAGAGGCAGTTGTGAGAATAAAGAGCAGTGAAAGGAGACAGATGGGCCTTACGACAGTGTAAGAAGACAGGAAACACACACACACACAGAGGAACCATGTAGAGTATCTTGATGACTGTGTGTTACAATTGTCTTCAAAAACCACACAGGGATGATGTGACGTCAAGTAAGAAACAAAACACTAAAGTGCTGATTTTTTTTATTAATATTTTTTTTAAAAAAGGAAAGCAAGCATTAAGCATTATTTTTCCTTATTTTTGGCATTTAATTAGGCTGATACCAAAATCAGGGTCCATTTTGATGAATTGTCTTGAAAAGTATCAATGACTACTGAATATACAAAAGTTTCTGCATACGGATTTTAAGAGAATATATAGAGAATGGACTCAAAAAGCACAATTTCTTGCTAATGACATTAAAAAGTTTAGGGTCAGTATTTGTTTTTTGAAAGATATTAATACTATTATTCAGTAAGGGCACATTAAATTGATCAAAATGGGCAGTAAAGACATCTGTTACAAATATATTTATTTTCACTTTCTATTCATTAAAGAATCCTAAAAAATAGTATCACGGTTTCCACAAAAATATTAAGCAGCACAACTGTTTTCAACATTGATAACAATTATAAGAAATATTTTTTGAGCAGCAAATCAGCATATTAGAATGCTTTCTGAAGAATCGTGTGACACTGAAGAAATTCAGCTTTGAATCACAGGAATAAAATACATTTCAAAATGTATTAAAATAGAAAACTATTATTTTAAATCGTATTTACTGCATTTTTGATCAAGTAAATGCAGCAAAAGAGACTTCTTGACAAGTTTTGAAAGGTGGTTTATATTTAAGAGTTAAGTATAATTCAGAAAGAATATATACTTAACATTAATAAGACTTTTCCAGGTATTTATGATTACTGGATAAAGAAACAAAATAACAGATTGAACTCACAAAGAGTAATTTCTAGCTGATTAAATATTTGAGAGCTGTGCATAACAAATCATATTTATATAAAGCATTCAGTGACTTTTCTATTACTAATTACAAAAAAAACCCAGGCTTGGAAATTATTTAAAAAATATGATTTTTCCAGTTTTCCATGAATGTGGGATATATTAAGGTGTATGTTACCGTATACCTATATATGTGAGTGTGAAATATTTATTATCTAACACCAAATTGAATAACTTTGTGACCTTTTTGAGATTAATCATTTATATTATTTTTTCAGGCCTGAATTTATTTATTTAAATGTTATTTTCTGAGACATTTCCAGGTTTCTAGAACCGTGGGAATCCTGCATTTTCCATTATTTTTATGTACAATTAAATGTATTTTAATTATTTAAATTGAGGCGTGCAAAATTCTCATTAAATGCGTCATTTAAAAAAAAAAAACAGAATGTTAATAATATTGGCAATTATATTGATTATCAGTCATACTAAAATATACATCAGCAAAATCAGTGCAACCTTAAACTGAATATGTGGGAATTCCAAAAAATCAGTTCTAAGAAATCATGCCACACATGTCCAGCAACGTCCAGATCTCACGGAGAGTCTTTCTTAAAAACAAGCCTCCAGGCAAGTACGGTCCATATGCAAGCTGTTGAAATAGCCAGGCATATGCTGGGTATATATAACACATTTTACCCTCCCCCTCATTCCTTCTGTTTGATCGCAGCACAGACCGCCAAGAGCACACCAGACCGCATGCTCACTGTTCACCGCATACGTGCGTTCATTCAGCACAGATACGGCCGCATAAAGGACGCCAACATCGTTGGAGAGAGTCACGGTGAGAATGCAAAGGCATCACGAACACAAACAACCACACACACACAGACAAACAGATGTGCAAGGCAACCTACCCACCCTAAACACTTTAAAAAACACTACGAGACACCTGACAGCTGTTCTTGGCTGGCGGGGGGGGGGACGAAGAGGGAAGGATTTGCAGCTCGGAGCACACAGCTGGATATGGAAACAACTCCCTCTCCCAACATACACACGCTCGGCTCTCAGCGTGCAGGAACCGACAGGTGACGGAGATGAAAATTAACTACAAGGACGATCCCAAGAGAATTCCCTTATTACACCACTGAAAATCCTTCGAGACAAGCGGACTCTGTTGATCACTACAGTGACAGTGAGACACGAATCATGCCATTCCAAGACTGATCTCTCGCAATCATTTTCCCTTTATATCGGTCTAAAAAAAAGAAACTTTATTTTGTGCTTATTTGAGTTTATGTTTGAGCAGGCAAAATAATCACATTATGGGATGTATTTAATAATCAAAGTGAATTTTGACACGTTTAATTGATTAACATTATTTTTCTAGGCCTGAAAGAACTTTAATATTTAATATTTAGACTTTTTTAGGTTTCTGTGACCATGGGAACTATTAATTACAACCAATCTCATTGTAATATTAAATATATCAAAAAATATATAAATTTAATGCATTATTGTTGCTATATGCATAAGTTGAAGCTTGCAAAATTCTCATCAAGGTACTTTATTATGGAAAAATCTGGTTCGCCTTGAAATAAAAAGAGAATATTTTTGTTTTTATGGAATATTGCAGTATTTATTATAAATTATTTATCCGTGCACATCATTATTTATTTTTTTAATTCATATGCCCTCATAATCTTTAATCAAAGTAACTTCCCCTCCCTCTTGCAGTCACGTGTTTACTGACGCGAGGGCGGGACAACCTGTCACTCACATGAGATCGACCAATAGCAAACCGCAACTATCCAATAGATTCCCGATGGACGAAATTAAGTCCCGCCCTACATTTTGTCTTGTTCGAGAAGCCGTTCCACTCGGATATTCGTCACACTAGGGAAGAAAAGACCATCACAATTTCTGTTTCATGCCGGTTAAAAAAGAAAAAAATAGAATAAATTATATAAATTAACTTAATAAATCAATAATATTGGAAATCATACACGCGCTCTGCTCTCATCATGCAGACTACAAGTACGATCCTAAGCGAATTCCCTTATTACGCCATTAAAAATCCTTCAGTAAAATCGAAATCTATTGATCATTACAGCGCCAGAGTAGATGCGAATTACACCAGTTCATCACTCTCACTTCAAAAATGCCCTGTCTTTCTTATATCAGTCCAATAAAGCAGCAAAAGTGGACGAAGGAATAATTGATGACGGGCTTTTGAATCACTGAAAATACATTTTTTTAAAGCTTTATCGGGGAAAAAAAAGGTTTCTATGGTCACGTGTGAAAAAACTGTGCTTTCCATAGATAATAAAAAGTTTATTTGGATTGGAAAAAAACATGAAAACTGTTTTTCTGTTTTCTCTTATTATTTGTCATATTTGTTTGCTTGGTCAGTGTGTTTGTGGGATTTTGTTCACTTGCTTTTGTCGGCTGTAAGGACCCTTGAAATTATTTGGCCAAGTGATATGGAACAATAATGTGGTCGACAGACCTTTTAGCGGTGCGTTTACTGGAAAATAACTGCACACCTTGGAATGTTCATCAACCAGCCAAAAGCAAGCATTGTGTTAGTAACATAAGTGACGTGAGAATGGTCTAACTTTCAACTTGCCTATCAGCTTAAGCTGCAGACAGAGCATCAACGAGGTGTCGTCCGTCATTTGGATGAAGTGCTCCACAGTCAATGATTTTTAGAGTATCGTGGCTGATGCGCGATCATTAGGCTTTCATGTCTGCGATCAGAGGTATGAGGCAGTGCCAGGCCCATTGTGCCCATCTGCGACAGACAGGCCATTCGGGGCCCTCTCCTGTGGTGTGACTAACTCATGCCGACAGTGCCAGGGATGAAGAGGGTCCCGGCCCTGCCAAGGGAACCACCGTTGCTTGCCTCCACTCAGGACCGCCTTTGTTGTGGATTCACTATCTCCCCACAACATGTGCTTCTATCAAACCCACACTGGCAATATCCCACTGAAAAAGAGAGAACACGTGAAATCCGCTTTTCGCAGCTATGTGTGTTATGTCTTCATTTGCCATGTGGATCTGTCTATCTCTATTTACTTGAGGAGAGGGATTTATTTCTGTTTGATATGTGTGGTTCATACTGTAATGTATTAATACGGTGAAAGAAGGGAAGGGGCAAAAAAAGAATACGGATGCTTTTCTGGTGATCTCACATGGGGGCCACACACACACACACACACACACACACACACACACACACACACATGCATCTTTTTAAAATTAATTTCCATTAAATTTCCAAGACTTTAATATTCATTAAAGATGAATTCTCATTAAAATGCTTCATTATGACATATATTATTTTAAACAATAATATTAGATAAATATATATATATATATAGAGAGAGAGAGAGAGAGAGAGAGAGAGAGAGAGAGAGAGAGAGAGAGAGAGAGAGAGAGAGAGAGAGAGAGAGAGAGAGAGAGAGAGAGAGAGAGAGAGAGAGAGAGAGAGAGAGAGAGAAAGAGAAATTATTATATCTTAAATTTATATAATGAATATTATAGTATAAAACAAAAAACATCCACATGTGTTACTCCATTCCCCCCAAAAAATTATTTGGAACCATTAATGTGCTCCTTCTGTTTTAGAGTAATGTCTCCCTCTAATGGTCAATGACGGCAATTGCACTAAAATGGAACAATTAAATTGGACTGTTATGCTCTATATAATCTACAAAGCACATCAATATTGATATGCAAAAAAAGCAAGCCTTTCAATGTATTAAATGTCAATATTAAACTTCAGCAACGACAAACTTTGCAATATGAACTATGCACAGGGCTCTTTCTAGCTCTCCTTAATACTATTCATTAGGTCAAGAAGAATTGCATGGCTTCCAGAATAAATCCCATGGATAACACTCGCAACAACGTCTTTGAACGCAGAAGCACTATGATCTGAGAACAGATGTGCTCATAAGGAAGGAGGAAATCCAGTATAAAGCTCAAACACATCATATATGCTGCCTTTCTCTCGGCTCCTTTTATTTATATAAACACACCCTGCATGTATATGGAAAAGCAACTACATATGTGATGCTTACTGTAAATGTTGGACTATGATATATTAGTGAGAGCAGAACATATAAGTAAATGTAAGCTCATCCACACAGCCCTTTATGGTCTAAATCTTCGTGTGTAAACGGGTTCCTTTGAAGCCTCCTGAAGAGCAATGGTGGATGGGCAGGTAAATGAGCAGGAGGAACATGAACATGGCAGGGGTAAAAACCTACAAAGACTTAGGGTCTGGGGATTAAGGATACAGGTGGAGAATTTGGAGAGAAGGACAACATCATTTACTTCACCAGCCCAGTGAGGGGTGCGAGGGGAGCAACAGGGCGAGTGTGTGCGAGATTCATCAGTCTCACGCCAATCTTAGATTAAGTTTCATGCTGTTCTTCGGTATTTTCTGACTCTGTAAAGAGTTTAAATATGGTATTGAAGGATTTGTAGGAAAAGCTTAGTTGCTTCAGACAAATTAGAATAATCTGTATCTAAATAAATGTTTAATTTGAAAATATTAAACATTGAATATTAAACTTATTTGTAGATACAATTATACATATATACACGCACTTCTAAAATGTATAATTATGTACATAATAAAAACAACATTATAGTAAAATTAATTAAGAATTAATGTTAAAACGGAATGAAAAAGTGGATGTAAGGGAGTTGCACATTTGGGAGTTGTATATATATATATATATATATATATATATATATATATATATCCCTTATATATATACACACAAAATTATATAAAAAGTAAAGATAATACCATTATAAATGTAATATATTAAAAATATATATTTTGAGACCTACTGGACAGATCTTTCTCTAAATAAATGCTGTATTGCACTAACAAATGGTTAATTTGGAAATATTAAATATAAATATAATTAGAATAAAATTACATAATACAATTTAACAATAATTAACATTAAACAATAAAAATGAGGGACAGATGTAGTTCATTGACCCCCAGCAACAAAATATGCTCTATATGAAATTATATTCAAATTATAAAATGACTAACACCATGAAACACCATGAAAGAGGATTTATGGCACACAACTTGCTAAACTCTAAAACGTAACATGAGCTACGCTGTATACGGCAGGAGCGAAAGTGTAACGGTGTAAAAACAGGATCTAAACTCAAGGGAGCGAAGGTGACGGGCGAGGCAGACCACACAGACCTTGGACTAATTGGAGAGGAATGCCGAAGGAAGTGTTTAGTTTTCAGCTTCACTTTCAATAAAGCTGACGCCCAGCGTGTGTGTTTGATTGCACCCCTGTCCGTTCCTGTACACGTCCATCTCTTGCTCTGTCTGCTACCTGAGCCCTCTCCATATCTAATTTTCTTCATTGCAGCATTAAATGGATGTGGCCTCTTGAAGGAGTGGGTCAGCACTTATTTCCGCACAACTTAACGAAAAGCACATGGCTCGGGTCCTGTTATAGAAACCTCCTCCTCCCTCTGGTTCATCTCTCACCAAAGTTACTCCAGCTATCAATGGATGATGAACCAAGCTCAACCATAGAGCTGCACGATTCATCGTTAAAAGATTGCGATCTCGATTCAAACACTGATGTGATCTTATTCCTAAATGACAGAGAGAGCAGTTGTCATGTATAGGTACGAAACAGCTTCACAAACAATCTTTTCAACACCACAGTATGGTTATTTCTGTTACAAATATTCAGATTATCACAGAAGTGCTAGGATAAAAGTTTACACTTCAGATAAACACTGATGTCTACAGTAGTTATCGAAATAGAACAAATCACATTTTGAAAGTAACTTGACGCTTCAAATAACGATTGTATCATTACATTGTTACACCAGTAGATGGCGATAAGTGACAAATAAGTAAAAAAATGGGTTTGTCATTGAATCATTAATTCAAGAGATTGGTTCAAAAACGCTTATTCATCTAGTAATTACACTTTTATGAGCGAGTCATTGAATCATACATTCAAAGTATACTTTGGCCTTCATATTGCTGGCAATACCACTTAAGACAGAAATACCTTTCCTTATAAGTGAAGGCAACAGGAAAAAAGCGTAACACCAAATATGGAGCCAGATTTACTAAACAGGGCAAATTAGCATGGGAGCGCAATTCGAAAAAAAAAAACTGGAATTATAAAAAGATTATAAAAACCGTTCTGCACTTGATCTACTTACAATGCGTAAATTAAGGAACACAGACAGAGCCGGATTTCCATAATGAGCAACATAATCTACCAGGTAGTGTCTGGTTTAAGACGGGCAGTACATAATGGCGCAAACACCAGTAAATAAACGAGCGCTAACCTTAGTAAGTCACCTTGCATGATTCATTTAAATACTCTCCTCTCCATAAAATTTGCATCTAAAAGTGAAACTTCTACAAATGCATATGCAATGAGTTCAGCTGCAAAAATAACACTGTCCACGCCATTTCAGTGCTAATTTTTCAGTAGTTTTTTGATGCCAAGAGGGTTTGTGCTGGCGCATGCTCTTAGTAAATCTGGCCCATGGTGTCTATATTCCGTCTTACATTTAAAAGAGCCAATCAGCTGTCTGTTTAACTCCTAAATGCACATTTGCTAGACCAGCCCTAAAAACAAAAAGACCTCTAGACTGGATGTTCTACTATGTGGTTTGTCCTGCATCCTCAATAAACAAGCTACAGTTAGTCCAAAATGCAGCTGCTAGAGTTCTTACTAGGTCAAGAAAATATGATCATATAACCACAATTTTATCATCTTCTACATTGGTTACTATAAATTATCAAATCAAATTTGGCTCTGAAACTCTGAAAAAGCCTTCCTGATAATGTTCGGGGCTCAGACACACTGTCCCAGTTTAAATCTAGACTAAAGACACATATCTTTAGCCAAGCATTCACACAATACATCTCATAACCTTGCACTTCAGTTATATCAGATCAAATGCAAGATTATCTATTGCTTTGAATTTTATGAACAGCAGCTACGCTAATTATTTTCCATTTGCTTTTCCAAACTCTTACGAAGATTTCAAATAACCCAACACCTATGAAGAGACGACGCCATCTCCTGTGAGGACTTCAGATAGTGCCAACTCTGAATCAACATGCACAACTGACAAATTTCTATATATAGTATTATAACCATTATGATCACAAATTTGTATTGCTTTAATGAGCTCTTTGTTTCTACCTAAATGAACACATGATTGATGTTAGCTAATTGCATGATTTGTATTATCTTAGAACGTTACATTTCTGGCATATGGACATTTGACACAGTCAACTCTGATAAGAGATTACACTAAACTGTAATGTAGAATCATGCATTTCCTGTACAGCTGCTTTGAAACGGTATGTATAGTGAAAAACGTCTAAATAAATGTGAATTGGATTGAATATGGCTTGAGCAACCTGACTTAGTCTTAAAAGGGACTTTGATTACCTCCAATGATCTACTAATATTGTAAATCAAAGCGAGGAGGACACTGAAATGAGTCCTAGTCCCAGCTGGCACTGAATCTGTCCCCGGTGAGAGCAGGCATGTACGCGGGCAGGCAAAAGAGGCCAAGTGTATTGCTGGAGGAGTTATGACAGGGCCAGGGAACCTGTGAAGGATGTGGCACATCTGACTACGGCTCCAGCACCATCTGTCAGCCTGGCAAAATCACTCATAAGCAGGTTACAGCTATGGCCTCCTGCAAGCCCTCGCTGCCTCTTACCTACACCCCGAGTGACCCGGTAGAGGGCAGAGTAGGTATGGAAGGACATGCATGAATCATGATGCACGGTATTGCGGAGACCACCTTCAGAAGCAAGACTTTAGAAGACCCCACCATCAAGGAGTGGACATTAAAGGGTAAAAGATTTTTTTTCTTTTTAAACACATTTGAGGAACGCCAATATTGTGGTAATCTGTTCTTTCTCCAAGGCAAAACCTTACACAAATAGCTTGTTAAATCTAAAGATTGCTAAAAGTAGAAAAGAACAAAAAATACATTATTTATTAAAACATACATAATTGTTCTAAATCATAAAACCAATCTTGGCAATCCAAAAAAGTATTATAAGTGATACAGATCAAGTTCAGGGAGTGGTTTGAGTGTGCATTTGTAAAATAAAAAAATAAAACTGTGTTTGGGTTGAGTTAGTTTGTATCTGTGTTGGTTGATATCGGGACAGCTGGAGCCAATGGGCCATGGGAATACACTCATCATGAATATTCAGGCCCAGCCTCTGGAAGAAACAGCCGCCAGAGTGATGTCACATGTTCTAACAGTTGTGCGAGGCCACTTTCTGGGTCTGCTGGAGGATTGCATATCAAAAAGAGAGAGGGAAATACATACTTGCAATATTCCTCTTTTGTCATTTTCTGTCATTTTGTCATCCGCATTCCCTCTAGGCTCCATAGCTCTACCTAGCTTTGATAAGAGACAACATTTTGTATTGTAACAACTGTAAAATATGAAGAAAAACTAATGATAAAAACAAAAAACAAAATATATGTTAAATAACACGTATCATGTAGGCTAAATTGTGAAAATAATGTGTTTTTTTGGACGCATTTGAAACCGCACATCCTAAAATTAAATAATGCATCACGATATAGTTAAATTTCTTTTCCTTGAATAATCTGTCGGGGAATATTGTACTGCGAGCCCGGGAGCAAGTTCCCAAATACTGTTTCAGGGTTAAATAAAGTTTGAAAAACAACTTTTTCCTTAAATATTACAACTATACCGTTCACTCCCATTACCAATGGGAATAAAGACAAATCCTTATTTGGCTGACCAGATGTTCCAACAGCCAGAAACAACTGTCTGTGAAACCTGCCGTTTCCTCAAGAGAGGCTCAAAGATCACAGATGCATCATCTGTTCTCAACAACAGCAAAACAATAGCATATTTTTAAATACTCAGAATGATCTTTCATCAAAAAATGAAAAAATTAAAATAGCATTAGCATGGTATAGTATCGGTTTAACAGCAATATAACAAAAATAAAAATGTAATGCTTATGAATACTTCCCTTTATGTTTAAAAAATCTTCTTGCAGGACGTGAAAAATAGAAAAGCATCAGGTTGTGTTTATTTGTACAGCACATTCAGCTCAATTTTATTTTCCAGTTTTCTTCATGGTGTCCGAGTCATCAACGCAACATGAGCCAAATCTGTTTCGGGAAACTTCTGTGTCATGCAAGTGATGTAGAGCGCAAGGCAGATGGGATAGATTAATTATCCAATGTATGTTTAAGAAGAAAGGTATTTATTTGCGTGAGTTGCCAGGGGCCGGAATTAAAAGACCTGAAAAGAAATAAGGGACAGGCCAGTTGATCTTTTTTGGGGATCTCTATGAAACCAGCGTTTTCACAAGCTAGGAGCTATCAAGTTGCAACTTAAAGTGGTTTCAGGGAAATCATAAATAAATAAGAATAAAATAGTCAATCTGGAGCAGAGGAAAGCTCTTTGTTTACTGGCTGCTCAGGGGACCTGAAACGGACCCTCCGAATAAATAAATACAACCGCTACAGGAAGTTCAGCTGCTTCCCCTCAGGTCCAGTTTAGTTTTATTAGCTACAGTCCTGTAAAGATACTAAACAGTGACTGGCTCCCCTCCTTTCTCTCTCAGTCCTGCACGTGTACTTGCCCCACCGCATGCTCCAATACACCATTGCCCCGCTCAATGCAAGCTTGAGGAACTCATAAACATCCTCTCTCTGAAGAGATCTTTCAGACATACTTTCTCCAGGTGCAGCTCCAGCAACAGCCAGCTAATCAGCACTGGAGTATTGCTACCTTCCCTTCCCTGTGCGGGCAGACCTGCTCAAAACTTACAATTCTGTCATCATTTACTCACCCTCATGTCGGTCCAAACCAAAAGTCAAAAGGTGAAGAACATCCTGGCCAATCTTAAATATAATGAAAGTGAACAAGAACTAGACCTCCAGAAGCTCCAAAATAGCCATAAAATTGGTCCATACAACTTGTGCACTATAGGCCCTGTTACACCTGGTGTAAAGATGCGTTTCACAAGAGGATGAGGAAGACACATTCTTGGTTACACTAATCAGTCTCTTTTGTCCACTTTCCATCACTTGTGTCCTGATTTCTTCAAGGTCTATGGGTGGGTAGATGTATGAGCATTTTCAGATATTTCAATCTAATGAATGAAATAAGCTTGTACAATTTACAAATGAACGCAACTAACTTCAGCTGACTAAGTTTAAATCCCATCTCACTAGTGCACTTCCTATAAATGTTTAGGCATTAGTTCACTAAGCGGAGAGCAGGCGATCTTTTGTGGCTGTTCGAATGCATTTGAACGCATGAGTGTTTACACAATGAAAGTAATCGTTTTCAACTACCTGTAGAAGAAGATTAAAAAGTTTTGGACCCCTTTTACACCTGTATTTAACATCGTCCACTTGTGATCACATTGACGAAAACGCTTCTTAATTTCAAGTTTAAACAGGGCCATACACTACAGTTCAAAGGTTTGGGGTCAAAAAGTCTCTTATGCTCACGAAAGATACATTTATTTGATCAAAATGACCAATATTTTATCAAAGTATTACCACAATTTTAAAAAAAAATGATCTTTTTGAATATATTGTAAAAAGTAATTTATTCCTGTGATGGTAAAGCTACATTTTCAGCATTATTACTCAAGTCCAGTCTGTATCACATGATCATTCAGAAATTATTCTAATAAGCTGAATTGCTGCTAAAGAAACATTTCTTATTGTCAATGTTGAAAACAGTTGTGCTGCTTAATATTTTTGTGGAAACCGTGATACTTTTTTCATGATTCTTTGATGACTAAAAAGTTCAAAAGAACATTTCTTTGAAACATTATATTGTCTTCACAGTCACTTTTAATCAATTTTATGCACCTTATAGGAAAAGGTATACATTTATTTTTATTTTTTAAATATACAATTTTATAGATACGACCTATAATAGGTTTCTACCTATACTATTTTCTAATATTTTTTACTCTTAAATTGTTCAATAATGTGTCCATGTACCTTGAATGTGGGGACAGGGAGAGGAGCAAGAGGAGGACAGGTGCGTCAGTGCGCCGGTGCCTTTTGAAGGAGGGCACTGGGTGAACAGCTTGCTCTCAGCAGGGGTCCTACAGAAGGAGCAGGTGAAAAGCTATCCCCCTGCACCTCTTTTACTGTGTCTACCTGACACCGCACTGAGCGAGGGGTGAGGAGAAGAGGAAATCAGCCGATGGAGTCGTGAGCGAAGACGCCATCTGGCAAAGGTTTCGGTGGCAAAACTCTGCAAGTTGGGAGTTGGCATGCCATGGAAAGGTCAGGTGATAATGATGTCACTATCTTAAAGGATAAGGGGCTTAAATATACATATGCATAATGGTTTCACTTAAGAAAAGAAGAAAAAGGACAGGTCGACTCATTTCTTTTCTTAAGTTTCTTCTTTTCTCATCCTCTCCAGAAGTTTTAGGAAGCTGA
The DNA here is from genome assembly GCA_030578275.1 of Meda fulgida. Taxonomy (NCBI): domain Eukaryota; kingdom Metazoa; phylum Chordata; class Actinopteri; order Cypriniformes; family Leuciscidae; genus Meda; species Meda fulgida. Next base: position 9,886,137 of record CM060637.1, on the reverse strand, counting down.
ACATGAACTATTGTTCTCATTTGTACAGCGGGCAAAGTTCATTTATGCACCAGTAGGGGGTACCAAATGCCACAGCATGAAGCATTCATATTTATAGACTACAAGGCCCGGACCAACCTGACACACAAATTAGCTCTGGCCAGAGTGAGCAACCACTCAACCAGAGATCTCCAGCTGGACTAGACACAGGTCCAGACTGACGTTTACAAGCTTCACTGGCTCTCATGTTTCATTGGTCTATTATTTAACAAACCTTTTCTTTCTTCACAAAAGTTTCTCCTAATGTTAGCTCAAGTCACAGTAATTCAGAGTTTAGATTTTGCTTGAAAATGTCTGATCTGGACAGAGAGGGGCCAGTTTGCCTCCCACCCCCCACTCTCTGCTGGGACACCTAATCTGGTTCATTAATGCTCCCAGTCGACCATCAGGGCTGGTCTCCCACAGATAGCTCAGATTTCAGCCGCGCACCTGTGCCTTCACCTGCTCTGCACACGTTTAGTACCGTTTAGTACCGTAAAACCAGTATGTACAGAAATTATTACTTAAAGTAGGGTATTTTTCACCACCTCATTGTTGGATAAAAAGGAACTGACTCTCAGCAACAAGGTGAATAGCACACAGCCAAAATTGATAAGCTCTGAAAAATTTAGCAATTATTTACAGTAGGGATGCTTATATTGACCGTTTAATAGTTAACCGAAAGTAAAAATCGACAGATTAATACTAACTTTTTTTATTTATTTAGCTTTTTTTTTCTGCTACATGGTTAAAAAAAAACATACTATATATAGCCAATATTTGTTAACTCACTGGGCACATCGACATGCGCAACCACATGCACCAACAGACATATTTCGCTGAGCAAGCAAAATGAAGCGAGCGAAAAGAAGTAGCTAGCCTACTATGTGGGACCATTTCGACAGAAAGGGCGACGAAGTTACTTGCAAAATATTCTACGCGGTATTAAAATAAATAATAGCGCAAGTACAATGCAACATCACTTGCGAAGCAAACATCCACAAGCAAATGAAAGGCGCTTCCCGCAGCTGGCCACTCTAGCGAGACGTTATCTGTTTTCCCGAACATCAGCTGTGCCATTGGAGACAGTGTTTTCTGACAGCGGGTCTAACGGTCAACAGGCTGCGCTCCAGACTAACCCCACGTCATGTAGACATGTTACTTTTTTTAAATAAAAACTAGACAAGCTGTGGATTAACGTAGGGCTGCTATTTTTATTTGACGAAAAAACTTAGTCTGATGGAAAAAGTAAATGCTGTTTTTTCAACGCTTCAAACTGATTCAGTGTTTTATTTTTGTCATCGTAATTTGTTAATTATTTAAGTTAAAAATATATATGTATTGTAGGCCTATTTAATGTTTTTAATTTATATTATTGTTTTCTGTTTTTCTCTGTCATCACTGTCTGAAATGTTGCAGGTGCGTGGAAATTTTATGTGAATCCAGGATCCGTTGTTGATCTGTTCTGCATGTTTGCACGTTAAAATAAACCTGTGATATATTTTATTATTTTACTGGTCACAGACACTCGTCAATTTTATTTTTTACTTAATGCCAATTCAATATTATAATCTTATCAGTTAACGGTTAATAATCAGATAACGAGCGGCGGTTGTCGGTCGGGAAAATTAACCGAAATGAGCATCCCTAATTTACAGTGTCCAAGCAAACAATACACATTCAGCAAGAGCCATAGGCGGTGCTGCCGAAAAAGGGGGAACATTTGTTCCGGGGCCTGATTTGAGGGGAAATGAATCGCGATTTCGACTGATCAGACCGGTAGGCCCGTGATGAAGGTTTTGTACAAGGCCCTGGCTATTGGTAAAATATTCCAAGTCAATGGGTAAGAGAGCAAAAGAAGAGGATCTTTGTCAGGGGAAGCACATTTAGACACGGGAAGATGGAAACAATTAGAGTTAAATGGGACCTGAGTGTGCCAGCGGGATGGCTTGGATTTGCAGTAAAGAGGATTCCGGCTGGGCTCATTGATTGCAAGAGGATGTCTCCACTTAAGAAGGCAACGCCCTCACCTTCTCCAGACCACACCGCAGCATTCAAACTCGGGGATAGTGGGTCACCCCAAAAGCCGGATCATTGACCGGTCTACACTGTTGCTTTACCCATGCAACTTTAAACATGATTAAATCTTTATTTGAGGAGGAGGATCCATTAGATTTAACAAATGTTTACACTACAAACAACTGCCCCCCCAGCATCAAAACCTTGTTTGTAAGTGTGCCAGTTAAAGAAAAGGAGATTGTTCAAAGTCGTTACATGACAGTCTGTGTCTTTTTGAGAAGCCCAATGTGGCCTTGCTCATCTAGACAGATGGGAATCGTCGTTTGCTCTTTGCAATAAAAACAAATACCACTCAACTGCATTATGAAGATATAGACTTGGCAAGCTCAAACTCTGTGTGAATGTGTGCAAAACTATACCTCGAAAGGTCCAACCAGGTCCAGTGCAAATGCTGTACTTATGAGTGCCATAACTTCAGCATATTCCAGCTCTCAACCCTGTAACCTCCAGCGTGGCCCTTGCCAGACAGCAAGAGGACAGTCGGCCCCCTCGCTGGCTTGTCCCTGCAAGCATCCCTCGGCTGTAAAGGGGGAAACAGAGTTCCTGGATGCATCAGGGCTACAGATGTGCTGCCAGCTTTGCCAGGGGTCACCTTGGAGAGGCCCGTGGCAGCTTGTCCCCTGGCTCCAGCTGGCTCTCACTTTAATCTGCCCAAAGAGGGGGGGAGAGATCCAGGCAGGAATACGGCATCTCATTCAGGATAAACCATGTGGATATAGCGTTAACCACTATTTGGTTTAGCACAAAAAAAAAACTTAAATGTAAACTGCTTAAACCTAAATGAGACGCTTGCAGGGATGTTGGCCTCCAGAGATGCCCCCACCAGCTGTTAAGCCTCCCCAGAGTCATGGGGTCAGCAGCACCCCCTGTTGGAAGCATGTGTAACATGGAGACAGGCTCAGGGGGGTCATGAGGTGCCCTGCACTGGGCAGGAATAAGTAATGGGGCCTCCCTGCTAGGAAGGCACTGCGCTGAATCAATTTAATTAGATGGGCGGAGAGGGGTGAGTGGGACAGGACACACTAAGTTTCAGTTTTTTAACATGCAAGGCAGCAAATAACATATGTCCACTATTAGAAACCAATAAACCAAGAGCCTGTGCATTTCATTTTCATTTTCATCAACATTTTTTTTTTTTTTTTTAAATTAGTTACTTGGAAATTAAAAAATAAAATAAATAATTAAATACATTTTAAAATGACTTTTTTGTAACATCAAATTCATGCCACAAAAAATAGTGTCACCTGTCTAAATAGCAGGTGGTTGTATAGGTAGACTATGCGCAAATGTCATATTTCTGACCTTATGAAAGTAGGCCAATTCTCTCATTATCTGGCAACAAGCAATGTTTTCCAGAGGTGATTGCAGTGGTGGTCTTATCATATTTAATCTCCTGATTTCAGTGACATCTGTCCATATTGCCTCTCTCTCACACGCAGGCACACTCTCTGTCCTCTGCATGTCCTGCCTCCATCAGCATCGTCACCCAACAAACGCTCTCATCTCTGATCATTCGCTGAACCGTAATCTTGCCTAATCTAACTAGATATTTTTAATGAATTAAGTGGCAATCTAGATTTTATTTTCAGTAACCATCCACTCATCTGATTGATCGTAAAAGCAGGCCTACATCAGACAGATGAGTTTTAAATTCCTATTAACACTTCTAACAGGTCATAATTAAACTAGGACACACAGGGACATTAAACTACAAATAAAAAAATAATTAGTTTCAGGCTGAATTTTGTTAGCATATACACACTGACACATACACAGTTGTTACACCCAATTTAACCAGCTGTGCATACTACAAATACAGTTCATATTTCAAGGTTTTGCTTGTCTAAGGCCAAACACAGGGAAAAGACCCTCACATGTTTTTGCCACAGCTTAAGTGGGAATATACACTACTGGGCCTTCACAAGCAGAGAAAATGACCAATTCTGTATAGAGGACCCCAGTATGGCACAATCAGAGCCTTATGTGAACACAGATGAACACTTGAGCAACATTTAAAAATTAGTTGGATATTACAGTATTAGATAATATATGACTGAGATGATATATAATTATATCATATTATTATTTTAGATTTGTGTTATTAGATTTGTGTTATGTTTACATTATATGAATGCCATTCCATTAGATAAAATAGCAAGCAAAATGGTATTTAAAATTTAAACATAAGATATTTTTTTTTTTTAAGTACAGACACTTTAAGCAAAATACAAAAAAAGGCAACTTAAATAATTTACATTAAAACATTTAATACCATTTATAATATGGTTCTAATACTATAATTTTATATTTTTATTATGCTTATATTATATGAACGGCATTGCATTCAATTAAATATCAAACCAAGAGGTATATTTAAAATAAAATTAGTAAATGGACAGAATACAAATGTTCAGACAATTGAGGCTAATTCATTTATTCCACAATCTAATTCATTGTGTTACAAAAACATCCCTTTAATTTAAAAAATAAAATAAAATCACCAGATAATATATAAAACATTCTGGGGTTTAATTTAAGGCAAAAACATTTTAAAAAAGAATTTTGATGGTTTAAAATAAAAATATAATATAATAAATACCATATTTTATTGTGACAATTTACGGTTGTCAAATATTAGAGAAACATGTCCATAGTTTCTTTATCCACTAAAAATCACATTGAAATAAAAATTGCAGAGAAAAGTGAAGTTAGAAAATGCACTTGCATTTATTTGCAAATGCCACTTGGAGTGATCAAATGCAACGAAATTAATTCAGTTTTGTTCAAATATGTTTTGGTGCCACTGTTTATGTCAGCATGATAGCTAACATGATAAATGGCGATGGCAGGTACTTGATGACTTATTTTAGTCAATTTCAAGACATTTTAGTCCGACAAGCAAACATCACGCACTGTGATTCTACAACGGAAGGTGTGGTTCAGGGGCTACAAACTACGGTCATAAATCAAATAACTGAATTTTTGGAGATCACTTCGTCAGATATTTTGGAGCAGGTGAGTGTGGTGGTGTTGTTAAAGACTAGAAGGGATAATAGCTCTGGCCGTGATCCAGTGATACCAGTGAAGCCCCGCACCCACAAATACTACCCATGTTCCCCCTTCAATTGGCGACTTACACCTTTTTTTGGCAGCAAAACGGTGGGTGGCTGGAGACCAAGACGAGGGCTATGTAGAAAAAAAAACAGTTCTCACCCCCCCCTTACACACACACACACGTACACACAGATACAGACGCAAAAATACCCCTCCAAATACCAGATGGCGTTTTTGGAATCTGTTTCCTTGTTTTTTGTTTTTTTTTTCATGACAAAAAAAAAAAGGCAACTCCCAAAGAACACGCATTCTGCATATTTGGGTACGGAGCCATACAACTGCCGCTGCGTTCATGGAAAGACGAGTATCAAGTGAGACATGACAGCGAAAACTTTATAAACAAACTGATGATTGCGGCTTGGAGAACAAGAAAAGACAAGTAGAAAAAAAGTGCGCCAAACTGCAAAAATGAGATACTTTGGTTCAGGCCATAATTGGCAAATAAATGGCTGAGTGCCGTGGCAGAGTCCATACCTGGTTTAGGATCTCCTCAGAGACGTCCTCAAGAGCTGATATCAACCTTTCGAATACATTAAGCATGTATCAAGCATATGAAAAAGTACTGAAAAGGAGATCAGCACTGGAAAAGTCACTGGATTTAGTTACATCACGCATAATTGGGTATAAAGGACATAAAACCAAACAGTTGTCGATCTTTCTACTGGATTAAAACCTAAAGAGGGATCCCAATCTTACACTTTTCAAAAATAATGGTTTCAAAAAGGAGTTTTTCACAGCGATGCCATAGAACCATTTATGGTTCCCCAAGAAGTTCTCAGCATTTTTTCTTATTGTGAAGATTTTTTTACTATAAAGAACCTTTTGTGCAATGGACAGGTCCTATGGATGTTAAAGGTTCTTGATAGAACCACAGATGCCAAAAAAAGTCTTTACAGTATTTTTAGAAGTGTACCTAAACTCTTTAAAAGAAGCATCTGAAGGGAGCATCTTTACTCTTATTGTCCCAAACAAGGCAAGAAAAAGGCACCAGACTGGCCCAAAGACCCAGCTGTCTTGGCCAGTAGCCATAGATCTCTAGGGAGAGAAAAAGAGAGGGGCAGATAGAGAGCGAGAGTACGAGAAAAGCGAGGGACTTGGGCGAAAGAGCGACAGAGAAGGGGAGGGGGCTGCCCTGCCGAGTGGCGTTCCACACAGAGCCATGCCAGGAATAGAAAAGGGTCCTTTTTCTCACATAGCGACCCCTAACCCCCACTAGACAGCAGGGATTTCACACGCATCTCTTCCACACAATTGATCCTTTCATTCCACAGCATAGACACACAGACACAGGCTTAGATCGAAAAGAGGGGGAGGTAGGGAAGGTATAAGGGAGACAACAGGATGAACCGTCTCACAAACAGCTTTGATAGCATCAGGTCAGATATAGACGAACACAGACACTTTGCGTGTATGGGGAGGACTGTTTTACGGCACTTGGGCCAAATCGTCCTTAACGCTCGCTCTACGTGCTTAGAAAAGGCCATTTGGCTTTGGCAAGGGTATAGGTGTCACATAGCAGTGACAACCTGGCCACTGGGAGCAGCCATCAACCTGTCTGCGTCGCTATAATGGAGAAATGTGGCACATTACACATTTACTATGCATAATATGTATAATAGGTTTCAGTGCAAAAAGCTTAAACATTTATTATAATTATACAAATTACATAAATGAGATTAATTATATTAAATTATATTTATGATAGCATTTATATAATATATATACAGTATATATATATATATATATATATATATATATATACATATATATACACAGTGTATATATATATATATATATATATATATATATATATAAGCTGCTCTTAAAATAGTCAATGTAATTTCTTCAAAAACTTATGTGAGAAAGTATGTCGGTCTCAAAAGGAACAACAGTAAAGCACCTATTTTTGAAAAACATTGCAAAACGGTCCAGGATATTTGATAAGACACAAAGGTTTCTCAGTTAATATCTTGAACTGACTCCAAATTCAGCTTCCTTTACTTCCTCTGTTGTTTTCTTTTTCCTTTTTTTTTTTTTGAACCACAGAGCCACATCCAAATCTGATCAGCGTTTCTTCGCATCTCTTGATGGAAAGCCAACAAAACAATCGTGTGCCAAGTGCGAGCTTGAGAGAATGCTAAGATATACCTGTCAATATTCTCAGAGCCCATCAATGCATTCATTTATTCCAACACGCATTTCACAGCTTCTGCAGGTTTAAATATGGGGGGGGGGGGGGATAAATAAATGAAAACAAGTAACAAAATTAGCTCTTGGAACTGGGCATGAAACACTAGGCTCATGAAGCAGATATACATCACATTACAAAGGAGGCAAAGACACCCTCAGGCACATTTTCTACAAAAGACATTAAACATATGAACGGATATTAGAGACTTTGCTTAAGTCAAGCAGAAAGTCTCCAAAGTTAAAAAAAAAAAAAAACTACTCCGAAATCAGAATTCTTTATAATGCAAGTCTGCCTACTGAGTAACAAAAATATATATATATATATATTATAGAGTGTTTTGGTCACTCTCTCTCTCTCTCAATATTTATGTGTGTGTGTGTGTGTGGGGGGGGGGGGGGGGGGGGTGTTGGGGGGGGCACACATATTAAGTGAAAAAACAAACATTTACTAGGGCTGAATTGCTTTTTTAAAGGTGCTGCTCTGTCACCCATTGACAAATTAATTCCGACTCCATCAGGTGGGCGGTGAGTCATTCAGGGCTGGTAATGCGAAGCACATTAACAGATTGAGAGTCACTGAACTCTCAGTGTGTGCCCTGAGCACCAGCCCCGCTCTGGAGGTCTGAGCGAGTGGGATAGAGAAGCTGCTCCCTCGCTTCAGGGCTCGGCCTGGAAGTCCAAGAGCAGAGACACTGAGAGAGCATGCGGTGCTCAGGAAGTTCAAGCAGACAATTTTAATCCTCCAATTTCCTCCACTCTAATCATTTCTCCGTAGTCCACGGTGGAGGCCAAATTAGAAACATCTTCCATTCCGACATAACATACACTTCCCAGACAACAGGCGGCAAAAATGGGACGTTGTGTAAAACAAAGTGCCACAATAGATTTGTGTCAGGTTTTGTCATGTGGTATTAGCGCTTTAAAGCATTGTTAAATTACAAAGCGTGTGTAATAAAATAAAACTGCTTTACTAAATAACCTAAAAGTAGGCACACTTTTTTATTGAACTACTTTTTTAAATTAACTCCAGCTGTGAGTTATTTCTCTGGTGGATTATTATTCAGGATTATAAAACAGAAGAACATTTCCAATACTTTAAAATACACAAATAAATGACACAAATTTGAAAAGTAAAAAATATAAAAGCAAAAAGACGCAATTACTAATCATCGAGAGTCCTATAAAAATATATAATAATCTACATCCAATATAAGAAATAATCGCAAATTCATGAATAATTTATTTTCCATTATATACACTCATGGTCGCCTTAAGACGGGAATTAACAAGTTTTAGATAAGCTGGATGCAATTATATCGCATTATAATTATAAAGTCCTATTCAAAAGCTTCTTCAGTATATTGCAATAACCCAGAACATATTTAAACGGCACGTGTGAAGAGAATTAAGACAGAGCGCTTATGAAACCTGACAGTGTTTTTGTCTCTCTTTTAACCTAATTTGATCTGTGACATTAGCGCTGCGGGCAGCGTTTTCCAGTGGACCCTTACAGCAGCGATCATATAATGATTGTATGCCCTCGCCCTGTTCCCTCCGACTCTCACCCTCAAATTTTGTCCCTCTCGGGGGTGTCTGCTCACTGACAAGCAGATTAGAGAAGTGCCAATTGTACAGAGGATAAAATCCCATTAGCCCCTTAGGTGGTAAGGGATCCCATCACAGCAGCATTAGTGCATTGATGAGTGGACATCACACCAGATCTGGTCCGCTTCTCTGCCCCAAAAGCTCAAGCACCGCGGGACAACAAGCAGTGTTAATTGCAGTGGGTATTTTAAAATAATGTCTACATGCATTAAAGAAGCTTTATAAAGGATATTTATCTAACGAGGTGTTGCTCGCTCTTCAACTGTCCAAATTTTATGAGAAAATTTTCACTGAAATACTAAACATGTTCTGACAATCCAACTGTGACATTGAACTTATAGATGCACAAATAAATAGCCATGTGAAATTTAATAAAAGCGTACATTTAATATAAATGTAAACAGAGCGGTGTATTGATTGTCTGGATGTTTCAGGCATTACTGGTCAAGTAAAAGCAGAAAAGGGAAAGGAAAAGGATGGCTGACGAGGTGACATTTTGATCCAATCATTAAACTACAATTCACTTAAAAATACCTTACAGAAAAAATACAGTTTATTTTTACTTTCAATGTTTGTATCTTTCCTTTTATCCCCCTAAAACAACCATGTGAACTAATGAAAAATGAGTTACTAAACCAAGTATTTATTTCACCAAATCAAAATGTTGAATGCTAAATTTAAGAGTGAGATCAGAAGGGGATTTTTATTTAAAGAAAAATAATAGTTTAAACAAGGTGAGCAACTTTTTTTTATATAATATTAAATCCTATTTTATATAAATAGGATTGTTTTGTGTGTGTGCGTACAAATGTTACATTTAAAATCAGCATTACTAATGACTGGAAATACAATATGGCAGATACAAACGCATACAAAATGTTCTGATCTAAACTTGGCCACATGTTGCATTAGGAAAACATTAGTGCTCTAACTAATGACAATTTGAACATGTAAAGTATATCTCAAATTCTCACAATATTTTTGCAAAAACATTTATCAAATGTGAATTTAGAATTTGTGGAATTCAATTTTAGAATTTGAAACTATATCAAGTCACAAAAAAAACTAATATTTTAATATTCTTAATACAATTCAGGTTTTAAAAACCCTAATGTGCACTATATTGAGATTTGCAAAGCAACAAATAAAATAAAATAAAAAGTTCAGTCATCATTAAATTGCAAAACATATTAAGACCAGCATAACAGAAGTAATTAATGTCAGGCATCTCTGTTCTCCGTTATCTTTGCAAGCCAAATTAATAAGGTATCAAAAGAAGTGCAATGATCAACATAGAAAAGAAATGCATACAAACTCATCAGCAAAATCAAAATTTAAAAACTCAAAAATCAGAACTAAATCTAACAAATTACAGACAAAAAAGGTCCCCGAGCAGTTGCACAGGCTCACATTCCCGCGGTGCCTCGACCTAATGTGCATCGCAGAGACGGATTCGTGCACATTACCACCCTCAACTTCACTGAAACTGCACCGATCCCATTAAGCCCTCCACCCAGATACCAGAATATAACATTTCTCTTCCTCTAATCTGGGCGCTCAAGTAGTTTCCCATAAAGGCGGTAAAAGAAACATGTTCTCCAGTTTCTCTCTCACCAACTTTCCTCAACAGTGTCATACAGAGAGACAAGCTTGTGTGACCCGGCTGAGGGGGAAAGTGGAAGGAGGGGGAGACACAGTTTGAGATCTGAAGTTTATGCTCCCCTAACTGGCAAATAATACAGTTATTGTTCCCGTGCAACACAACTACCTAGTGTTTAACTTGGCAAAGAAGTGTCTGCAACAAAAAAAAACAAGTTCTTTCAGACACCAAGAAGGTTTGTTCAAAAAACAGCAATTATAATAACGAAGGCATTAATGCTGTTTAAGTTCAAGCAGGGCTAATGAATCATTGCCTAATGAACCCTGGACACTCTGAAAAAGTCTTTCATGTACCCGACGCGGCTCATTTGTATAACTGCCGGCCACAATAGACTATTGTGAATCCCTACCCCTCCTCATCTTGCTGCGATCAACAAACCAGACTTTTTTTTCCTCTCCCACTTTTACCTCTCCTCATTTCTGGTGGAGCGACAGTTATGTCAAAGGTTGTCTGGCCTCACTGACCACAACAAGCAAGTTAATCTGCCCCGGCACAGAGTCCGTCTTGTCCCAGAACACTTTGGAGGTTTTTTTTCCCCTCTCCCCTCTTCATGCTTTAATTGCAGCGACGGAGTGTCATAGCCGAGGAGCGGAGCACCGACTGAGCACTGAGCGACCGACCGCGTGCACCACAAAACCTCAGTGTAAACAAGGGATTAAAAGAATCGATGCAAGACCTGTCCTGTTTCTCCTTCTTTGGACTCCTGCGCAAAACTTTTCTGTCAAGTGAAAGCGGAACATGCTGAGGAAGAAAAAAACACACACACGAGACGTCTCGTTTGCGAACACGGACTGACAGCAGAAAAGTAATGAATGAATGAGAAATGTCACAAAAGTGACAAAAGAGCTTTTGTTTTCGACGAGGATTTGTTTTTCCGTACTCAAGTATATAAAAAATGGAGTCAATTGTTATCTGACATCTTTAACAAAGTGGACAATAAAAGAGGAGTACATTAAAGAGCACACAAAGAAGACAAATGTGACAGGAGCCACAGAGGAGCTATTGTGTGGAACAAAACTACAATAATAATTAAAAAAAAAAACGAATTGCCACCAACTGGACAAAAAAGGAAGAGAGGAGTTTCAAAAAACAAAGTGTGTTCTGAGTGCATAAAAATGAAGGAGGGAAGTTTTTCTTAAAAAAACAAAAAAGGTAAAAGAAGAAGAAGAAGAAAAAAAAGGTTTGGTCGCTGCCAACTTACCATCCACCAAGTCCTGGCCGAGATGTCGTAGCAGAGCTGCCATTTGATGGAGCCTTCCGAGGTTTTAGCTGCCATTACGCTGTCAGCAAGCTTCATCTGATGCTAGTGCACTCACCGGAGATAAGACACCTAATTGAGAAAACATTTGCACTGGCATGTTGGGCAACATGTAGCCCACTCCATACCATATGGAATCATGGGTAAAAAAAATCCTTGACAATGAACCAATCTCACGCAGACCCCGTGGCAAGGTGAGCGGCAGTCATCTGCTCACAGAGCGAGCTGTCCTTAAAAAAATACACCACAATGATGAGCCCTTTTTTTCCACATCACTGAGTGCCTGAGGTCCTTTTTTCTCCTTAATTAGGGCTCGCGCTTCATCACCGCCACCATCATCACCATCATCATCACTATCACAATTTAGTTTACTTAGGTCTGCTCAAGATCTTTTTCTCCTTCTTTCACTTTTTTTTGGAGGAGTGGAGAGATTTAATAGGACAGAGTCAGGTTGCGGGAGTTAAGGGAACGGACTGATGCGCCACAGGCTATTAGCCTGAAATTCTGCTGGACAGATGGAACTACTTAAAGACTATCATGCAATGTTTTGTTTTGGACTTCTTCCCCCTGTGCCGGAAAAAGTTTTTTTTGGGGGGCAAATTTATTTTCGAATCGTAATAGAGCAGATATAATCTGCGCTTATTGACAGTTCTGCTTTTACAATCTTCAAATTATTTTTCTGTTAATTATTAACAAAGTTATGGCACTGACCATCCTGATATAATTCACGGCGACACTCGCAGTTTCAACAATATTTTCTAATTAAAGAAAACTTTTATTCATTCATTTATTTTTAAAATTAAGCATGCAAGTACAACAGGTTTTTTTTTTGCTAATTATTTTATTATTAAAACACAATAACCATATATATTTCTATTATATTATATATTTATAATATATTTTATTATATATATATATATTCTCTTTTCTTGAAAGCATTTTCTTAAAAGTGATATATCGACAGAGGTTATGAGAGGTCTGGGTGCTTCAGGTTCCTAAGTGAGGGGAATACCTGAGATATGGGCAAGAGAGGGAGAGACTAACCATCAAACAGTTCTCCCATTGTGACGCTGGCTGAGGAATGTGATTTAGCCGGAGATATTGGGAACATTGTTGGGAAAGGAGAAGTGGAGCACCACAGGTAACCCTTACTCCAGGGTCTAGGTCGGCAAACCTATAGGCAGATTAAAAAGAGTGGTCATCAACCTTTTCAGTCTATTTTGCTTAGTTGAAAATACACTTAAAACAAACCTCTTGAAAATGCCTTAAGGTAATTCAATTATTCCCAGCTTGAAACAAAAACAACAATTAAATACTTTAAAATAAAATAAGACTTCAAAATAATGTCCTTAGCATCGATCAAATTCAACATGGCAAAATTAACCATTTCCAATAGTTATATTAAAAAAATGTTTTGCTTTATTATTATTAGACTATAAGTTCTTCTATTTGAAGTGCTTTTAGTGTGAACTTTGACTCAAAATAAAACTTGTGTCTGCTGAAGTCTGCCGCAGTAACGCTGGGCTTGTTGAGAAATGACGGCAGATAATCTTGCGAACAGAACGGCAGGGGTCTGGACACTAGCCCTGGTTGGGAGCCGTGCCATACAGCCAGCAAGCACTGTTTACTATATACATCTCACAGGTCATCAGGGTTCACACACAGCCAAAGACTGGGCTAACATTGCGCAGGAATGCAATTACAGCCCTCTCACTATGAAAGCTTGGGAGGGAATCATTTTAACAATGCTGTCTGTTTATTAGGTGGCACTGCTTCTGAAGAGTTTAGTGGATTTAAATAAAGAGAGATGCATTTAGATTAAGCAAGTGTGACCACTAGATCAAATCATGCGAGTATAAATATGCAAACAACCTATTAAATAACCTATTTAATTGTCACTATTAAAATGTAATTTTCCAAATAAATAATAATTTACAGAAAATAAAAAAAGATTGCACATGGATGTCAATAGAATCTAGCATTTTAGAATTTCAATGAAAAACATCATAACTACAAAAAAAAATGGAGATAAAATTAACCTTCCCTTATGTGCGAAATTCATAACACAAATCACATACTGAAATAGAAAAACTAACACATGAAATGTGTTATCCCACGTTCCTCTGTTGCCCAGTAGAAGGCACTCTTGTACTGATCTGACCTGCTTTGATTAAATTTGCTCTGAAATTTCAAATATAAGACTTTCAGTGACATCTCATCTCATAGACTAATCTTACTTTAATAAACTCTCTCCTGGTGAGGAAAAAAACATACTTGAATATATAACTGACTCCCTTTCCATATATATCAAAAACTAAAAAGGAAGAACAGTTTAAGTATGTTCAATAAACACTGTATATCAAACACTGTGGATAATCAATGACAAAATGAACAAACACAAAAATAAGTGTTTAGATGTTCTAATAACCAATATCTCTGATAAACCATTTGAAAATTCCCAGTCTCAATACATGCAAAAATAGGAATTTCAGTATTTTTTTTAGATTAAAGACTTTTCTGTCTATTTCTGCTGCATTCATACAGTGGTTAGCGAGTCTATTTCAATCCATGTGAAAAATCAAACCACACATGTATGTATGGCATTTTCTTGCTAACCTTATTTTACTTCAAATGCCCCAAAACATGATTATCTACATCTGTTTTTCTTTTTATCTGGCACAACTCTGAGATGGAAAAGTACTCTGCCACCTCGCAATGGCAGTTTACTTTCTATAACAGGAAACTTAGCAAATGAAAGGCAGGTCTGAATTTTACAAGGTACAGATCTAGAGTATAGCGTACATGTGCTGGAATCAAGATCTGGTTTGTGGGTAATTCAGAAAAAAATATCACCAGCTGCAGCCGCCAGTCTGCGAACCATGAACGACATGCTCCTGAAATCACGCTACTAACCGTTTTCAAATCGTAGATATGACAAATTCATTTTCCAAAATAAATCATTCTCTTCATGCATATTTAGTATTTCCACATGCTGAAGTACATCACATTACACTGTATTAAGCATTACATGCCTCTTTTTTCTTACCTAAACTAAATGCTTTCTGATAGCCTTCATATTTATGTTTACTAACTTTTTGCCAATGTAAAATTAGTAATAGGCTGAAAACACTGGCTTTATTACCTGGCAAAATATGTCCCCAATTTCTCAACAAAAAAAAAAAAGACAAAGTATGCTGAAAAGTGTCTTTAGATTTAGAAAAACTCAGTCTCACAAGGTTCTCGTAGATTTCAATATGACTTGGTCTTTCTGTATGGAGACAATTGCTTCATTTCTATCCTAAACAATTTTAAGGAGAAACATCTGAGAGAGAGACTATGTTGATACTTAACTGAAACTCTAACCTGAGCTATAAAATATCAACAAATGTAACATTAAAGTCACAAAGAAACAGAAGTAGCTATTGATCTTTTCTTCCATATTATGATGTAAATTTATCTATTCAAAATAGAAAGAAACGTAGGACAGGAACTTGTTCTATCTTGTGATTGTTGATTGGATGGAGCCAAATCTGAATGTGAACTTGCAGTCGATTGAAAGAAAGTGTTGGGTTTTAAGCAAAAAAACAAACAAAAAGATTAGACAAGTATGTAATTTCAGGAAGACAGAGTTATGAAATTTTGGTTAAAAAAAACTGAGGTTTTAATTTGATAAAAACGTAAAAATATTTATGCTGTAAAAAAAAATTTAAGCCACATTCAAGAATCATTGATCTAACACATACTTAAATGTGTAATTTTTTATATTCTTGCAATAAATTAAATTATCTACTAGCATGAATAACACTGTGCATGGCCTAAACAAGTTTTCACAGCCTAGGAAGTCTAATTCTATAAGCAAAAAATGCCCAACAGAGCAAACTTGAGGCATTTGACAAAACCAGGAAGCACCAGTGTTTATTTCCATGCATTCTCCCTTCTGATTGTTGGCAGATGCCATCATGTTCCAGGTTATTAAACTGTAAAGGGAATTGCATGAAGCCAAATAAATAGTTCCTCGTCATCTGTGGTCATGTTAGCATTGATATTACTACTGTTATGTCTGATACCTCAACAATGTCTTTGAAATGTCACATGCAGGTCTGCTACACTCCAAGACAAGTATTCAAAAGATATGAGAGCTTAAACTACTGTGGACAAGTGATGACAGAAATACTTCCCAATAAGAGACTAACTTGAGAAAAATAGAAGCCCAATGCCACTGTGGAAAACTTCCGCTTGAATTCGCCTGCTAGATCGCTAAACAAAGAAAGTAATAGGGACCTGCTGTAAATGCGCTCCACCAATTAGAAACACACCGCATGGTCGTCTGCCCTAGCGCGGTCCAAAATGTTTCAATTTGCCAGAGGAAGCCAGGGAAAACCATCCAATAATGCACCCATTGTTGGAAAAAACCTGCCTGGAATCAATGAGAATGAAATCCAGAACTATTTACTGGGGCTGCAGTACATGTATCTGGAAAAACACGACAGTCGATATTCATAGTGGACATTTGGTGCGAGTGTTTGAATTTAGATTCAAAAAGGTGTGGAAATAATACAATTAAATTTGACAAAAAGTAGGAATGTGAATCGAATGGGACAGCTGGTCCCAATACGCACATATCTGTGTTTATGGTTGATAAAGCCTGTGTGCGTGAAAATGGAATATTGTGTGTGACGGGTGCCAGAAGCGCAGAGCCTGAGACTAAGGGCCTGGCAGAGATAAGAAAGTCGAATAAAGAGAAGAGGCTTGAGCTATGGCCATGAGGACCATCTGCTTCAAGCATCTACACGTGGCCAAGATGTGCTATACCAGCTTCACGTTCATTATAATCACACCAAGGCAACTTTTCCTCTAAATATTGGAGTTAATGAATGTCTTTAAAGCGATGGTCATTTTGTTTCCAGGTTGACAAGGAAACAAACTCCAAGACAATTAACCCCACACAACAGATTAATGACTGGTTGGCAGATAACCTTTCTCTGGAAGTATTTCAGGAGTGTCCTTCAGTGCTATTTATACCCACAAATCTTTAAAGACATCATAATGGATCATTTGAAGGCATTCATCAATTTTGTTAGTGGAAAGTTGATGGCTGAGTCAAGAAAAACATACAACTTTTGAAGGATTTGCTATGTTGCATGAGTGCAAAAACTGGGACACTGGAAGAAAAAAAGCCCTGCAGACACTATGAATGGCGGCCAAATGCTGATAAGGTATGCCAAATGCTACAGTGCTGCTTCTCCCCAAAACAAGATGTTGTGCCATTCTGCTATTTAAGGCAATAGGCGGTTTGTGTGGTGCAGGGCTCTTGCCCTACAATATAGCCGCCTCAGTGATGTCCATCCCTGCACATCATATTTAATCACATAGAATGGTGATGAATGGCAGCCAAACTGTCACTGAGATGTCCCATGTCAGCCAGCAGCATCCTCAGCACTGTTGTCTTGACCTTCACTTCCCGCTGATTACCCCCTCTCTTCAGTTCTAAAAAAAATAAATAATAATAATTATAAAAATGTACTTTAATATATATAAACATACATACATAGAGATTTTTAAATGAAATACAATATTATGAGATACAATACATGTTTACATATCACACACAAAATATATTTACATATCTGACATACCAAACATATTTGAGTTGCCACATATCTTGTATGTTGAAGTAGGCTACCAAAAAAAATGGTAAACGTCCAAAAATAGCGAAGTATGACGATGGTAGCCTAACTTAAAACACAATAATACTATAATATGGTAGGCAAAGTGTTCCCAACATTTGGCATGTAAATACGATTTTAAATGTAATGTAAGTTCAAATTTGAGAACAATATGAATACTGTTGTGCTAATACATAATATAAATATAAATACCTCAGATAACGTAAATTATGCTTTTTAACTCAGTGTAGGTGACGCGTCGTAGCTGACAAAAGGCGAATTTTCTGTCAGTAACGTTAGTTCAAATAATCACAAACTAACTTTACATTTTTTTTTAAAGATAGCACCTTAAATATAAAAATACGGTCTTAAGATCAAGATTTACCTCGCCTATCTCAGTTAATAAACAGGTAAAAGACAAACAACATGTAGGCTACCACACACACACAACATACCTCAGGCAAAAAAGTTCCTCACGCGCGACTCGATGGTAGCGGGATGTATCACGCAGGCGCACAAATCCACAACTCCGCACCGTTTTCGTAGCTACAGAATATTCCCTTACAAATGCTGTGTTTGGCTCGGCGTTCCACTAACATTATTGATAAATTAACATTAAATGATTTGTGATGGTGTCTTAAATGTCCTTGGGGATTAAAAAAGACGCGATTTTTTACAGTTTACAGCCATAAAACAAATGATTCCCGTAGCGTCGCTAGCTTAAATACATATTGTGTTGTAAAAAAAAAAAAAACAGTGTGTGTTCTCATTTTCAAGAATCAAGGTAAATATCCCTTTTACAATATTTTATTGTTGTCAAGTTATGCAAAACGTGTGAAAATGTTTGACGCTTTGTATGAAAAAATGGCCACTGTTGAAAATTGTTAGTGGACAAATTTATAAACTACTCTAAAGGTGCCCATAATAAGAAACACAATACTGATATATTGTTATGATGACCTATGACCTTTCAGGCTGACAAAATTAAAATGAATCTGTATGCCTTCTAGACATCATTTATTAGTACGATGTGTTTGAATGGAAAAGTCCATTAGAGTAAACCGAGCTACTGTTTCCCAGGCATCATAAATCGTAGCATACTGTTCCCTGTAGAACAGGGACATCCAGAATTAGAGCACTGTACAGTAATGAATGGAGGCATTAATTGAAAATCGTCACTATAGGTGCACAACATATTGAGATTTTGGCAGAGGGCCTGTGCAAGATAAGGTGTGGAGAGAAAAATTAGAGTAAATGTGGAAAAATGGAGAAAAGTGCTGTAGAAAGGAGGGGACAAGAAGGACAGTGGGCAACTGAAGGTGATCACCTGACACACAACATAAACAAAGCCAAAAACTTATCAGATTGAAGTCTTGAACAGGCATTCTACAAAAAAAAGTAATTAACAAATACCAGTTTTAATGCATTGGGTTATATGCTAAATTGAGGCTGTGGACATAAGCACTTGAACAAACAATCATTTTTGTATGCTTGGTCTAAGCATAGAAACATATATTAGGCCTAGTTGTTAATTAAACACGACTTCACTTGGTTTATTGCTTTTATAAAAGGGTTAGTCCATAAAAATATTTATTTTAATGAGATGTTTGTAGAGACGGCTTTGAACTCAACCAATCAGAATCAAGGACAGTAATCTGTTTTATAAGTTAAAGGGTTAGTTCACCAAAATTTTTTAATTCTGTCATCATTTACTCACCTTCAAGTTGTTCCAAACCAATCCTGTATGAGTGTCTTTCTTCTGCTAAACACAAATGAAGATATTTTGAAGAATGTCGCTAACCAAACAGTTGATGGACCCCATTGACTTCCATAGTATGGGGGGGGGGGGGGGGATGATACAGTTAATCAACTGTTTGGTTACCGACATTCTTCAAAATATCTTCTTTTGTGTTCAGGTTTGGAACAACTTAAGGCTGAGTAAATGATGACAGAATATTTGGGTCAACTATCCCTTAAGTTTGAGCTCTTTGACTATTGTTTTTTTAGAGCTTGTATCATGTGTGAAATCACCATTTGTTAATTTGTTTTCCCCTGGTGAACATTTGCATTTTTTACATTTAGTCATTTAGCAGACGCTTTTATCCAAAGCGACTTACAACTGAGGACTAAACCAAGCGAGTCATCGTGAAGAGACAAAAACAACGCAAGAAGTGCTCAAAATAAGCCAGATAAGTAGGGATTTTAAAGGAAAAGGAGAGTTTTTTTTATTATTATTATTATTATTATTTTATGTTAAGTGCTCACGGAAGAGATGAGTTTTCAGTTGTCTTTTGAATGCTGTCAGGGATACTGCATTCCGGATGAGGGTGGGCAGATCATTCCACCAGCATGGTACCGTGAATGAGAATGTTCTGGAGAGTGATTTTGAGGCTCTCTGTGATGGTACCACGAGCTGTCGCTCATTGACTGATCGTAGGCTTCTGGTAGGGATGTAGACTTGTAGTAGTGAGTGGAAGTAGGAGGGAGCTGATCCTGTGGTCAATCTGTAAGCAAGTGTCAACACCTTGAACTTGATGCGAGCAGCGAGTGGTAGCCAGTGCAGAGAGGTTAACCGAGGAGTGACGTGGGCCCTTTTGGGCTCGTTGAAGACCAGACGAGCTGCAGCATTCTGGATCATTTGTAGAGGTTTAGTTGCACATGATGGAAGTCCAGCCAGAAGAGCATTGCAGTAATCAAGCATAGAAATGACCAGGGCCTGGACGAGGAGTTGTGTTGCATGCTCAGTTAGGAAAGGCCTGATCTTCCTGATGTTGTGCATAGCAAACCTGCTTGATCGAGCTGTCTTTGTGATGTGGTCTGTGAAGGTCAGCTGATCATCAAAGATTACTCCAAGATTTCTGACTGGCCTTGATGGGGTAATTGAGGAAGAATCTAGCTGGATGGTAAAGTCGTGCTGTAGAGACGGCTTGGCAGGGAGGATGAGAAGCTCAGTCTTTGCCAGGTTGAGCTGTAGAGGTGGTTGAGGTGAACTGGTTAAACTATTTCTCTCCATACAAAAGTAAATATATTGTAAATATTTTCAAGTAATTTTCAACCATTTTTGTTATATACTACATTAAAAAAAAAATTTGTATTACTGTGACTACTTATTTTGAACTTCTTTTACTAACTTATTTGAGCTGAATACGTTTTTTTTTTTTTTTTTCCAGAGCAATCAGTGTTTTTGTTAAGGTCGGTCAATTCGTTTTTAACAGGATTCCAAATTATTTAGGAGATGAAACTTGAAGTTGACACATACATTCATATTTTTGTGCTTAATATTGTGACACACTACAAATGATTGTATTCCTTTCCAAGTTTAGCTTAGCACTGCTTGTCAGTGTGGTTTTGAGTGGCTGGTATGGACTCAGCCCTGATCACAGCGAACAATGTAGTTTGGCCTTCTCCCTCTTTTGCTATTTAGCATAATTAATTTGATCAGCCTACAGTAAGGCTCAATGCTTTCATGCCTCCTGCCACAGTTAATCATATCCATGTGCTAACTGGACAAATGACAGACTTCACGCTGGACTGGCTGGGACCAAACAAAGCAATTCATTTTGTTGTGGTTGGGATCATAACAATAGCTTGCGCTGTTGGTGACGAGTAAAGTATAATTATTAGAAATTCATTTTTTTTTTAATTTAATCTACTATGTTTGCGTAAAAAATAATAGCTACTTTTAGGTTTCGGTTAAATAAAATGTTTGCATTTTAATGAATAAGACTTTTTGCAACCTGTCCATTAGCAAAAAATGTAATGTCATTTTTTTTGTAATATCAAGGCAGAGAAATAAAATACTAATTAAAAGGCTTCAAGTACAGTTGAATTTCTCTTAAACTTATAATATATGTTTAGAAACTCTTTTAAAAGTTGTCTCTCAGAGAAGTTCCCAAAGAGTCACGAAATCAAATTATTACACTTCAAAAATGACAAAATGTCTTTTGAGCTAGTTAAAAAGGTGTTTGTTTTTTGCATATTTAATTGGACAGACATTATGTTTTTCATTTTGGAAATGGAGTGCTGTGGAAACATATGTTCACCAAGCCCCAGCAGATGTCCATCGCAGTGCTGCGGCACAAACCCAGAAAAAGCATGCGGGCATCACAAGCACTTTGAGCTAGTGTGCCATGGGCATGCTTTGCTGTGGCTGTAACATCTCCATCGTGCTCGACATTTTTTTTTTAAACGCCGCGTGTCCGAACCTCGCCGAATGCGAAATTGTCATTTGATAATCTGCAGGGGGGAAACCGGCAAAACAGGAAATATAGGGAAAGTGATAATGCTAGTATTCACGACATATTCATGCATATGAATAACAGTGGGTGAGAAGGAGAGTCGGCCAGAAAAGAAACAGAATATGGAAGTGTTGCCATCTGCAGTGCGTCTCGTGTTTGGCAGCGCCATTCGCTTGCCCCCCTTTCACAGCGAGCGCAGATTAACAGACAAGCAGAGCTGTCTGGCAGTCACACTGGCCTGGTGTAGCGCCGACCCCCCCAGATACGGCATTAAAAAAGCCTCTGCGCTTTGTTATACTTCCACTGTTCTGAAATAACACCTTTCACAAACCCAAAGGATGGTAGATTTCCAAAATCACCTTTCTGCTTTGACAACAAAAGTGTATTTTAGCTCTCTGATCTGATGTTCCCTGCAGTCTTTGTTGAGTTATGCAAGTTCCTTCAGTATCTAAGTTACGTACTGATATTTTTAGCGCCTAAACAAACCTGCTTTAGTTTGTTTTAAATCTAGTTAACTGGTCTTAGATGCCTGGAGAGCTGCCCTAGCACCTTGTTACCTCTATGCAGGCCTTCAGGTCTGGTGTCAGACTCAGGTGGTGACTGCTGGAACAGTCTTGGACTTGGACATCAGGGCCAAGGCTTAAAGAGTGTCACTGCTGGCCTGTAAAGTGATTCTTCTTACATCCAGCCGTCCACTCGGTTTAAATGTTAATAGGTGGCATCACTGTCCAAGATCAGTGTTGAGCTGCAGCCTGAGAAACATAAGGCCTGAAAAGAAAATGCAGATGAGTTGCTAAATATTTAACTGAGCTGTGGCTTAGTGGTTGTTGCAGGTTCTGAGGCACATCGAGCCTTGGTGCTTATGTGTGAAATAAGGGTTTGAATCGCGGTAGAGATTTCCTCCCCTCCCTCCTCATTGATCGCATATTCATAATTGTGACCACACAGTCTAGTTTTAATGTCTACCATTGTAACATGTTTGACATATGAAGTCAAGTCATCTTCATTTAAATAGCGCTTTTAACAATGTAGATTGTTCCAAAGTGGCTTTACACTGATAATAGGAAATTAAAGTAACAGAGATTGTATTGGCTTTATGGCAGCTCTAGAATAAAGTTATTTTACAGCTAAAGTTAGTTTTGATTCACTTCCGTCGCAACGATCATTAGTTATTATCTTAAGGGCCGCTAACACAACACCATTTTAACAGAAAACTCATAAGTTCTCTCTACGCAAACTTTAAAAACGCGAACCTATGAGAACGCTGATGGTGTGCACATGTGTATTAAGAGTTCATTGTGTGTGTGTGTAGGCCTGTAAATATAATAACTAGTACTAGTTATATTGGAATTTTACATTCCTCACATCCCTGGCCTGTAGGCCTATACATTGGATTGATTTCAATAACTTTAATGTACTTTGTATGTAAGTGTGCAGTGCACCAAGCACTAAGAAAATACAAGTATGGGATCAGGACTCCGTATTGGGCCGATACTCAATATTCAATGATTCGACTCGGATCGGGGGCACAAAAAAACCTGATTGGGACATCCCAAATTGAAATATAATTTTTCCTCCCATCTCATATTTTCAGATTATCACCCTGTCCCATTAAGATTCTCCTGGCTAGTAAACATTAAATATTTAGCTATGAGAATTCTGAATTTTTTGTATTGAGCTTCTATAACAATTCCAAATCATGCTAATTCTCTTCTGGGTTTTAGAAATATGCCTCAATAGGCTTACAGCATCTGGGACCAAACTATATTAAAAAAAAAAAAATCAAGATTGTTTAATTAAGGTGATTGCGTTTCAGCGACAAAATCAAGCAACAGTTGTATCATTAAATGTTCTTCTTTAGCTCAAAATCACGCTAAACACTCTATTTTCAGTCATGTGTCATTGATTTTAATACCACTAACCCATTTCCTACATTTTATAATGTCTTAGACTATGATTGTACTTCCATGATTTTTATAACGTGAACATTTTTACCAGAATGAATTGAAACCATTGTCCAACCACTGTCCATTATTATGTCAAACACTGTTGGCTCCATGCTATCATTTATATGTTATAAACTGTGGAAAAAAAGTAGTAGAAACTGGACGGCAGCCACTGAGGGTTGTTTTGTAGTGGTGGTCTATGCCCAGAATGCCCTGCAGTTAACAGTTCAAATCACTTTGGAAAGAGACCGTGTGTACCAGTTTATTTGGCAGTCAGCTTCAGTACTGTGCTGAATTATGCCTGGTCTGTGAATGATACTCTTAAAAGCTCTTTTATTTATAATTTTAGTCCAGTTGGACAGTAAGCCAATGTAGGAGTTGAAATGATCCTCCCATTGGCTGGCTGTCACAATATGCTTTGCTGCGTGCCTGAATGTCCCTAACGCACGACATAGGTGATTATGGAAGATTAATGGCGAGTAATGGTACGAGGGACTGTGACTGTGTCGCAGGAGGGATGGCTTCATTAGTTACTGCTCTTAATTAGCGTAATTACCCCAAGCTTGTCCTCTTTAAATGTTCAATTATGCGTCTAAACCGCTCCCTCTGCTCACATCGCTCAACATAGTCATGAAGCAAAACTGTTTGTATTCGGGTCATTACTGTAACGCAGCACCTTTTGAACTTTGCTGCTTTCAGAAATGGGTAATGGGTATTTATGCTTGCGTAATAAATATATGAAGACTTTTTATAAAATTAGGCTACTTAATAAACATTTTTAAACTATTCTCTGGTCATGCTCAAGCAATTAAACATAATTGTAATTTTTATTTAAATAACTGAATTATTTGAAATGTCTGTTACATATCGAAATAGACAATTACTTTTTTTTAATTCATCAATCAAATTTAAAATCACAAGACCAGAGAATGCATAAAGAAAATGATTTTAATTTCATGTTGACAATAGCGTTTCAATTAGAGAAGATAACTGAAATATTTCTTTAAAAATGTAATTTTTCATTGTAGAAGTGCATTGCAGAATTGGTCATTTTACTCACCACTTTATTCACTTAATTATGATAATATGAAAGTACAGTAATCTAACTAATATATGAAGTTTTTATTAAATATTGCATTGAGTATTTTATAAAATGTAAGCATAGTAGGAAGGACTTTTTAACAAATGGACCTATTTTTACGAACATCAGCTTAATATGACCCTGATTTATCAAGGAGTACATTTGCATTTAGCCAAGCTGAAGCAACAATGGCTGACGTCAGATATTCTCATACTAATTTTCCTGCTGTTCCATGTTGAGTTCAGACAGATGCTGGGTAATAAGTGGTTAAATTACATGATTAAGGAGAGCTGTCTCCAGTAATGAGTTAACTTCATTAGTAAATGTTCTTAATTGGTTTTGTATTTTTGTAAAGACTCAAATTTCCACTATTCTTTCTCTGTTGGTTGTGTATGGACACGACCATGGTGCATGTTTACTCTATTTTGCTCTTCCATCACATGTCCTCCTAGTTCCCCCTATGGGGTTTAAAGATCAGGGCCACTGTTGGCCTTTGTGTCCACTCGGTCATTTCAACCACCCCTTGTCCTTTAACCTAGATGTGTGCATGAAATATAGCCAAAGGACTCTTTCATACTGGGCATCACAATTTCAGCCCTGAAATTAGCATAGGCCAGCAGATGCTCTTAGCAAGAGCTCAATGGCCTTTCTGAGGTATTGCCTCGGGAGGAAAAAAATAAATTATATTTAACCCTTTTTTTTGGCAAGAACTCTGGATTTTCAAATTTGCGTTTGGTCTCAAATTTCTCATTAGGTTTATTGACTTGTCTTTATAGTGTCATTGATAGGCTGCTGAACTTAACTTATTTGATATTCAGACTAGACCCGGACACATAATGTCTAGATATCCATCTTTATTCGCTCACATTTAGATTTAATGTTTATGTAATATGAACATGAATAATTCAGGTTGCATTAATGAAACATCATAAAAGAAAAACACTTTAATTGCAGGCTTTTTTGTAAGTTTTTAGTTATGCTTTATTACATTATTGTAATTTTAGTTTATTTTATTTTATAAATGAGGGTCATGGTCTTCACTTAAAAAAAAAAAAGTTTCTGCCTTAAATTTTATGTTCAGCCAATTTGGATGTGTAAGTTATTTCAACTTAAATGGGATTAAACTGACTTAAAAAATTAATTGAATCTTGTATAACGTAAACAAAAAAGTTGAAAATTGTTTAACTTATTTTGATGTGTTAAGGCAATGCAAAAACATGTGTTGTTATAACTTATTGATCATATAATTTTACAGTGTTCCTTTCCAGGTCAAAGTAATTGCCAAAAATGTGTTAAATAGAATTTAATCATTAAAAAAACAATAGACTACATTTACATTACATGGTTCAAGTGACCCAATTCCTTTTCCTCCCATGTGGCACAGATCGGATATGACCCACAGAAAAAGCAGAAAAAAAGCACATGCATTCTAACATTCTCAGATCTGTTTCAGGCAAATTAATTGAATATGTGCATTTGTATCTGCCGTGTAAGCGGACAGATCGGATATTCCCGTCAATGCGAGTCGTACGTCATTGAGAAAAGCGACAGTGGCGAATGATGTTAACTCAGGTGGACACCAACCACTGCGATCACAGCAGCGATCATTGCTACACTAGCCTAGGCTGCAACAAGGGCTCTCCTCTCTTTTTTTCTTCGTCTTTTTGCTGACCTTTAAAGATGATGCGGAAAGTAAAAGCTTGTATTTCGTCTGCATCCATTGCCAATCACACCGTTTTTACTTCCTTTTCAGCCTAAGATTTAGCCAAGTGTATAGTGCAAATATTGGACAGATTCACTTTTAAAAGAAGACGTTTGCTGCTCGTCAAAAAAGTTTGATATAATCAAATAATCGGAATTGGGCATCAAGACCTGCAGTGTAAATGTGGCCTTAGTTACATTTAGTTTATCATTTTATCAAACCCCTTTGACTTACTTCTGTGGAACACAAAACAAGAAGTTCAGCTGAATGTTTACTCAAACAAATTGTGTTATATTAAGTTTGATAAAGTTTTCTGAAGTTATTTGTGTGATTAAGTTATTGTGCTATTTCAAATTTTGTGCATCATCTTGTAGTTTCCACAGAAGAAAAAAATCAT
Source organism: Meda fulgida (assembly GCA_030578275.1). Classification (NCBI taxonomy): domain Eukaryota; kingdom Metazoa; phylum Chordata; class Actinopteri; order Cypriniformes; family Leuciscidae; genus Meda; species Meda fulgida. The sequence continues at coordinate 9,859,183 of CM060637.1, read as the reverse complement.
AGTTTTGGAATGACAGGAGGATAAGAATTTTTCCAGAAAGTTAATTTTGAAGTCTAGTTTTGTTTAACCACAGTGTACGAAGTACACAACCATATCCATGAATTAATGTGAAGCAGGATTATTGCGCAATAATATGACCCATTAGTCAATGAAGATGGGGGCTCATTGACTCCTGCGCATGACTGCGTATTCACCACATGCTGTATTTATTCCTTCCTTCTTTTTTTCTGGTTAGTTTCACCCCTTCATCTTAAATGCATGCAGGTCAGGTCAACCATCCAGTAATTCCACCAAGACCAACAAAAAAAAATGTCAGAAAAGAAAAGATGCGACAACCATATGGACAGAACACTAGGGGCTTCGGGCAATGAAGAGGAAGAACCTTTTGCCGGTTCAGCCAAATGAAGCAAGCAGGGTCTCGCAGAACCCCTCCTTTTTCCCAAAAGCCTTTTCTTCCCCCATGGTATCTCACCCTGAAGTGGTGGAGCTCATAAAGACAGTGCACAGGGAAACAAGGAAGGGGGAGGCAGTGCCTGCCAACAGCAGGTGTTGGTCCATCCTTCAGGGAGCAGGCAGCAGGCTGGGTACTGATGTGTGGCGGAGAGAGGGGGTCTGGCAATCTGGTGCGGAATGGTGGAGCGTCTGGATAGGCAGATAGAAAAAGGATTCAGGTTCAGATGTTTAGACAGTCTAGTCCAACACGCCATCAGAATCAGTGTAATCTTGCTTTTTTAAATGGCAAGAACGTGTTGTCATATTTGAGGTTTTGTGTCAGGAGAGGCCAGCGTTTTCTTTTTCTTTTTTGGCCCTGGTCACTCTATGCTGGCTGGAGCGCTATCAGGCTTCAGCAGCTTCACTTGAATGCTGCTTCCAACTGGCCACTGCTGCAATCCCATCATCCTCCTCCTGCCTCTAGGTTTGGCGTTTGAGCTAGAAATCGGCCCTTGGCCCTGGTAAAAATACATGGCTTTGTTCTTGTTGTTTCCCTACTTGCCAAATGTTAAGTGATGGATATTTGGTTTAGTTTTACATTTGTAATTTTTTCCCCTGATGTCTATTCAAATATTATTCGCATTTTTAGCTATTCCTAAAGAGAATTTTCAGAAAAGGCTCTTTGACTGTCAGCACAGCAATATTGACCAATTGTATGATTTTGGGGCGGGGCTATCTGTTTGACCGACCAATGGCTCTGTAGATGGGGGAGTGTTTGGGAAACCTGTTTGATAATATTTATTATTTTAGCATGACTTTTATTATAGTGGCACTGAAATTACGCACTTACACTTTAAATGTATAAATTAGCTGTTAAACTTTAAATTTATAGACTATATTTTGCAACAAAAAAGTATTTTATAGGGTCTTTTTGAAGGTGTGTAAAGACCGGCATCTCTGTTGGCATATGAAGTAAATTAAGATTTGTTCTTCATTTCTTCAGCAGATCCTCTGAATTATTGATTTGTTCATAAAGAGTAATTAGATATCAAGCTTCCTTATAATAATGAGATTATTAACACAATTTAGATTCACTGCAGGCAAGTCATTTAGACTCATTAAAGGTTCACACTCTATTCTTTTGTGATTAGGCTGTAATTCTTAAGTCTTAGATGATCATTTTTAGGATAAATAAAAATAGACAAAAATACACTAACATCCAGATTTAAAATGGACAACATAGCTCAGATCATTTAACTTGCGATAATATTTTGAGAAACACATGAGTTCTACTGAGGATATTTGTTTAACATTCTATATATGTTTTTAAATATATAAATATGTTGTTTAAATGTTTTGTGTATACCAGGGATGGGCATTCGATTAAATTTTCTTAGTCGATCGTCTGGAGAATTAATGATCGACTATCGATTAATCTTTACTATTTTTTATATATTAAAATTCATTATTTATTTAACTTTTTATAAATAAAAAATGCAATGAAAATACAAAAATACAGCGTGTTTTTTTCTCGATGAGATCTTTATTACAAGATGATCAACTTGTGGCACTTAAACTGGACGTTCGGCAAAACTTGAAGATATGCGCTGCCTGCGGTGATTTAAAGCAACAGAACCTGCAGCTGCGAGTTGGCGTTCTTAAACAGAGACCCTCGTTTGTTCCAAAATAATAAATAATAATATTTTTTAAATCATTTTAAACAATAACTTAACCAAAAACATAATAATACTCAAAATGTAACTCAAAACTATCCAAGGCACGGAGTCGAGAAAGAGTGTGAGAGAGATTAGCCTATAACAACAAATTAGGCTACTTAACAAAGCCTCATAAAAAATAACTCACATACAACTTCTGCACCAATCTACTAATTTTTGTTGAGAAAGACAAGCATGTTGATGACATGATCTGGCTGGGGTCAGACGCGACCCCAACCTGGTGACCGTCAAGTCTTGTTTATACTTTCGCCTGGCTCTGAAGCGCGAGTCTCCGCAAACGGACTAGGCGTTTATACTCGACGCGCTCGTCTGTGAAACACCGAATACCGCAATAACGTAATTTTTGCCTCGCGCACCTTCGCTCTCGTGCGGACGCGTCAAGTGTAAACAAACTCTTCCGTCCAGCCGCCGAAAACCCCCGCTCTGAGGGACTGACGTTGCCGGTGTTGTGCCGAATTTCGACCCCCTGCCAAATTATTACCCCCCTCGTTAAGTCAATACCTGATTGCCTAATCCTAACCCCACCCCTAATTTGAACCCCTCCCCCACAACTAATCCAATCCTAAACCTACCAATGCTGGGGGGGGGGGGGGGGGGGGTATACACCCATCCCTTGTGTATACACTTCCATCCAAATGTTTATTACAATTTCAAACTGTTTTCTATTTGAATATATTTTTAAATGTATTTTTTTTCCTGTAAAGCTGAATTTTCAGCAGTATTACTAGTCTTCAATGCCACATGATCCTTCAGAAATCATTCTCATATGATGATTTGCTGCTCAACAAACATTTCTTATTATTAATGTTGAAAATAGTTGTTCTCCTTAATATTTTTATTTCATCTTTTAAAAATTATTTTTAACTTTTAAAACCATTTCATCTTGTTAAAATATACATACAGAATTGTTTTAATGTTCTTCAATGTTAAAATACTTTTTTGTCAGTATATATTAAAATCTTTGATTTTGATTACGGACTGTGCTCAAAAAAGGCAAAGAGGCGTTTTTGAAAAGAGACGCATGAGATGACTAGGTATATTACTGGATTTTTCTGGGCAACAATGCAAGACTTTTTTTTCTTTAGGAGAAACAGCTTATTTTAAGATACTACAAGTGGTCTAATTTTTACAATTTTCTTTCCTATGGGCCTTTAACTCAGTGTGACCTGACCGCACATGGCGAAAATATTATTTCTAAACCATAAGTTATGAAAGAAACAGCTTTGTTCTTTTCGTTGTACGACATCTTTGGCCCCACTCAAGACTCGGTGTCATCAAACATTCAGACAAAGGATCTGCACTCAAGACACTGCATGCTATCTCGAGTCATCAACTGAAGACAAGCCATCCGCTCGTTCCAAAATGGCACAGAGAACTAGCGCGGTGTCTTTGGCTTTAGAGTTGTTGTGGCTGTCATGTTCAGCAAGAACCATGTGCTGTGTGTAAGACTGCCATATGATGGGGAACCTGTCCAGCTTGAGATGGCTCTTGTCCCATGTGGGCAAACCAACCCCCCTTAACTATCCCACTTTAGGCTTGTAAGTTTTTTTTTTTTGTTTATTCTCTTCTTTTATTTTTGGTACAGCACATTGACACAACAAACAGAATGGGTTTTTACAGTGATTGTGGCCAGGCTGGTTGTGAACAGTGGCTGGCACCGAATGCACAGTCTGGATCTGGCTGAGAAACGCTGTGTTTGAGGAGCGAAATCTGTTTCCTGTCCACACAGCTCACAGCCAGGTCTTCAACTGAGGCCAATATCTCCGTTCCCATACTGTCCAGCCACATTCATTGCTGTTTCTTATCTCATCCAGGGCCTTGCGTCTACTTACTTGGGGTGTTACGTATGTCCATTTGCAAGCAATACAAATGTGCATGGGCATCCACCGTGTCCTATTTATGCAATTCCCTGCACTAAGACAACAACAAAACTTGCGTCTTTGGCAACATCTGCTGTTCGTGCCCAAGATGGGTTTCATGTATATATAATAGATGTGTTAGCTCTCTAAATGCTCAGTGTGTCAGGCAGCAGCTGACGCCTCAGGTGAACTATGCAGCAGTCAAATAAAATTATATCCGCTCCACACACCTCTGCAGACCGAGAGCGCAGAGACCGAAGCACTTGGCAGAAGTCCGCAAGATGTCTGTAGTACACACTAGTGAGTTGGGTTGGGAATGAGCGGAAAAAATGTGAAATGCAAAAACAAATTTTTTGATCAGAAGTCGCGTCCAATCAAACTCTACAGTGTTGTGACATATTTGGTTGAAGCAGCCAAATTTGTCAAATGCCAACAATGACAGGTTGCATGACATGCCCTAGTCCTCGAAAATCTTAACTAACTGTGAAATGTACAAATAAAGACTACGTTTAAAAAAAGAATTTAAAATCATGTCCTGAAGCAAAACTAAAAGTGTGGTTCCTCTCGAAAGGGATTTTGATTAATTTTAAAGGGAGTTCATTTTAACACTCATTATTAATGCCCACAGTTCTTTAGACATGTTATTGTTATATAAAAAAAATGAAATATAAAATTACTTTTAAATTAATTTTTATTTGCTTCAATTATCAGTTGTTATCAGTTGTAAAATTAAGTTCAATTGATCAGTTTTTATATATAATTTCAATTATATATATATATATAAATCATTCAATTAATACAATATTGTTAATGCAGTAAATAGATGCTGGCATAAGGGTTGCCTACATTAAATAAATTAAAACCATATTTTTGTTGAACATTCAAAATGTTCTTTTCTTTTCCACCAGATATTTGACATTATCATTGATTCAGTATATTTGGCTTGTAAAATTCATTCGCTCTAGGCAAGACTTCAGAATTAGGTGGGGACCTGTGACATAAATGAATATATTAATCGTGCAGATCAAATCATTGTCCTCGTATTTGCATTTCCGAAATGCTAGCCTACTTTAAGCAGATTTAAATTACAAATACCATGAGTCCAAACCTGCTCTCTTGTTTATTTAATCAGAGTCAGATTATAATAGACAGTCTGAATAAAGCACAATCGCAAGGATTCATTCTGCTGCATTGCCAATGAGGTCCAGCAGAGGGAATCCAAATGCAAAACACCTTAATCGAGGTGTTCAGAGACATTTCGTCTCCTATATAGTTCTTAACTATTTAAGAAAAAAAATCAAAATGGAAGCTGTATTTTTAAACTCAACTCATGATCTTAAATCTAGCATTTAATTAAATGCTTAAATTAAATGACTATGTCAAATGTTTTGAATAAAGAGCAGTTTTTGACTGACACCCTGTCCTTGCACATACTGTCGTATAAGATTGCTGTTGTCTCTCTTGTTTTAGCATCAGTCAAAAGCCTCTTTGCATATGAGACCTCCAGGTTACTTGTATATTTTTTGATGTACAGTCAACATGTAATTGATTAAATTAACAGAAGCATTTGCATAATTTGAGTGGCTTTTATTCTGTATTTCTTATAGGACTTCAGCTAGGCCCAGAGCACATCCTTGGTGTGTGTCAGTGGCCGGTCAGTCATTCGGGCTGTATCTGCTGTCACCTCGCATCAGACTCACTCACTCTGACAGGCGGTATTCAAAACAGGGCGTTTGGACAATGGCCCGAGCTGTCAGAGAAGATGGCAGTGTTCGCTGGGAGGAAGACAGCGACGGGGGTCAGTGAAATGTATGCAAATTTGACATTTCTTCACTCATTTGCATACATGGCCTTCAAATCAGACTGTTTATTTATTTACTTACCCCGAGTGTTCATAGACGTAATCATAATGATAGGATTTGTACATTGTATTCGACATGTAGCCATGAATTACTGACATATTATTTGGAGCACATGTTCGCAGTGGTGACTTATAACTGTTTCTCTGAGTCTAAGTCTCGAGTTCATCCTTTCTAGGTCATTTGAAGACAAACATTGATTGCAGGAACATAATATATAGAGATATCAATCCCAGCTAACAAATTTATGTTCTAATGTGGGAACAGTGATTTTCAATGTTTCTAAAACCAAGTTTTCTTAAACCAAAGTTTTTTAAAAGGGTATGATCATGTTAGTACAGCATTCTCCTAACCTGAAGGTCAACATTAAGATTTATGAAGTACAAATAACATAATAATTTAGGTCCGTCCGTTCGTGATCGCCTTCCAGGGGTCCAATCAGTCCGTTCAATACTATTGACAATAGACAATGGACCTTTTTTTGACCGCACCTTAATGAATTATATCAATGACAATTAACAAAGGTAGCTACATTTTATCTTGGATATTTTTATACACATTATCAGTCTTTTAAGTGTATCAACTGCATTGTTTTTTTTTTCTTTTTATTGAGGGAGAAATACTAAAGAAGATATTACTTATGCAAAAATATTATATTAGATACAGTCTATCCCATAGAAAATTAAAAAAAATCAGGGGAGTTATGGCTTTTGATGATCTTGCATTTTTGAGCTTGTGACGTATTCTGGTTGTACTGACTGTATAACATTATCCTTGCTGTTTTAAATTAGAATGAGTCAGCCTCCTTTCTTTACATGGACATTATAACCTAAGAAGCATTTACATTCTGATTGTACACAAATACTCAAGCCACTTGACACCTTGAGACACCCAGCTTCTGGACAGAGATAGCGACTAGGTCACCCAGGCTTGGCAGGCCGAGGCTTGGCTCTCCCACACAATCTGTGCTCGTGGTTTTGGCAGGTCCTACCACTCCTCCTCCCCTCCCCACCCAGACCCCCTCTTTGCCAGGGCTATGTGTGCTGATCTGAAGTGCCTACCATCCTCCATCGTCTCCAATTGAAGATTACACACCTGTCTGGCATGCGTGAGCAGCCAGGGACAGAGGCAGAGCCATGCGGATGGCAGCCAGCCCTGCTCCCCTGTCCCAGACCGCTCTGATGTCAGCTGGCTGTGAAAGGGAAAGGGTCTTGTACTGACCAGAGACTGTGATTAAGCTTGAACTGGGAGGTGGCCAGAGCTCTGGACCCACGCCACGCTGCCCTTGTCTGCTCAAGCCACCCCGCCAAGATTCTCCAGCCCTGGTGAGACCAAATCTGCAACAATAAGAAAGTGAGATTGCATTAATTTATTTATAAACTGTAGATGCGTAACTTGTGGCTAATTGATTTCCTTTTTATTGAAATATCCATAATATTCATGATTTTTAAGTTAAAATGTTACCTATTTGCACACCATAGTGTATTACATCAGTAAATTTCATCTATGAAAACAATCCTACTATACAATCTAGAATAGATTATTATAATACGTCTTTGCATACAATTAGTATAAGGCCTCATTGCCTGTATTTCCACCCAGTTAAGGAGACTAAATTTAATGCGCTTTATCTAAGATTTATTCAAACAAGTTCCAAAAAACAAAAGTGGAAGCTTTCATCCTCTTTAGGCGGTAAGTGATGAGGCATGACACTAGGATGGTGGCCAAGTTTACTCCAGCCATTCTCTCTAATGCAAAGTTACTGTGCTGCTACTTCAGCGCGCACTAGAGGAGACACACGACTACCATAGCTGCTGGTAAATCTGTGCGTGGCTGTCACACCAGACCTCTATCCAGAACACAACACACGACTTATGCCGCATCTTTTGCCAATTCGACGTATAGTTGAATGCAAATCAACCAAGAGAAACAACCTTTCCAAATGAAGAAGTTAGCGCACCAGTGATAAAAGACACAAATAACAATCTCCCTTTTTTTCTATATGACCAAATTTAGTTGTAAATGTCTATGAAATCTTTTGTTTTTTGTAGCGATGTCTAACTGGAAACTGATTTACACTGACACCTTGTGGTGTGGATGCGAAAGATAATGTTTTAAAGCTAGCTTTTTTACTGATGCCATTATAGAAATACGCTATTCACAGTCAGCCATGGTTAATTTATTCCATGAGCGAAAGAGTCCAATAACATGGTTAACAAGAAGTGAGATTTATTGAGCTGATCATGTGTGATATATATATAATGTCAGCCCCAATTATATGACTTACTCCATGTAGATACAAATAAAACAACTTTTATTAGGCTAATATGATTCTTCAATTGTTTTTCGAAAAGTTTTTTTAATGACGGGGAAATTACTCCATGCACCTTAATCAAGATATTTTAGCGAGTATTATTATTTTTATTTTAGATCAAACACTAAGTGATTTCTGTTTATGTTCAATTTAAATTGTTGTGTGGATATCTTCATAGTTAAGCGGTCCCAATCTAGAGCCCTGAGGCATCTCATGGGCTTTGATATAGAACTACAGTGCCAGCAGTCATCTGCTCGTGTCTCACTTTAACATATCCTCTCACCTTCCCAAAACGCCCCTCACCCATACTGATTGGCCTACATACACTATTCATGAGACCCATAACTGAGAAAACAATCTCCCTGTACATTAATGACATTTTTCTAAATATGAATGTGTCATGACCACAGAATGGATGTTGGGGGTTGTTGTTGTTATCTGGTGGGGTTAGAGTTCATTTCAAATGGAAGAGGTGGATGCAGGGTGGGTACCCCGTCTTAACCCTCCAGCACTGGATGCACCGTCGACCCGCTTTTTTCATTTCATGTGGAAAAACAAGCTAATTATGTGGAAATATGATAATGTATTGTGCTGGAGGAGTTGCCTATGACTCTCATTAAGAGTCCATGCAATCCTACTTGTTTCCTTGCTCTAATTCACCTATATCTCTCTCACTTGCTCTCTCTCTTCATCCACTCAGCTAACATGCGTTATTTCTCCCAGGGAGTGTTGCCCTTTCACGAGCCATGAACATTAGTGACCAGTCTGGGGCACTTTGCATCAAAGTCAGCCTCATTTACATAATCGTGGGATTACTCCCTTTTTACTGCCAGTGATGGTCAACATCTCCGATGATTCCTCAAGACCGCTGCCCCCCACTTCCCAAAATCCTCACATAGCTCTTCTAATACCCAGCATGAAGCAGAATCCCTTACCTGATACCTCAGGGAAGACTGTGGGCAGCCCTTCTACAGATTTACTCTTCATTTATCCCTCATCCCTCCATCCTTACATGATGAAATCACATATGATTCATCAGTGCTCATTACATTTGACAAGTCTTCACTGCAGGAGCTTGTCAATTATCCTCTGGTGGCCTGTAGAGTCGCTCTCACACTCTAGGCTTGTCTTGTAGCAACCCTGATAAAATTCAACAATCTCATGGTGGATGTTAGCATTCAGAGGGCCCCATTTAGTGATAATAGTAGAACAAGTGGTACAAGTCTTAAAATTAAAGGTTCCAAAATGTTTTTTTCACACCAATAAAATAAAATAACCATATTTGGTTCCCCAAAGATCCTTTCAGTAAACATTTTTTTTGTTAGTCTTCCACTATAAAAATAAAACTTTTGTGCAATGAAAATGTTCTATGGATGTTAGGTTCTTCATGGAAGTCATAGATTCCAAAAAAAATACTTTATTTTCAAGAATAAAATGTGGCTGTAATGGTAATACTATGGTAATTTAAGATACACCACGACTATAATATTACCGTGACATCCTACCGTTCAAAAGCTTGAGGTCAGTACAATTTTTTTTTATTTTATTTTAAATAAGTGATTACTTTTAGGCATTAAATTGTTTAAAAGTGACAGTAAAGACATTTGGAAAAGATTTCCATTTCTAATAGGCTGTTCTTTTGAACTTTCTATTTATCTATGAATTTTTTTAAATCATGATTCTACACAAAAAAAAATTGCCAGCAAAACTGAGATAGAATTGTTTTTGAGCAGCAAATCAGCATATTAGAATTATTTCTGAAGGATCATGTGACACTGAAGATTGATAGTCTGGGTTCCCTATCAAGGCTACGGAACTTCGACATTACGAATGTCGTATACGGGAACTCCTCTCATCCTTCACTTCCGCTGAAATCTTATAGGCTAACGCCAGCAGAGCTGGCCAATTGACGCGAATATGCAAATACTGACACCTCGTAGCAGTATATATGCAAGTGAGCGCCAATTCCTCTTCAGAATCTCTCTCTTCACGCTCAAATCGTGTGCTAGAAAGCTGATACTACTCAACAAACCTTGGATCATTCGCTGTCGTTGAAGGTGCGCCGGAGATACCTGAACTGTCTCCAGCATCCGATGGCGACCGTTTGCAACCTATGTTCGGGCCCCATAGTGCCCCCAGACATGCACCTGTTTTGCGTCGCGTGCATGGGGCTGGCCCACGCTGAGTCAGCCCTCAGGGATGGAGGGTCCTGCGATTTCTGTGCGGACATGTCCCTCTGAGCCGTCAAGGCCAGGCGGGACGAAGCTCGCGCTGCTGAGGGGATTGGGCCTGCTGCCGCCTCCGAGCCGCTGGCAGGCCCCCCCCCCCCCCAACCGCGGAGTCGAGGTTCGACCCCCGGTGAGTTTCCCCGACCCTTCCTTTCAACCCCCTCGCGAGGTTGCTGACTTCGTGTCCTTCGGGGCGAGTGAGGAGGAAGACTCTATGTCCTTGTCGGCCTCCGAGAACGACTGGGGTGCGGAGCGGGCCGCTCCTCTGGCGACCACGGAGCAAGAGACCCCTGCGGACCTGCAGGATGAGCTCCTCCGTATCCTCTCGAAGGCCGTCGAGGAACTGGATTTATCGTGGAAAGCCCCCGATGAACCATCAAAGAGCAAGCTGGATACGTGGTTCCTTCAATCGAGTCGCCGTCAGGCCGCTTCGAGAAGAGGAACACCGTTCTTTCCCGACGTGCATGGTGGTGAAGTCCTGGGCGGCCCCGCAATCGGCGCGCACCCTCACTTCAACCCAGGCCATGTTTGCCCCCGTGGACGAGGCGGGAGACCATGGCTACCTACGCATCCCCCCTGTCGAGGAGACCGTCGCCGCACATCTCTGCCCGTCGGCTCCCGCCCTGGGCTCGGACCGCAGCCTGCCGTCCCGAGCTTGCAGGTTTATGGCTCACCAGGCTAACAAGGCCTACGGCGCCGCGGGGGAGGCGGTTTCTGCACTGCACGCCATGGCCGTTCTTCAGGTGCTGCAGGCCAAGCAGTTAAAGGCTCTGGATGGCGCCGCTTCTGTCGACGCTGACGCCATCCGGGATCTCCGTTCGGCCACGGACCTCGCGCTCTTGGCCACGAAGCGCTCGGCCCAGGCGATTGGCCGTTCGATGGAGTATCTGGTGGTCCTCCATAGACACCTGTGGCTTACCCTATCGGACGTGCAGGAGGTGGACAGGAAGACGCTGTTAAATGCACCGATCTCCCCTGCAGGCCTGTTCGGAGACGCAGTGGAAAAGGTAACCGAGCGATACTCCGAGACGCAGAAAAAGGCGATGAGTCACGTAATTCCTCGGAGGGCGCCGATGCCTCCGCCGCCGCAGCCCCGCTCTCGCTCGTCTTCCGCCTCGGGTCGTCAACCTCAAGCTGCAGCCAGGAGTCAGGCAGCGCCGCGCCCGGGACCGGATGCCCGTAAAGGCCGAAGCGGCCAGTGGCATGGAGCGGGAAACAAGAGGCCGGCTCAGAGGAGCCCGCGCAGGAAGCCCACCGCGTCCCCGGCGAGGCCCAAGCAGTCGTCCTGAGCGCTCGGGCAACAGGAGAGGAGAGCGCCAGGATGGCTCTGCGTCCAAGCGACGCGCTCGAGAGCACGTGGTCCCTCAGCGTTCTGCGAGCGACACGTGCAGTTATGTTGTGAAGGTTGTGTGTTGTTCAAAATTAAAGCAAATTACTTCTTCACAAACACAGCTTTTTCTCCTCTTGCACCACACACTGTGTTACCCGCCCTCCCCTCGAGCAGCGCAGAGTCACGGTCATTAATATAAAGGCACCTCACGGGAAGCGCGAGGTGTCTATTTCCAGCCCTCACATAGCGGCGATGACCGCAGGTTTAGTTCAGCCCACACTCAGTCGTTTCCAGACAGCGTGGGAAGCTATTCCGGACATTTCGCCGTGGGTGTTGAACGTAATTCGGCACGGGTATACACTTCAGTTCAAACGCAGACCTCCCCGCTTTCGCGGCGTAATTCAGTCATTAACTTTGTCCCAAGTGCTCACGTACTGAGACAAGTAGTGTGCAGCCTGCTCGAGTAGAAAGCGATAGAACCCGTCCCCCCGAGCGAGGAGGAGAGCGGGTTCTACAGCCGCTACTTCGTAGTGCCGAAGAAGGGAGGGGGTCTCCGCCCTATACTAGATCTGAGACCCGTCAACAGAGCGCTTCACAAGCGCGCCTTCAGGATGACCACACTGAAGCAAATCCTGGCGCAAATTCGCCCCTGGGATTGGTTCGCTTCGGTGGATTTAAAGGACGCTTACTTTCATATCCAGATAGTAAAGCATCACAGGCGTTTCCTGAGGTTTGCGTTTGAGAATTCAGTGTTCCAATACACGGTGCTTCCCTTTGGGCTAGCTCTCGCTCCTCGAACGTTTTCAAAATGCATAGACGCGGCACTTTCACCCCTCAGATCGAGCGGGATGCGCGTTTTGAATTATCTGGACGACTGGCTGGTTCTCACGCAGTCGGAAGAAACGCTGGTCAGCCAGGTGGAAGTCCTCCTTCGTCACTTGGAGATGCTCGGTTTGAAGGTGAACTTCCAGAAAAGTGTGCTCACACCGAGTCAGACTTCCACTTTTCTGGGAATATGCTTGGATTCGGTGAGAATGAGAGCGCGTCTCTCCCCCGAGCGAGCGGAGGCTCTGAGCTCTTCTCTCGGTCGCTTCAGACCGGGCAGGCTCGTCCCACTGAAGGAATTTCAGAGACTATTGGGACGGATGGCAGCGGCTTCTTCAGTGTGTCACCTGGGGCTGCTGCATATGAGACCACTTCAACACTGGCTGAAAACACGCGTTCCCCTGAGTGCGTGGTATTCCGGCCACAAGCGTATCATGGTCACCCGAGGATGCGCCCGCGCCCTGGTCCCGCCGACAACACTTCCGTGGTCTCGTACATAAATCGTCAAGGTGGTGTACATTCCAGAGCCCTATTCAAGCAGGCGGAATCCCTTCTGCTGTGGGCGGACCGGTTCTTCCTCTCGGTGAGAGCGGCGCACATCCCCGGTGTTCTAAATCGCGGGGCGGATATGCTCTCGAGGAGGGGGATTCCTCAAGGGGAATGGAGGCTTCACCCCGGGACGGTTCAGTTGATATGGAATCGTTTCGGCAGGGCGGAGGTCGACCTCTTTGCTACCAGTGAGAACACGCATTTTCAGATGTTCTTTTCGCTGTCCCGTTCCCCTAGGGAGATGGACGCTCTAATTGCGCGGTGGCCAAAAGGCTGTCTCTATGCTTTTCCTCCGGTGAAAATCTTGCCCTTGGTGTTGTGCAAAATCAGGGAGGAGAAGGCGTTGGTGACTCTGGTAGCCCCGAACTGGCCGAATCAGCCTTGGTTCGCGGACTTGGTGGAGTTACTGGCAGGGCAGCCATGGGAGATTCCGCTCAGGAAGGACCTGCTGTCCCAGGCGAGCGGAACGATCTGGCATCACAGCCCCGGACTGTGGAGCCTTCATGTGTGGCCGCTGCAGGGTCGCTGAGCGGGCGGGATGCGCTGCACGCGCGAGTTTTGAATACCATCGCGGAAGCGAGAGCCCCGTCCACCAGGCGCCTGTACGCTCTGAAGTGGGGTGTTTTCTCAAAATGGTGTCAAGATGACGATATAGACCCAGCGAACTGCTCTGTGTCGGTTATTCTGCGCTTTCTTCAGCATAGGATGGATGAAGGGAGCCTTCCATCCACTCTGAAGGTATACGTGGCCGCTATTGCAGCGTTTCATCCCCATGTTGATGGACAGTCTATCGGCAGGCATGAGTCGGTGACTCGGTTCCTCAGGGGAGCTAGGAGATTACGCCCTGCACGGCCGCCTTCGGTGCCGCCGTGGAATTTAGCTTTGGTCTTGGAAGCATTGTCACAACCACCGTTTGAGCCCTTAGCTTCTATTGCCATTAAGGAGCTTTCGGTCAAAACGGCGCTGCTTCTCGCTCTTGCTTCGGCGAAGCGGGTTGGGGATTTACAGGCTTTCTCTGTAAGTGAGGATTGTATTCGCTTTGGGCCGGGAAACTGTAATGTAACTCTCAGACCGAGGCCGGGCTACGTCCCTAAATCGCTCAATACCCCGTTCAGAGCGCAGATAGTTTCTCTGCCGGCACTGTCTGCTGAGCCATCAACCTCCCACGGTTCGGATGCTCAGAGTGCTATTTGCCCAGTCAGAGCACTTCGGGAATACATTTCTCGTTCGGCTGCTTTTCGGAAATCGGACCAGCTGTTTGTGTGCTTTAGGTGCAACAAGGGACGGGGAGTCTCTAAACAGAGGCTTGCTCACTGGATTGTGGACGCTATTGTTTTGGCTTATGATCGCCTGGGGCGGGAATGTCCCCTTAATGTCAAGGCTCATTCGACTAGGGCGATTGCCTCCTCATGGGCCTGGACTAAAGGGATGTCTATCCAGGATTTATGTCTGGCGGCTGGCTGGTCTTCTCAGAACACGTTTGCCAGGTTTTATAACCCTCTGTAGCGTCTCGAGTGATTTCGGTGAGTTCATTGTGTACACAGCATTGAGAGAGCTGCTCGGCGCTTTGCTCATGAGTTGTTGTGTTTTTGTGGATTTTACTGTTGCCACCGCTATGCGTTGGCCTTCTCTTACTGTTGTTGTTGCCCTGTTTTACTTCAGTGCAAACTTTCCCCGGTTATACTGCTCGGGATATGCAAATTCTGGCAGTGTTTTTGTAAGCTTGTGATAGGTCCCTTTGGGCCTATCAGAGGTTAGAGGTTCGCTATTGGCCAATCTCAGCCTATCGGAAGCTTACATGCTGGGAGGGCGTTTTTTTTCTTGGTATTGGATCTGTGTCAGTGGTTTGTTTTGGCTACCACGGCGGGATTCTATACTGTTCCCATATACGACATTCGTAATGTCGAAGTTCCGTAGCCTTGATAGGGAACGTCTCCAGTTACTTACGTAACCTCGGTTCCCTGAGAGGCAAGGAACGAGACATTACGCTCGCCGCCGTGTTCGCTATTATTTTAGCGTTTTGTTCGATTCTGAAGAGGAATTGGCGCTCACTTGCATATATACTGCTACGAGGTGTCAGTATTTGCATATTTGCGTCAATTGGCCAGCTCTGATGGCGTTAGCCTATAAGATTTCAGCGGAAGTGAAGGATGAGAGGAGTTCCCGTATACGACATTCGTAATGTCTCGTTCCTTGCCTCTCAGGGAACCGAGGTTACGTAAGTAACCGGAGACGTTTCCCCATGCTGCCTTCCAGCAGCGCGATTTTATTCACGCTGAAAGGCAGTATGGATACCATGGGCCCGATTTTCGCCTCATTTAGGGAACCAATCACAGAACGGGGAGGGAGCAAGACGATGACGACATCTATGCACACCGAAGCAGTTTGTTTATTTCTATGGATTCAACATGGCAGCAGACGCGAAGCTACCGCATGTTTATCTTGCACAAACGGCAATAGTCGCTGAACGTCATTGTTTACACAAAAATATCTTACCCATCGTCTTCTTCCTTGTCTAATTTCTGTCGCTCTGCATACGTCATCTGGTATAATTGAAACCATTGCATATGAGCTACGTACAGGCGCATTTGACAGACATGCTTAGCACCCAATAAACGGCGCCAGGCAATCCTAAACCACGCCTCAAATACGAGAAAATGTACATGTGGTTCACAGACCCAAGTCTCAACGAGAATTGGGTCTGGCGTCAGCAAGGCTAGAAGATTGAAGTAATGATGCTGAAAATTCAGCTTTGCCATCACAGGAATAAATTACATTTTAAAATATATTTAAATACAGTATTCAATATTTGAAGTGGATCAAAACCTTTCATCAAAGTTATACATGTGACTATTGTCGAAAATTATTTTAAATTGTGATAATATTCTTGATATATATATAAGATATTCTATCTACCATGCTAATATAGTGTTTTTGGGCATGTTAGCATGGTAATACCATCTTTTTACTATAGTATTTGAAAATATATTTAAATAGAAAATTATTTTAAATTGTGATAATATGCTTTCAAAAACATTTGAAAAACTCCCACCAACTATAAATCTATACATATTTTTTATATATATATATAATATATATTAGCATGATAGTTTTTTGTTAGTTCTAGTTATTAAAACGTTTCTCTGGCACCAGTATGCTAAATGATCTCAAGCTTTTCCATCATATCCCATATATATAAGAGAGTACACCTTATACACTTGTCAATTAAACTTTTTGGTCTTAATTAAGCACCTCTTAATTTGCTTATTACATCTAGCTCCAACAATAGACATCTCTGACAAGATCTGTAAGGAAGTGAGGAGAAACACAAGACAGCATTCTCTGTTCACAACTGGCAAAGCTGGTGCAGTGAAATGGCTGCCATTGGGCTTTAGGGTCAGATACCATGCCAGCATCACCAATCCTACTACTGTTGATTAGCTGAACGAATAAGGAATATCACATTACTTGATCCTGTGATCGTGAGGCGTTAAATCAAATCCACATCCTCACAGTCTCCAGGGATATTGTAAGTATTACCTGTTAATTAAAAAAGTTCTTCCTGCAGTGCGATGCCAACTTCACACTGTTGGTACTTTATTGATCAAACCTCCCTTTAAACACAATAATCATTGCACATCACTATGCTAGTATGGAATGTTGTCCCTTATATGTAATGTAAAAATATATTAATGTAGATTTTCATAAATAACAATTACCCAGTCGCTTGTAAACTTTCTTGCGCATGCAAACCAAATGTTATTTTTTTTGCAGCTCACTGGGCTTGCCTTTCCCGAATCAACGGTCAAGAAGCTACATTAACTTGGTTCCTGACAAAAAGTCAAGGCCCAAATATGACAGATGCCCAAGGCCAAGGTGGGCACTCGGCCAGTGCTGCTATTGCGAAAGGGTAGCAGTCAGAACATATCAGGAGTGAGTGGACACTTCAAATGGCATCAAAACTAAAGCGTATACAAGTTGCTGGCATCCTCTCAACTTCGTGACAGTGTCAAACATATTTGCAAAGATGAGATTGTAAAATAAAGGCGGTGTTTTTTACGCTGCAATAAATACTGCACAAAGTAAGGCCGTTTTTGAGGGGGTTAATACATAATACATAGGCTATTCAAAGCTTGTTACTCACTATGGGGCCACTTTCTATATCTGGGTTCACATTTAATATCCTCATACAATATTTAGCAGATTTGAAATGCCATCAGTCACACATTTTTTACATGTTCCATAAACCTATTATGCCCCATGATATACTTTTATACAATAGTATTATACAGCTTTTATTATTCTTTTGTCATTTTTATTAGTTTTTTTTTATTTATTTCTATATATTTAATTTATTTCCATTTTAGTTACTTCAACTTAAACTAATTTATTTCAGTTAGTTGCCAAGGCCACATTTCTAATGTTCAAAGTCTAAGTTTTTCATCTAATATTTTTATATTATTTTATTTCAGCTTTATTTCAATTACTGAATTTACTGAAAACACTTCTGCAGATTAAATTTGGACCTACTGTATGTGGAAATAAGTCTGCAGGACAGTCTAAATTTAGTATTATTATAGTATTTAATCATATTATAATTTAGCTTCTTTTATGTTGAACTTTTATTTTAATTTTAGTTATAGTAATTTTATGTGCTTTTGTCTTTTTTAAATATTTTTATATAGCTTTATTTTATTTTATTTTGAGTGATTTTAGTATTTAACTTAAACATATTTATTTCAGTTAGGTGTCAGGGCAATATTTCTTAAATTTTAAGTTTTCATGTTATATTTTATTTCAGCTTTATTTCAATTACCCAAAATGATGTTTAATAATTTTAGTGGTCACACTTTAGATTAGGGTCCAATTCTCACTATTAACTACAACTTTTGCCTCAATAAACTCCTAATTAGTTCTTATTAATAGTTAGTTAGCTAGTTGTTAAGTTTACGTATTGAGGGTTAAAACATTTAGAATATGGTCATGCAGAATTAGGCATTAATATGTAAACAGCCAATATCCTATAATGCATAGAATTTGACCCTAAACTAAAGTGTTACAATCTTAGTTTTAGCTAATATTAACAACACAGATTTCAATTGGACCTAGTTAAAGGCCATTGCAATACAAAAGAGCATCAGTTATCACTTGAACTTTGTAAAACTCAACATAAGAACATGAAACACCTTGAAAGTCTCAGAGCAAAAAGACAGAGGCTAATTTGAGCCAGCAGCTGGAAACAAGCGGCCCTGTTTTTGTGTCATGGTCTTGTTAAACATGCCTCAACACATTCTTGATTGGATACAGCTTTGGATTAATTAGAACCGACGTTCCTCAAAGGATATTTACAAGTTTTTCCAACCAAAAAACACCAAAAAGAGCAAACATTAGGTCTACTCAAAGGGATCCAGCAAGTGAGGGGTGCCGTCATTAAGCAGGAAATGCAGGGCTCAAACTAGGGCAGGACAAGTTTCATTGCAGCATGTGTTATAATACTTCAGCTCTCTGGAGACTTTTGATACTGTATATGAATGCGAATGTTAGCTCTCCTGCAGTCACTGCTGGATCTCTTGAACATCTAAAGAAAACAGGAAAAGTAGGAACTGATCTTAGTGAAGGAGAAACTCAATCTAATGGACAGCATGCTTTAGTTATTTGCCACTTCTTGCTTGTTTTGACTTGTGTCTTGGTCTTAGTCTTTGAGCAAAATCGAAATAATTGATATGTACCCAACCAGAAAATAAAATAATATTAAAATAAAGTTTATTAAAAAGTTTATACATAGAGAGTGAGAGAATATACAAGCAAAATATTGATCTTAATTGAATTTTTTATTATTCTTTATTCTTGAATTTCTGTACACTTTTACAAATATTTAGTATTTATTTTTTTAGTATTTATTTTAGAATTATTTCCATATTTACACTACCGTTTAAAAGTTCAGTCAGTATCATTTTTTTTTATGAAACAAAAGTGATCTAAAGTCATTTTTGCTTATTGCAATGGTTAAATTAAATAATCAAAGGTCAGCAGCAAAGATATTGGTTAATAAAGTGAGATTAAATACATAAAGTATGTATTTGTGTAATATTAAGTTTGCATTTCATGGTTTTATTCATTCTGAGGAATACTGAATCTGTTTTTGTGCGAGTGAGATGAGTAAATGCATGTTCACATTAGTCTAGAACTACAATAAGCATCATGTTCACACACAAAGCCTCTGCACTTACTCCCATTTCTCTCAACATGGAGACAAGCGAGCTGTCAGTCAATAAACGGGAAAACAAAGTAACTTTTTTTACTTTGCGTTTTTTATTTGAAAAAGTAACTCAGATATTTTGTTGTAAATTTAAAAGTAATCCATTACTTTATTCGTTTCTTGTAAAAGTAATCTAATTACGTAACTCACATTACTTGTAAAGTGTTACCCTCAACACTGATCATTATAAATATTCCATATGATTTCATTATATTTATTTCTTCACATTTCTGTTCCTTGCTGGAACTAAAACTCCAGTTGCGTAACCGGTCTGCAGATTTTCTTTTGGAATGACTTCCTAAAAAAACTGAGCGAGAGGCATGGCAACAGAGTTTCTCACCCCCATGCAGACGCGGCGGGGGGTAGACGAGAGTGACCGGCCCACATTTATCAGTCTGGCCTGAACGGAGTTGCACAGCAGGAAAGAGGCATGCCTTTGTCCCGCAGGTCAGCCTGGGGCAAGAGGAAGGTGTATGCGGGTAGACTGTGTTTGTGAATCATGTGAGTCGGATGTGCTACAGTTTGTCAAAATACCTTTGTGTTAAGGTTACTTCTGTTCCCTCAGCCAACAAAACGCTACTTCCATTTCTTTTAACGAAGGCTGCAGGGCCGTAAAACATCAAAGCCAACAGGGTTGCTTTTCAGACATTTGATAAATTGAAAACTTACTAGAAGCTGTTACTAATTTCACTCTTTTCATCTAACCTTCTTACTCTTTTTGAGAGCAGGAGGGTCTTTCCATCTTCAGGGAATCCGAACATCTGTGTTTGTGAGAAGTAGAAACCTTTGGAACTGGTCTGCACGTTTCCTGTGTGAGGAGATTGAACTTTTCCTCCCCTTTTTCAAGTCTTCCTTCGCTCTGCTGATTTCTGTTGCTCTGCTTCAAGGTAGGACGTGAGAAGCAAAGGCAAACAGTCATGATTCTTGCATCTTTTGTTCTTCTCTCCGACTCCTTATCTTTCTTTCAGGGTCTGTTTGTGTTTTGGTAATGGGTCTTTGTGGTCTTTAGGGGGGCAGTTG
The DNA here is from genome assembly GCA_030578275.1 of Meda fulgida. Lineage (NCBI taxonomy): Eukaryota > Metazoa > Chordata > Actinopteri > Cypriniformes > Leuciscidae > Meda > Meda fulgida. The sequence goes on along the minus strand of CM060637.1, from coordinate 9,838,772 downwards.
AGGGTAAACCTCTGCTGTTTGAGGAGGGCTGAACTGTTCTGTTAGTCTACACACACTGAAGGAACTGCAGGCCAACTGTGGATTCAGCTGTAGGTATGTTAAGAATGCTTCTGTATTGTCTCTCCATCTTCGGTTCTGTGTTTTAGACAGTTAAAAGATGGCAAAATATGACCAAATTCAAATGCAAATCGCACTATCCTTTTTCTCGCTGGTATTATTGGTTCTTAACACAAACAATTCCTTTTTATGAGTTACCAACTTTCTTTTAAAGCCTTTTATTGTTTTCTCAGAAAGAGGTTCAGGCTGTTGATTATTTGTCTGAACACGTTAGCATCTGTGTGCATGAGTCATGTTTAAACAAGCAGATTTAAAACATCTAGATGAATTATTGATGCTTGAAGCGAAGTCAAAACATTTACAAACTATTTTGAGAGAGCATGTTTGCACCATGAGGTAAGATTGTTAACAACACATGGTGATAAGTTCTGTCCTTTAGCCCATTTAAGTTTTTATTGAGCAATGAAATGTGGCTAAAACTTTGAGCTTGTATCAAACCTTTGTCTGATAGCACCTGGGATGTTGGGCTGCATAGAAAACAACAACATTACTGTCGTTCAGATGCTTCTTTGATGCTTGATTCCATTTCCAGCACTGAGGCAGCACGAGACTGATTAACCCTTTTGTTGCCACATAGTTTTAGTTTTAGACCCCATGCAATCTAAAAGTTTTAGATTTTGAGGCTTTTAGATGCATGTTAGCTTTGAGAGGCAGTGCTATTTTAGTATTATTTACATACTATAGTTTTCGTTAATATTTTGAATTTGCTTTTCTTTTTAATTTTAGTTTTGGTAATTTTTATGGTGTTCTTTTGTCATTTGTTTTTTATTTAAATCTTTAATTTCTATTTCTATTTAGCTTTATTAAGTTCAGTAGTTTAAAACTTAAGCTTTTTTATTACAGTTAGTTTTACATCTGATATTGTTATTTTTATAGTTACATTTTAAATAGTTAAGTTTATTTAAGAATAACAGCTGCTTTAAGCTACCTAATGCTAGTGTACTCCTACACTGCTAAAATCCTATTGTTAATGAGTATTTTATTTATTTTGTTTTATATATATCTTGTATACCTGTTAATATTTTTCAACTTATTAAAAATGAAAAACTCAAAATCATTAAGTCATTAATCATTTTTTGCAGTGTACGAGCAACAAATATGTGCAGTCTTTCTCTTCTAAGACTAAAAATACTGATGACTCATCTTGTACTTGTGGGTGTGTCCACATTTTTGTCCAACCAAATGCTTTATAGAATGAAAATGTCCCTCTCCCTATGTCAGGCTTCTCTTAAACAATAGTTTAATAAGTAGTGCACTTTGTAGTCTATCATTGTTCTGAAAAATTTATGAATGTATGAATTGTTCTATTTAATACTTATTTGTTGGTTTATTTTCCTCATTCTTTATTTTCATGCAGCATACTGTTGGAAATGAGAGCAAGACGTCTGATCTGAAGAAGATAATCTTGGAAATCAAGCAACGGACCCAAAAAAAATGGGGGTGTTCATTCTTGCTTTGACATTGCTCACCTTGAGTCATCTGTGGTCACATGTCCAAGCTTCGAGTCTGGTTCGGTTAAACGCAGGCCTTCGGGTAGCCAGAGGCCAGTCTGTGTTTGTCACGGCTGGTGAACTTCAGTTCCACACAAATGGGATATCTGAGGCCTGTAAGGTAGAAGTGGTGCTTACCGAGCCTGTGACGCAAAGAGTGGGGAAGCTAACTCCTCAGGTAACAAAACAAATCCAGACTCAGTACATTGAGCTATTAAATATAAAACAGGAAAATAATTGTATTGTTTTCCAGGTTTTTGACTGCCAGTTCTTACCTGACGAGGTGAAGTATGTTCACAATGGCAGTCCTCTTCTTGAGGAGGACACTGTCATGCTGAGAGTCTACAGGTGAAACATTGTGGGGTCATTATCCTTGTCCAACATCAACATGTTACGGCTGTTACTTCAATAAGGGCTTTTGAGAGCTGCAAAAAAAACTATTTCCAAGGCCTAATGTAATTTCCATACCAAAATCATTTTTTCTATGCCTGTTTTCAGGTTTACAGAAACCCATACTTTTGTTGAGACTGTGCTACTACAGATACGTGTGCTGGAACCTCAGAGGAGCCTCACAGAGCTTGGAAATGTTCCTTTGGTGGTTCCTGAGTTCTACGGCATTTCCAATGCCATCAATAGCAGTGTCCTTATCTTTAAAACCCAGCCTGATGTTATCTGCACAGTACGTCTTCTCAGCTCTGAGATCAACGTCCCAGTGCTTGGTCGACTGGTCGTTGAGGATCCTGAAACAATGACAGCCACTGAGGCTGGACCAAGAAAAGGTATTACATACTTTTTATGAATTAAAAATGAATGATATTTGTGAAAAGTCCTTTTAACTTAAAAATAATATTTTAAAAAATGTTTATGAATGAATAATTCATTATATTTTTCTTAAAAGAATTTAAAATATTTTGAAATATATATTTTAAACATCTTTGTAAAAATGTATACAGAAATGTTGTGACTCCCCAAAAACTGATTAAATAGTTAAAAGTGTTTATCATTTAATAAACCATGTTATTTGTTTTTTGTTTGTTTTTTAAATACTTTTTACCATTCAAAATACATTTTATTAAAAATGTTTGAAAATAATGACTAAAATGTTTACGAAAATGTCATGTGGCGCGACACCCTAAAACGTAATTTTGATGAATTAATAATTCATTATATTTGTAAAGAATAACTTTTTATCTTGAAAAATATATTTGAAAACTTTTTTGAAAACTAATAATTAAAATGTTAATGTGAAAATTTAGAGAATTGTTTTAATATTAACATAATGGTTATACCACATGACACTTTTTGATTTTTTTTTCTTCTGAAAAGTGGATTAAAAGTTTTTTGTTTTTGTTTGTTTGTTTGTTTTTACCACATGAAACCAAAATTAATACAAAGAGTAAATTTTTCATCTCTATTCAAACTTTTCAAGGACGTCACACTGGAATTGCGTGCCCTGGAAATAAAGCCTGTGACCACAACACAAGGGAAGTTGAGTTCTTGAAGACGGACTGCACGGAGTTCCTCACTTCAGGTCTGAAGTACCAGCACCACAGTCCTCCATCACCTGAGATTGATTACATCCCAATCAGGGTGGAGTTTAGGGACCAGACATCCCGAGCCGTGTTGGAGGTAGAATGGCATCAGAATCAGGTTTGTATTAAAACATAACACAGGCCTCTGAATCTTCTCCTTCCCTTCTTCTCTCATAGACCGAGAGTATCTGGATACCGGTATTGATCCAGGGGGCCATGGAGAACCAACCCCCCCGCGCCGCCTTCATGTCTACGTTCATCCTGGAGGTGGATCAGTTCATCCTCACCCCCATGACCACTGCTGCCCTGGATGCCAAAGATGACGAGACCTCTCAGGCCCAGCTCATCTTCAACGTGACCAAACCTCCAGCAGAGGGGTATATAACTCATTTGGACGATCACACTAAAACGGCATCCTCCTTTTCGTGGCAAGACCTGAATGAGATGAAAATCGCTTATCAGCCCCCAAACAGCAGTCACGCAGCCAGGAGGAACTATAAGGTCAGTAAGAGCTATCAAAAATATTTTTTTGTTCATTGAAATAAAATAAAATAAAATATAAATATTAGAGAAAAACTTAAAACTTGAAATTTTGCCATGGCAGCTAACTAAAATAAAGTTGAAGTACTAAAATAAAATAAAAAATTAAAGCTAAATAGAAATATAATAAAATTAAATAACAAAAGCACATAACAAAATTACTAAAACTTACACTAAACTTAACGCGAAATCAAAATATGAATGAATACTGTAGTAGTAAATAAATTATACTAAAATAACACTGCTTTATGCTGTGAGGAAAGTATCATAAACATTATTATAAACCTTAAGATATTTAAAATATTTAGAATAATATAATAAAATACATATTCATAATATATAAATGTGTAGAAGTATTATAAAATGTTTAGAATGTCTGGAAAATATTTATTTTACAATGTCTTGTTGACAATGTATTTTGTTGTTGTGTTAGTTTGCATCTTATCTGTCAAAATAATTTATATTTAATATTACTTCTAACCAGTGTTCTCAAAAAGAAAAACGAAATGTCAAATTTGACTTTTATATTTTATTTATTTATTTTTGCTTTTTACTTAATTTGTTGTTTAGGTTGAGTTTCAGGCCATCGATGGTTCATTTGTGCCGAGTCTTCCTATCCTGATGCACATCTCCATCCGCACTGCAGAGACCAACTCCCCTCGAGTCTCGTGGAATATGGGTACTCTAGCACATTAGCTAAAATTAATCATCTTCTAAATGAGAGAATGAGGCTAAACATCTTTATCCTTACAGGCTTGGATTTGTTGGAAGGCCAATCCAGACCAATCACATGGGAGCACCTACAGGTTGTTGATAATGACAACATTGATGCCGTCACCCTGATAGCTCTGGATGGCCCTCTTAATGGACACTTAAGTGTTAGAGGTAAAGGAATCTGTCACCTCTCTGAAAGTATAAGCAAATCCAAATGCAATTCCCAAGACCTTTGTGTCACTGATTTGACATAATAAGTGTATACCCACTCTTTTATTCCTTCTCCATCCATGTGGTAACCATTTATCATGTGGGCATCATTCAAGAAACATATGTCCGGGTGGCCTGCACGGGTTTGCTAATCAGGTGTAAAATGCTTCCGCGACACTTTGCCAGGGGCCGTAGACCAAAGATGTCTTTAGAGTCGTAGCGGCTGTCCTTCCACTCCAGCAGACTTTTGTTTGCACAGACCCTGAACGAAGCAGATTGTAAAGACTTATGGCATTTCATGCCAGATGTCCAACACAAGGTCATTTCTCTTCCATCAGACCATTATCTTAGCAAGCTTTGAGAACTGGTGACAATCATGTGTCTATCTGAAAAGATTTATTCATGGGAATGTTCTAGAGTTTCAAAAGCACTGAATGAAGGGATAGTTCACCCAAAAAGGTATTTTGAACTCTATTTTTTCATACAATGAAAGTCAATGGGGTATAAACAACATTTAGATTATATGGACAAAAAAAAAAATCATAAACCTCTCCTTTTGTGTTCCATAGAAGAAAAAAGAGAGGCATGCAGGTTTGGAATGACATGACGTGAGTAAGTGATTTTTGGGTGAACTATTCCTCTAAATCTTTGGTATGTTGGAAAGAACATGCCAAATTGCGATTCCAGGTTTTGAATGGGATGTTTTGCTGCATGCGTTCTCCCATGAAAGCTGCGGTAGATTGTTTTTGTGTTTCCTGGTTTGGAGGATTTCCAGGCCCATGGCCCCGTTCCTTGTGTCATTCCCTGACAGAAAACCACCTGATCAGCAGAAGCCTCCAGCCTACTTAAACAACAGCTCCTGCTTTAAGCCAAACCCTTCATTTAATTGTTGTTTACATTTTTTGGGTTGATGTGTCGCTTTGTGATCCCTCTGGCTGAGAATAGAAGTGTCCCATAACTTTGGCTTCAAATCCACTCCAAAAGCACCTAATTTTACTACATGAAGATTGAGCTGAACAGCAAGTTCTGGTCCAGAATGGACCGGTCTCTCTTGAGAACCTAAATGCGGATTGGGAATTGCTCACGTAGACCTCGAACTCAGGGACTCCGACCCTTGGGAGAGTCCTCAGTCAGCCTTCGGCCAAATGGAAAGCTGCCGCCCAATGTCCTCTTGCGTCAGGTATCTATATGGAGACTGTTTTTTTGGGCCTGATGCCCACAGCCACCTTTGGGCCCAATTACTTACTTGTTTCTCCATTGGACTTGTGGCCGTTTCCCCCTGATAAAGTTGCTAATTAGGTTTGCTGTGCAACCAGTCATCATTCAATCTGTGTGGTGACCTTGCCCTTCTGTCTCCCTGGCAAGCAAGAGAAACTCAGCTTCACGGTGGGCAGCAGCCATTGCCTGGGAAGGACGCCATCTTTCTTTTTATTTTTTCGAAATTGGGAGAAGCCAGAGCCAACATTTTTGCCTTCAGGCGAAAAACAAAACTTTCACAATTGCATCTAGCCAAATGAATGAAATTGCAAACGATAGTATGGGTTTAAAAATAATTTAAGATTATATTGACTACTTGTCAACATTATTGTCCACCCAAACAACTATTTGTGTCCATAAAATAAACAAAAACATGATTCATCCCCATTTACTTTTATTTTATGGACAAAAACAAACAACAAACAAAATGTCTTTCGAAACATCCTTTGTGTTTTAATTTTTGGGTGAACTATCCCTTTAACTTGACCTGGAATTTCATTTATCAAACATTCGAACAGGCCCAAACCATATTTCATAACCAATCCTTTCTTATTCATCCAAAGGTGGAAAAGGCTTCATGTTTAAGGTCAAGGATCTCAGAGAAGGCGTTGTGGTCTATCATCATTCGGACAGTGACACCACAAGAGATTACGTCGTCTTTCGAATCACAGATGGCCGCCACAGCATCAGACACAAATTCCCCATCTATGTTCTTCCAAAAGACGACACCCCTCCTTTTTTAATCAATAATGTGGCCTTTGAGGTCCAAGAAGGTGGCACAGTTAGGGTGGAGGAATACATGCTGATGGCCTCAGACTTGGACTCCAGCGACGACTACATTCAGTATCAGCTGATTACTTTTCCCAGAGCGGGACAGCTGGTAAAGAAGTCTTCTCCACATGAACCAGGTCAGTTGGATTCAATGCAATGGGTTTAATGGGTTATATTTCAGTATCAACTCAGTTTCAACTTATCTGACGTGACTTACATTAGATGATGTCACATCCACCAGGTGTCCCAGTGAAGAGCTTCCTGCAGAGGGACCTTTTTCAAGGTCTAATCTACTACAAGCACTCAGGGGAGGAAGTGTTTGAGGATTCGTTTAATTTCATCCTGTCAGATGTCCATCAGCCTCCGAATCTATCGGACAGACATGTAACTTGGTATCTGTTTTCTTATTAAATTCCATTTCAGTGTGAATATTTATAACAGGAATGTTTTCTTTGTACGTCTTCAAATTAGACTGTGGTGATCCAGGTGTTTCCAGTGAAGGACCAGTTGCCTGAGGAAGTTTCCGGAACGGTTCGCTCCATCACGGTGAAGGAAACTGAAGTAGTTTACATTACTCGGAGCCATCTGCACTTCAGAGATAAAGAGCATTTGGATACTGACCTTATGTATGTTATCACTCATCCCTGCTTTAGACTGGGAAACACCAGGTATCCTTTCCTACCTATTACAGTAACAACGATGTTATTAAGAATATGGGTCCTTTCTTGTTCATTTTACTTATCTAATTCTTGCAGGTTATCAGATGCAGGCAGGCTGTTTTATACTGACACCACAAACTCCATGAAAAAAGATGCAATGGTTCCAGTTCTTAAGTCCTTTACCCAGGTCTGAAACATGCACACGATTTAGTTCCCTAAATGTTCCATGCTATTGTAATACGTATGTTCAGAAAAATGTTATCATTGTTGTCTTCTGCAGCATGCAGTGAACCACCATAAAGTGGCTTACATGCCTCCAATAGAGGATATTGGCCCTGAGACTCTTTTTGTGCAGTTTGTGTTTTCTGTGAGTGACCAGCAGGGCGGCGCTCTCACAGGACTCATCTTCAATATCACAGTCACACCTGTTGACAACCAGGCCCCAGAAGTGAGTTGCTCACTCCTCATTTTATTAAGGGAAACGTTTGGGAAACCAAACAGTTGAGAACCACTGTATTAGAGTATAATGTTAAATCTCGGTGAGTATATTTGTAGTAGATATAGATTTAATATTTCACACTTCATTGAAGGGTACAGTATATCTACAATCCAAGTCTAAAAGTCAGTACTTATTCCACAACAAGTTTCATGTAATCAGTTTTTCAAACAAATCTAAATCGAAATAAATTTCCCAAACCTTCATTCATAGATGTTCACTAATTTGCTGAGGGTCGAGGAAGGTGCCGGAAGTTTCTTGATGGAGGAGCACCTGTTGGTGCAGGATGTGGACAGTTCAGAAGATCAGCTCAGGGTACATGTGAAGACTCAACCTCAACATGGGAGACTGGAGCTGCAGGGCACGACACTGCTAGAAGGAGACAGCTTCAGACTGCAGGACCTCAAAGCATTGAGGGTCAGGTATGAGCAGAAAAAATGTAACTACAAATTACATTTGTAAGGTTAAAAAGTCATGTCCTAAGAAGAATTGATGGGGGTGATTTTATGCTCTATGATCTGATGTTGAATATCACAATACTCTCTCTATGGCGATAGATACATTCATGATGATTCTGAGACCCTGCAGGATAGCATTGGTCTTACTATCACAGATGGAATCAACTCAGCACATGGAAAGCTTTTGGTTCAGGTAATTTTCTTGATGTTTGACACATTTTATTGTACTTTCATTGTGTTTCCATGCAGCATTCCCTTATTAAAATGCACATTTCCTTGGTGCTTCTTATTTGCATGTTTTATTAGATAATGCCCGTGAACGACGAGCCCCCACAGTTAGACTCCAACTTGAGGGCTGAACTGTCCTGCAAAGAGGGGGGTCAGGTCCAAATTACGGTTGAGTACCTCTCTGCTACAGATGTTGACAGCGAGGACACTCGGCTAACATACATGCTTGCCAGAACACCTGCACGTGGGGCGCTACAGCGAAAAGGGGTCACCGTGGACAAGTTCTCCCAGCTGGATGTGCTCAATGGACTCATCTTCTACCTGCACACAGGTTATAACCAAGACAGGAGGCTAGTTAGTGATACTTAGTGAAAATTAGGTGTCACCTACTGTAGGCCTGTTTCACACATCATGCAGCTGTGCTGCGCATAGTCTTATAAATAAAAATATAATGAAAATGCACAATAAATTAGTTTATGAAGATGGTCTTTTGTGATACAGAACTTTATGTCATAATATTAAATAATGTAGCGAAATATTCACCCTTTGTTCGAAAAAAAAGTGTGAAAAGTTTATTTTATCACACCCAATAATATACACCCCATAATATCAAATAATGCCCAATTATTTTCATATTTATTCATATAAAATAATAATATATTTTGTAGCAAAGTCCGTTGTTATGGGAAGGAGGAGGCAGGAACTGGCGAACATTCACAGACTTATACAAATAAAATTGAATAAATAAACAAATTCAAAAACGAAAGTAAAGACGGTAGCCCCTCACAGTCGACTGCCACCACACATAATAAAACAACATAAGATAAAATAGTCCAGACCTGGCCTTCACTGTCGTCACTACTCCTTTTATGCTTCCGCTCCTCCGTGAGATACGAGACCGGTGTGTCGCGCAGGTGTCGCTCATCAGCAATCACGCCACCGGCCTCGGGCCATTCTCTCACGGCCCTCGGCTTCGTCTTGCTCACCACAAATTTTAAAATAAAATATAAATGTTTTTAATATTAATTGATTTAATATGGTCAATAACAATAAATGTCAGATATTATAAATCTATATTATATTGTCTAAAAAAATTTAAAATAAACCAATAAAGTAAATAAACCAATATTTAAAAAAATAAAGTTAAGTTAGGCATCAAAACATTATAGTGTACAGTTTGAAAAAATGGATGTTCATTTTGAGACATGCTAAAGATTAAAGCATTTAACAGCGTTCCTGTGCGTTAGCGTTAAATCAGCGTTAAATTACCTCTGAGTGAGTGTTAGATGATGGCAAAGGTAATCTATATGTGGATATAATTGTGGTGTGTGTGTGTGTATATATATATATCGTGATATATAATCGTGATTAATTGCATCCAAAATAAAAGTTTGTGTTTACATAATATATGTGTGTGTGCTGTGTATAATTATTTTGTATATATAAATACACACATGGATGTATTTAAGACAAAATGTGTTATTTATATATAAATATATATACAGTATATCCATGCAAATATTTATTAAATATATACATGCATGTGTGTGTATTTATATATACAAAATAATTAACCCTAACCCTACACATTACAAACACATATATAAACACAACCTTTTATTTTAGATGCGATTAATCATTGCCCAGCACTAATATATATATATACATAAATGTATATACACACACAAATAGTAACATTGGCTAATAATCAATATGGTATCATGCATGCATGACCATGATCAATAAGATCATGTATCCCTAAAAATGTTTGTTGATGCAGGATGTTTGAAAAGGGCTTATAGTGAATATCTAATGAATGATAGTACATTTAATGTCATTTTTTTTTAATTAAATTAACATGAATATATATATATATATATATATATACTTCCTCATTCACTAGGGGGTGAGATTGGACCTGATCCTGTCTCGGACACTGTCACTCTCATTGTGTCAGATGGAGAGGCTGGAACAATGGATGGCTGCTGCCAGGACGACGTTGTCCCCCCGCCTGTCCCCCTGCATGGCACGCTTCCGGTCTATGACCTCAACATCACTGTGATGCCTGTCAACAACCAGGTCCCAACCATAACGCTGGGTAAACATCTACCACAGGGCCTGTAGTAAATCTCTTACTGGACAAAAGACGTTTCATATACTGGCGCTGCTTTGTGTTGAGGGACCAAATGGATTAAAACAAGATGCTCTCTAATCTAGATTTAATCGCCAGAGCATTTGGTTAAGGTGTAATTAATTCACTGTAATGACAATCCGCTTAAATCAAGCAACCAGGAATTTTCCAGGCAGGTGATGGATCGCAGATTGGTAAATGAATCACTTAATCGCGGTCTCACACACCCAGCTCAGGGATTGTCACTAATGCAAGCGTTTTATACCCCTGTACATACGTTTCGAGGCAGGGTGCTGGAGACGTCTCGCCAAGATGGGGATTTCACTCTTAATGCCAGAAACTTTGCAGTTATCAATGGAGAACAGTGACCAGTGCAAGACAATGAGCAGAAGACGGTAGCTAGGTGCCGGTGGGACGTTCACAGGAAATCCTTGCATGCTTGTCGTCAGTGCATGTGGGGCAGCAGACGTACACACAGCTGGTTGGGATTATAGAGAGAAAGCAGAGCATGTGTGGCAAAAAAGCACAGTAGAAAGAGATACATGTTCCTGTGAGAATAATTGGACGATAGGGACACTGAGGAAAAGACAATGGACAGTCCCGCATTTGGAAAAAACGACACGTCCATTGTGTCTTCTATCCCTTTTCTCATTCAATCACAATTATAATCTCCTAATTCGGTTAATCCCCGTCAGAAAAAAAGGAGGGTTTTCCAATGTTTCCTCTGTGTAGTAGATATAAACTGGTTTGTGAGGAAAAAGTAGTCATTTAATTAATTTGCATTGAATAAAGACTGGGTTGGCATAAGAGCTTTAAGCAAAGGAACACAAGGAAAATCCAGCTCTTGCCTTGCTATGGGACGAGTTTTATCACTTTTACTCCAGACTGGCGGTCATTAATTCCTCCCCTTGTTTCCGAGCTCTATCCAAGCACAACCTCATCAGTGCCCATTCTCAATTCATTATTTATCAGTGCAGTAAATGGAAGCAGATGCCAGTAAGCATTGGCATGATGGCTTTATCAACACCCAGGTGGCAGCGGGCTGGCCGAGAGCCGAGCGAGAATGCAGGGGAAGAGAGGGAGCGTTAGTGAGGTGGCATTGTAGGCGTGAGGAAAGTGAGAGCGAGGGGAGCTGCCTGTAAATTAGAAGAAGAAGAAGAAGAAAAATATTGGGACACGCTCTTGAGAAGAAAAATATAAGCATGCTTCAATGAAGACACTTTCAGCTCACTAAAATGAGATATTGATGATTACTGCTAATATTACTACTTACTTTATGCTCTATATTGTTCCATCAGGTAACATGTTTGTGGTAGATGAGGGTGCCAGTGCATGTCTGTGTGAGGGGGTGTTGGAGGCCACCGATCCTGATAGTCATCCAAACCAGCTCATGTTTCACTTGGTAACCCCTCCACAATATGGGTTCCTGGAGAACACCCTTCCATCCCCTGGATTTGAGAAAAGCAACGCTGGACTCCGAGTGTGTCAGTAGTATTCCTGAGGCTCTGTAAACATACCCAAGGACTATGACTTATGCCAAGCAAGAAGTGTTTGTGGATTAACATCTTTTGTTGGTCATGGAACAACATTCCTGTAAAACAAGCATTGTCCCCTGACTTCAAACTTAACACTAATCAGTGACCTTGTTCTCACTTGTTTCAAGCCCATTTTACTTTTTTTCTGCAAAACACAAAAAAAGATATTCTAAAAAAAAAAAGTATTGTGTGTGTCTTCTATACAATGAAAGTCATTGGGGTCCAATATTGTTTTGAAACTGTTGAAATGGCATTTCATCAGCCCTGAGCCACTATCCCTAGCTCTATTCCTATAATCCAGGAACATGTCCTACTTGGCAAAATCATAATTTATATTTTGTTGTGTCCTTTTTAAATGGTATAAGACCTTATCTTTCAGACCACTAAGTCATATTGTATAAATAAAGTTTCTTTCAGCCAGCTCCACCTCAGTTTGGGTTTCATCAACTATGTCCAGTCGGTGCACCAGGGTGTGGAGCCTACAGCAGACTTTTTTACCATCAGTGTCAGTGATGGGATTCAGAGATCAGCACCATTGCCCTTGTACGTCATCATCAACCCTACCAATGATGAGACCCCATTACTGCTACTTAGCAACTTCACAGTAAGATATATTTTTTAGAGACAAAATTATCTGAAAATCAAGCTGTCTGCTAACAATTGTCTTGCCCCTCACCTCTCGATAGGTCATGGAGGGAGGGATGAAAGACCTCAGTCCTGATATTCTAAATGCAGTGGACATTGATATTCCAGCAGAAACTCTTACTATGTCCATCCTGGTTCCCCCAGCCCATGGCACACTGCTCAATGGCATATATGGTGTTGAGATGAATCGTTACAAAAACATGAACCCAGAGGTCCTCCACCGAACCTTAACAATCCAGTCTTTCACCTTACAGGAACTACAACAAGGTCAGTTCTGGAATCTATGTGATCTGTAGTACCACAAACTTTTCCTCCCCTAACTTCCAGGGTACCACTATGCTTCTTGAGGAAGGTTGTAAGGACAGTGTCACTTCCCTGGTCCAGCCACCCCTCGGTGCCTTCACTGTGGGTATCCAGGCTTGCAGAACAGATGTTGCAGTAGACAAAGGTCAATGTGTGCCCGTGGTGCTTCTGCTTCATCTGCAAAGTCTTTCCAACTGCTCTTTGCACAATTATGTCACCGTGCATGAGGTACTTGGTGACTGCACAGCTTTGCTTGTTAGCGAGTGATAAAGAGCCATTGAAACGAAGGTGAGCAGGTCATTGACAAAATGGGACGTGTAAACTGGTATCCTTCTTGGTAGAAGTGGTAGAACTAGCGGTATCAGTCAAAGCAAGGCAACCAGGAAGCAAATACCTAGTGACTGTTATATCCTAAATGTCACTAAACACTTAATCTACTAAAATATTATTTTTCTCTCTTGTGCTGATCCATAGGAATGAAGATCATGTATATGCATGACGACACAGAAACCCTCAAGGACGCTTTCACCATACAGTTGACAGATGGTGGGCACACAGTCCAGGGGACTGCGTGTGTCCGCATCATACCAGTCAATGATGAAAAGCCATGGCTACTAAAGTAAGGACGCCCTGGGATAAATTCAGAGCCAAAAAGGCGGATGAAAGCGGAAACGGGGGAGGGATTTTAGTGGTGGAGACTGGACAGGAACAGAAGGGGGAGGCCAATCCTGGATGGGGTTATGGAAGGGGGGTCAAACACAACCTGTACTGCATATGTGGCTGGGGAATCTGTCTCCCTGACTGAGTAACTAGGAATTAACTTAACATCCTTGAGTAAATTGCAAAAATTTTTTCAATCTTCTTCCTCTAAGATCAGCTAGATCTGAGGGTGTGCATGTAAACTCCACAAAAGCAGAAGTAATGTGTCTTTTTGGCAGATGCCTTCATCCTTGTTTCAAAGTCCTCATGGATTAGGATAACAGGCCGGTTCTACTTGTGTTCCTTCCTTTTAGAAGCAGCTGTTTGTGTATTTATTTATTTAGGATTCAGGATTTTAGCATGCAGGCTTGGCACCAGTACCTTTAGTGTCCAAAGCGTCTCAATCTTTGTTCTCAGAAATGCAGGTGCTGAGGTTGAGGCCCTGGAGAAGAGAGTCATCTCCAGTGTAGTGCTGGAGGCAGAGGATCAAGACACTCCCAACAATCATATTCTCTACATCCTCAATGCAGGTCCCAGATTTGGCATCCTTCAACTCAGGGTAAGCAAGGAAAATTTAGTTCATTACATTATTTCTTAAGCCTGGAATACACTACATGACTTCTGAATCTGAACAGATTAAAACATCATACACTCCTTTTTAGGTCACTCCAAACACAACAAACTCACACAGAAACATGCACCTCATTGCTCGGGCAAGTGAAAACATTTTATGTTATAAAATCAGCTCAAATATAAAACATGTTTGATATCCTTTGACTGGATGGAATCATAGTCTGAAACTAAAAAAAAATAGAGTCTGTGCCTATCATACACTACAAAATCTTGCTACTGCCAAAAATCTGAAGACAGTCTCTGACATTTTGCAACTAGTGCCGACCCCTCCAGAATTCAAATCAGTTCAAAACCCTGGGCAAAAGTCATGTAGTGTATTCCATTCCCAGCGTTTAGTGTGACATACTCAATACTTTAAGATTGTATGAAATAATGTGATTTTCTGCAGACAGAAGCTGGATGGATTGATCTGAGTCCAGGTCAGAGTTTCACCCAGGAGGATGTGGAGATGAATCGCCTATGGTACACTCACACTACAGTTAACGGTTTCAAAGGCCATGACAGGTTTCACTTTGTTCTCAGTGATGGGGAAAACAGAACACCTCCACAGAGTTTCTTCATCTCTGTCCACACTGTTCAAAAGGGTAAGTTTTATTGTGAACAAAATAAAATAACTATACACCTAGTAGGAACTCAGCGTGGCTCAAAACCAACACTTTAACATAGGCTCACACCTTACATTTATTTTTCAATCTTGAAACTCCAGGGTTATGAAGTTAGGCAGACTGCAGTGGCATATTATGACTGTCCAAATCCTGTGACATTATAGCATTGGCATAGTGACAGACCGATTTACATTTTGTGACTCAGTGATCGCTGCTTTTGTTTTTCCCTCAATCAAAGTCCAAGAAAAACAACTTTGTTGACAGATTAAATCTGTGCATGTATAATTAAAAACATTGGCTTTCCCTATGGCCAAAATTACTTTGCCAGTTGGGTGAACATGGCAGCATGGCAGCCATTGTCCTCTTGGCTCAGTTCTGGCTTATCCTGGAGGAACAGAGGTGAGAATGTTCTGCCGCAAAGAATGAGCCACCTTTAAACGCCCAACATGAATAATTAACAGAGCTGGGGCCAAACATCTGTAGTCCAGGCCCTAGTTCCCAGTACTGTCCCTGCTGTCACAAACAAATCTTACACAACATCAATAAGCTTACTTGCACTCAACTTCCTTTAGACTTAACACGCTTACATTTTTCAAAGCTTTACACAAATATATATGTAAATGTGTATGTATCTACAGTAAATGCCTCTTTAACACCGTTGACCTTCTTGGCACGTATAGGTAACATTGCTCTAAGCACTAAACCTGTGACCTTGATGGAGGGAGAGAGAGTTATTCTGACCACTGACATTCTGATGGCCACAGACAGTGGAAGCAAGCCATATGAGCTCATGTACACTGTATCGGTTCCACCTGAACACGGTCACCTGCACATGGTCCAAAGTCCAGGGGTTCCAGTGTTCTCCTTCTCTCAGATGGATGTTGCTGCCAACCGGGTATGCTACACTCATGACAACAGCCATTTTGCTGACCGTGATTCTTTCAGGTCAGTGGTTTTCATTGTTCTTTTTAAATTTGTCAATCTATCTGTGTCTGTCTGTCTATTTTTCAATCTGGTCTAGCCCATTGACGGCAAAACCTCAATACGAAATTAGAAATGATGTAAAAGCAAGAGACTAAAAAAACAAAAAGAATCATTTTTGCTTCGTTTGCATGGGTTTCCAGCCAATTTGGCAGAAAGTTGACTTCAGTCAGAGCGTACAGTTGACCTGTGCTGCCTTTCTCGTGTGAATCTTTGACACCCAAAACTCTGGCTTGGTTTCATCATTGGGTCATCTGGGAGCAAACAAACCTTCCTGAGCCAAGCCTGACGAGGGGCGAGTGGCCCTTCGGAGAGGGTACGGAGCAGTCTGTGCCAATGTGTTCAGTCAGCACAGCATGGGGTGCTATGTGGTCCAATCACAGCACATGGACACTACAGTGTTAGTCATGTTGGCCCTGAATACTTTCAATTAGCAATTCCAACACAATCACAAGAGACTAGGGAAAAACTTGGTCATAATATCTAACAGACTTATTGTTTGAAACGGTTTTGGGGTCTTCACAGCTTGTATTTGTGTTAATCCGAAGCAAAAGATGCAGCATGCGACAGCCGGTCTCCTTGATCGGGAGAGACACCTGAGCAAACACCTGTGTGTCAAACTCTAGGCCGACAGCAGGGGCCAAAAGAGACGGGGAGACTGTTTTTTTCTGGGAGCCTTGTGTCTCCCTCTGCTCTTCGGTGACAGCTGATGATAAATGGCCATTATTAAGAGAGTAATAACTGAGCCTGGAATTGGTTATACAGCTCTAAGAGGTGTAGTCAGAGACAGGGATCCCTGGGCACAATTACCGAGCAAATATGGGACAATGGCAATGCCAGATGTTGCACCAGTTTGGCTGTGAGAGTGGACCTGCGTGTTCTTTACGAGTCTACTGCGAGGTGGCTGTCATGTTGTTTACCATGGCTGGCAATTATCAGCTTCAGGGCAATATGTCTTGGGAGGCAGATTGGCTTGGCAGAGGGTGGAATGGGGACTCGGCTCTCACATCAACCATGTTGGGTGAGGATAGCAGCTCAGAACTTGCTGTAACACTGACAAGACCTTAGAATAAAGCGATAAGGCATGAGGCCATGTGTTACAGTGATTTTTACTATGGTTAAAGGTTATGGTTCGATCCGAGTGGCTTATAATGTTTTTAATAAAACTGCACTATAAGCAATGTGACCAAAGGATTTTACCCTCAATAAACTGCATATGTCCGAATTTTTCTACCGCTTTTATGACGCAAAATATGTTCTCTCATGCAGCTTTGTAGTTACCAACAGTGTGACGTCCAGAAGCGGTACTATTCTTTTCACTGTGGAACACAGTGACCGTATCCCACCAACCCTGAGTATCAACAAAGGCCTTGAACTCACAGAGAACTCTATGAAGACCATTTCCATTAATGACCTGAAACTGACTGATCCAGACACAGCTCTAGTGAATCTCACCTACATCGTTATTCAAAGCCCACAATATGGAAAGTTGCTCTTGAAAGATTTACCCTTCTCTAAGCCTCATTTCACGCAACTGGACATCAACAACATGGATCTAGCTTACCATCATCTAA
Source organism: Meda fulgida (assembly GCA_030578275.1). NCBI lineage: Eukaryota > Metazoa > Chordata > Actinopteri > Cypriniformes > Leuciscidae > Meda > Meda fulgida. The sequence goes on along the minus strand of CM060637.1, from coordinate 9,821,194 downwards.
ATGGACGAGCCAAGATCGACAGGTTCATCTTTCAGCCTACTGATGGAACTAACGCTGGTTATTTGGAATATGGACAGCTGAAGAATGAACCTGCTGTTTTTAAGATACAGGTAGGCTGTTTATTATTTGAGGAAATTCACCCAAAACCAATAAAAACTGGGAAATACTCCTAAATACTGAATGTAAATGGGTAGACCTACAACACCTTGCTTTATAAAATAGAGATGTTTACTGCAACCTCTTACAGAAATGACATGCATGCATACTAAAAACAACATACTTCAAAATCCCATAGTGATTGCAGGTGGCATTAAGGAGAGGGGCGTTCTCTTTCTAGGGATCATCTGATTGGACAAAAAATCTGTGTAATGCAGGATAATAAAATTCATATATTGATTCTGTTTTCTTTGAAGAGGAAAACCCTAATTTTAAATGTATGTATAACTCCTGAAGGTGTCAGCTAGTATGGGTTTAGCATATAAATAGACTGATAAATAGACACTAGAAGGCGCAAAATATTAAAATTAATTCTTAGACAAGTCTTTAAAATCATACAATAGTTTACATTACAGTTTCTGTCAGGAAAACGATTTCTTTCGTTTTTGCTCAAATTTGTGCTTTTTTGGGGGGGGGGGGGGTTGATTAAAAAAATAATGCATTAAGCTAGAATAAAACTGGTCTGTTCTTACATATTGCATGTTTCGATAATATTCATACAGCAACATTGCGGGGGCAATGAAAATGTTGCGAAAATTATCAAAAATGCTGGCGGTGGCTGGCAACTTGTGGTTAAAAAAAACGCTGGCGGGGAAAGAGTTAACATAGCTGTCAAATAAACGGCTTTCACACAAACCACTGAGCCCAGCAAGAGAGAAACGGGTTAACAATGCGTTCCCTGTTGTATTGCATGTTAAACGGAGAGGATTTGCTGGCCAGGTGCTCGTGCAGGTCCGGTGCCATTCACTGTGTCACAGCGTCGCTCTCTCGAGGCCCGCGCCACAATTTAATATTCCGTTGAAGCGTTCAGCGAGGCGGCAAACGCGCTGGCCAGCACATCCAGCGATGTGCTACCGAGAGAAAAACTCCCAACTGCACAGGTGAGGCAGCCCAAAACTTTGTTCGCGCCCCACGGGAGCGCGCACACCGTCTCTTGGCTGAAGTGGCTACCTTGCATTGCTTAAATGCGGCGCGTGCTTGACCCCTGAGACCGGGATGGTCATAAATAATATAAAGGCCTATTCCTCCCCTCACTTGAATTCACATGTGATGATACCACACAACAATAGCACACGTTGTGTTTTAATGTGCCTTAAGCTGAGTTACGATTTTTCTGGTAAACGATAGTATTGAGACATTTTTTAAACATTCATATTTTTGAACCATTTTTAAATATAATATAGAGGGAGATAGTAAGAGTTATCACATGAGGAAAGTTTGTGAGTCAATTATATGTGGTTTTGATGGCAGTGGTTTTAAACCATCTTAAATAAGAATAGGCTATTTTCTGTGAATTATTTCCTGCAAACTGTCATCATATTTAGCTTTTTTGGTAAACAAGTGAAGGAATGTTTTAATTGAATGTAATTTGTTGAATTTTAAATGTTTTAATTGTGTTCTCAAAACAATTTTTTTAATGTCAAAACTGTCATTTTTATTTGGGCAAGTGGTCACATAGGCTATGTTCTGATGTTATACATATGCAGTTAATTGGTGAGTATTTGTGGACATGCATACATACATTGTGAAGTATTTGATTGTGAAATTTTGTATTGATGTTTATAAAATTAAATAAATGTAATAAATACAAATATTTAAATAAGGTTTGTATTTACATTTCAAAAATCAGTATGGCAAGGACAAAGCAGATACACATGACACCATTACAAGATTTAAACAGTGATTTGACTTAAAAAAATAATCTGAGAAATAATTATTTTGGTAAAAAGTGACTCCTAGTCTCCCCTAAATAATATATTATACATTCATTATATGTATTTTATTTATAATAACCTTTGTTTTTTTATTAATGGTATTTAGAAAAGTTTATCATTTAGAATTTTCGTATTAATTATTTAAATGTTGTAATAACCTATGTATTTTTTTTAAAACAATAAATAAGGAAAAGACAAATGCGCTTGACAACTAAAGTGAGCAATGGCCTATGGCAATGGCTGTGAAATGATTGCTTGCATTCTCTAATGCTTCCCTCTAGTGGCAGTGCAGCATGAAGGCAGTTTAAATGGCCGCTCTGTAGATTGTACTGAACTATTATATCTTCACAGATAGATATATTGGACAAGACACCACCCAGTATTGTAAACAAAGGGATTCCAAGTACTGTGGAGAATCTTACAGATGGCAAACAGGGCATCTACATCACCTTCAAAGAACTGAAAGCCTCAGATCCAGACAGTCCCGACGACACACTCGAGTTCACAATAACAAGGCCTCCACACTTCGGTTACCTTGAAAATGCCCTCACAGGCAGGTGTACGGGTCACTTGTTAATATTCACAGATTGTGTCCAGATTATAATGAATTTTCTTCCTGATATAGGTGCCTATATCAAAGGACGCTTTACCCAGAAGGATCTGGACCAGAAAGCAGTGCGCTATGTCATTCCTGCAGATATGGAAGTGACCGCAGACAGCTTTGAGTTCCAAGTCACAGACCCTGCAGGAAACACCATGCTTCCTGAAGTGTACATATATCCTCTTTTGTGGATCATTTGTTTAGATATCTTGCAAAACTTTCACTAACATGTAGACAGTGCAGTTACTGAATGTTAAAGGTGCATAAGTACACTTCCAATGTACACGTTAAAAAAAAGAGAGAGAGAGAGATATGAATATTTCTGTATTCGGTATTTTCTTAAATTAGAATATTTATATATATATATATTAGGGGTGTAACGGTTCACAAAATTCACGGTTCGGTTCGATTAGATACACTTGTGTCACAGTTCGGTTCGGTACGGTTCGGTACGTTTTCGATACAGGAAAAAGAAAGAATTGCCAGAGAAATTTCCTTGATTTAATTTCTTTATTATATATTTATTAAAACTAACATCATAAAGTATGTATTTTTTATTTTTTTTACTTTTTACTTTGAGCAATGATGGAGCTATACTTTTCTTAGGAGCATGTAAAACAAAACAGCTCCTTGGACAAAATGAAATGTAATATTGTAGTAGGCCTAGTTATAAACAAAGGTTTATTTTATTTCAGATTAACATTTGAGGGCAGCATTTGTATTCATAATGTCAAAATAAAACCGACGTAATGTTACTTAAAAGCATTATAGCCTACTATTCCTGCCACACTTCCATGGTTACAGTGAGTGTTACTACAGTAAACCCATGGTGATGTTGCTAATCTGTGGACACTGGATAGTTAATTCACGGCACAATGTTTCTTCCTGGTTTCCACTTCAGCGCTGTTTGCTAATAACGGAGAAATATGAATGCTTCTCACCAGATCTCGCAGCAATGATGTTATTACTCAGTGGCGAATTCAAGTGCTTTCTTTACTGGATATCGCTGTGTAGTAACAGTGCTGCTTAATCAAGATCGGCTCGCGCTGCATTGGTCCAAACTGATAAACAGTCAGTCGGCGTCAACCACATTATAACGAGTAGCGCATTTTCGTTCCGCTTACATTACATTTGCCAGTTGATGTTGGGCAATGTTGTGGCCGCGCCAGCATCTCGAGCACGCTTGCCACGCGCCTACATTTGAAATAAGTCAATTTTGGTCGGCAGGAAAAATGGTCCAACGAACCGTTCGGTTTGAAAATGCGTACCGAAAACCGAACTGAAAGCCTCGTACCGAACGGTTCAATACGAATACGCGTATCGTTACACCCCTAATATATATATATATATATATATATATATATATATATATATATATATATATATATATATATATATATATTACAATAATTATATATTTACATTGGGCAGGTCCAAGACTTGAAACAGACACAAAATTACACATGTGCACCTTTAAAAAGATAATCATTTTACCAAATGACTCACTGAATTCTTAATGTGATTTTATAATATATATATATATATATATATATATATATATATTGTAAATTCATTTATTTATATATATATATATGTGTGTGTGTGTGTGTGTGCGCGTGCATGTGCAATAATATAAAATATATGTATATGATTTTCTATTTTATTTTATATATTATTTCTGTCAAATTAGGAATTCAGTGATTCATTTGGTACAATTATCAGCATTTTATACAATATAAATATATAGAATAATGTAATAAAATGTATAATAAAATATTAACATAAACTTATAGAAAAATAAACATGTAAAATAAACATTATTATCAATAATGTTAAACAATATGTTGTATTGTTGTTCTATTAAATGATTCATTGGGTCATTTGGTACAATTTTTTGTTAGGGTTTTATAAAAATATAGATTAGGACAGTTGACAAAACTGATCAGGAATTTATCTAAATTCTAGACAAAGTAATTTCACTCCCTATGTAATTTTTGGCTTTTTGGTCTGCCACCACAGGATGGAATTGAGGTGGTCTCGTGTGGAGTTGTCTGCTTCCTGTTACCGTGTTTGTGAGAATGCAGGAACTCTAGCTGTGCAGGTGGTGCGCAGTGGGAACAGCAAAGATCCGGCGTACATCGCTATACAGGTGCGCAAAACTATCTTGTCTAAACTTACTATCCTACATAGATGGATTTGATTGAACACTTGTCTCTTACAGGTGGAAGAGGAAACAGCTAAAGTCGGGAAAGACTTCACTCACAGTTCTGCCAGTCTCATACAGTTTGATCCAGGTGCTTATCGGGTCAAACTTCAGCTGTTTACATTTACTTTTTTATCTTTAGAATATGCTTAATCTGTGCTTTATGTTTGTGTTTAGGTGTACATGTCAAAATGTGGAACATTTATCTCAAAGATGATGGACTAGAAGAGAACCATGAGAAATTTCATGTGGTTCTGAAGACTCCAAAAAATGCTGTTTTGGGACAGAGGAACAAGGCCTCAGTTGAGATTGTGGATCCTAGAAATGGTAGAAAGAAGTCTTATTCTAAAATATTGTAGTTCTACATGCCCACATTCTTCTCTTTTATATATAAATATAGCCTGAGAACATTTCCATCTTCCAGGCAAGTGTAATCCAGATGACCTTGTTGTTGAAGAAGATGAGAAGCAACATCCGTTCCAAAGCCCACCCTACGTCCTAGAGCCTGAACCACCCCTACTTGAGGAATACACTCCAGACCCAAGGAGCGGAATCTTTTTGGGGAACTATCCGCCAAGAGGGGACGTCCCATATCGCACTCACTTCAGCCATTTCAGCCCTGGAGAACCTCAGGACCACTTTCACAGTCAAGGCCAAAGACAGCTGAGGATCCTGAGTAGAAGCAGACACAGAGTGAGCCAGGTCACCTCAGCTACAGCATTTACTTCATCTAATATCTAGTGTGGTATTCAAATAATGATATAACTATTATTAGTTAATGCTAACATCTGCGCGTGGTTTTAGGCACATCTGTCAGAGGTGGACAACAGAAATCAAGAAAGAGTTTGGAGAGTAAGTTTTATATATTTTGGTTCTGCCTTCAGTTTTGTTCTTTACTAAATTTCAGAGTTTATTAATTAGTTGTACTTATGTGTTTAGAAAGTAGTTATTAATTTAGTTGTGTTATTTGTTTAGTATTAGATTTTGGGGGGGGGGGGGTGTTTAAGTGTTTAGAATAAGCAGTAGTATTTATTTATTAGTTTTAAATGTTTAATATTGTTTTTATTTCTTTGTTTATTTGATTTTTAGTATTTATTAATTTCCCCATTGTTTCTTTTTTAGTCATATTTATTTGTAGTAGTAGTAGTAGTAGTAGTAGTAGTAGTAGTATTTATTCATTAGTTGTAGAATTATTTAATTATAGTAGTGGTATTGTTTTTTATTTAGTAATTTTTTTTATTATTTATTATTTTCAATATATTTATATATTGCTATTAGTAGTATTTTTTTATTTATTTGGTAGTGATATTTATTTAATATTATTTACTATTTTTTATTATATGCATGTTTGTTTATTTATTTATTTGTTTATTAGTACTATTTATTTATCTATTTGGTTGTCGTATTATTTATGCATTAGTAGTCTAATGCAGTTAGTGTTAGTTTTATTTATTTGTTAACATTTATTGATATATTTATCGGTTTCAGTTTTGAGAACATTATTAATACTATTTATTTATTTATTTTAAAAAATTGAATTTAATTCATTTTGCATTTTGTGTTAGTTTTATTTATTTGATAATTGGTATTTATTTATTAATACCATTATATCTATCAGTTTCAATTTACAATATTATCATATTTTAATATAATTTAATATTTTATTTATTTACATACATGGATACATGCATACATCACAATGTGCCGTGTGCAGGACTCAAAATGTGTGATAACTCGGTCATCCATTAGTTCCATGGACTGATCCCAGTGAGAATAGAGGAAAAGGCGGCAGCTCCTCGTGTCCACTCTGAACTGGAGATTACTCCCATCTGGACCTGGCCGGGATATGCCGCTGACGCTGAAACAGTAGAAACTCCCCAGCGGGACTCGGCCTCTTTTGTCATTGATTCAGGAGTGCGACAACACAAGGTATTATAGCTTTTCCCTACACTGGGAATCTGCTGTTTTGTATTTTTAGATCAATGTATATTATGTATTGTTTTGACTTTGTGTCCTACTGTATGTTTTATCTATCAATATAGATTCAAAGTTTCTATTGAAATTTCCTTCATACTTTCTCAAATGTTATGAGCTTTCATTACATAATACTCTCCTCTCTTCTTAAAGTCTCAGAAGCCTGTTAGTATAGGTTGTCCTAAAGGCTGGACTCACTACAGGAGGAACTGTTATATTTTGGGGCCTGGTATTGCTAGCTGGAGCAGCGCACAACATGCTTGCATGCTGTATGTTATACCTCTATATATGCATGCATTCATATTACATACGCATTTGCCTTTTCCACTACTAAATAATAATGTTATGACTCCAACATTTAGGCTTGAAAGTCAATTGTCAAGTATCCACTCTAAGACTGATATGAAGTGGATATGGAAGTTTGCTGGAAGGCAATCATTCTGGATCGGTAAGCAAAAGAGACGTATATTCTGTGGTACTTTTTTTGTAAGGATTGAATGTAAACTTCACCCTTTAATTGTGCAGGGCTCATGGGGGGTCCAAAGCAGTGGTCCTGGACAGATGGAAAACCACTGAAATTCTCCAAAATCAGGAAGGATCATGAGATCCACAAGAGCTCTACCTGTGTTTTAGCTCAGAACCAGAAGATATGGATTCCTAAAAGTTGCGCTGATGGATCCGAACACAGATACGTTTGTTCAGCACCTGTAGAAATCAGTTAAAACACATTTATTTTATAATGGTTTTTATTAATGATTTAAAATGCATAGTAGCAGTCATAGCACTGAATAATTATATTTCAGCTCCCAATGACATGCTTAATGTGTAATTAAAATAAATATGATTATCAAAAAATTTTGATAAAAAGAGTAACCTTTTATGGAGTTGTTTATTTGTGGACTGTATACATGTTTTATAATTTGACTGGTGAATTAATTGTTACAACAATAAAAAGGCGAGCTAAATTATGTATTCATTATTTTTAATTATATTTTTCTTGTTGTTTTTTATAATATAATATTCTTGATTCTCATATTTTGGTTTCAACATCAAACAGGGTCATATTACATTAAAATGATAAGGAACCAATATATTTTATTCATATGTATTTCTTGTTTTTTTGTTTTTATATATATATATATAATATGATTAAACACAAATAATAAGAACTGTTAATAATATGTATTATATGGTTATAACTGTATAATAATCATATGTTTTGCGTTGAGACCATAGACTGTAAAAAAGAACATAAAATGAGACAAAATAATCTAGGGTAGGAACTAATATATTTTGTGCCTATTTTAAACGTGGTTCCGCCCGGACACTCATAGATGTTGGACGGGGAAAAGATGGCGGCGGCCTTGGTACAAATGTCATGTTTGTACCGTGGGATGTTGGCGGTCAGGGCCACTGGCATCCGACCGCTGATTCCAGGACTTGTACCATCTCACTTCAGGGCGTTTTCCATAAAGAAAGAACCGGAGCTAGAGGAAAATCCGTATTATAATAAATATGAAGAGAAGATCAGGAAACTGCGCAGGTAAGGAGCTGTCAAATGCTGCTGATGTAGTTTCTATATAATACAATAATGTCAAACATTAATCTAGTTTGTACTCCTGAAACATCAGTTCAAAACCCCAAGAATATAAAGCCCGACTAGAGAAGCGGAATGAGAAGAAGACGGAGCCGCTCGGACAGTCCACACAAGCAGAGTTCGTGAAGTACATGGAGAAAGAGGTGATCACTGAGCACATTTACACTTCATTCTAGAAATGTATTATTTCTAATTTAGTAATAATTTAAATACAAGTTGTTATGATTTAAATGCTTATTATATTTTAAATAACTTTAATAAATAATTGGTTATATATAAGTACATTAGTATATACATAATAGAATGTACAAAGACATAATTTACTCATGTTGTCATATTTATAGTTGGACAAACGTGGTAAAGAAGGATCTGGGGGCTTCACCAAAGATATGGTAAGAAATCAAACCTCATTAGTATTTAATTCCATATGCATATTGTGATATTGAGACTTACATTTTATTATTTGCAACCTTTTTTGTTATTTTATAGACATTGGGATCTATTATTAACCTTGATATGGTTCAGGATAAATCTGGATCTGAAATTGCAGAGGTAAGAAAAATATTCATAGAACGCCACATATTTTCAGTCTGCACTGAACTGTAAAATAAGTTGTAGAAAGATTAAATAGACCACCGCACAAAAAGTCAAACTCTTTACTTTACTGTGCAGCTTTGGATGCAGCACTTCTCGAAGAAAGACACAATTAGTGCCGTCATACCAGTGAGTTCTGTGTTATATGTTCTCTTATCAGTCCATTAACTTCTTTAACTTCTTTAACAATACTTACTAATAGAATAAACTGTTTTTACTTTATTTCAATGCAATTCAATCTATTGCGATGAGAAGTCACATTTTAGATCTGATTTTGTCATCAGATCTATAATGTTTTCACCAGAGATGATTAACCTTGTAATTCTCCATTATAGGGATCAACATTTGTTATTATTTTTGGCCGTGCCAAATCTTGCCCAACGGTAAGAATTTGAATATTCATTTTCATACTCATTTTTTTAAATGGTCAAGTAAAATGTAATACCACCAAACAATAAACCCTGCAAAATGCTGAATGGCCACTTAGTGGCAGTAGATGCTTTCAATAGTGGTTTCAAGATTGAGTTTTTTTTTTGGGGGGGGGGGGGGGGGTGTCTTTTGAATATCTTGATCATATCTGTGGCAACTGAGATAATATCAGAATAATGTGATATTCGGTTCCATTAATGGTTCTCACCATAGATTGTAAAAAAATGGATGATGTCTCTACTTCCTTCCACTGTAGAAAAATTAGGCCAAAATATCCCAGTAACAGTCGTTGACGATTACGTCATTTGGAGCCTGAGTCTGCGCAGTAGTGATCCTGACATGTGATTCCGCTAACACCAGACTCAAACGCAAACACAGCTGTCAATCATAACGTAACACACCATTTTTATAGAATCAAATAACTGGGATAACTAACTAAAACCAAACGAATTTTCAATTCTCAAATTAATTATAACAGTAGTCTGATTATTATTTTAATAGTATATAACCGAATTACAAGTACTTAATTTTTGGAATCTGATTACATAATACAGATGACATGTAATCAGTTACTACCCAGCACTGCTCACCAGAATTTATATTGCCTTAAACTGAAATCCACTCAGTATTTATGAGTTTTGTCAATCTTTGTGCAGTTTCTGTATGCTCTACCCCAGAAGGAGGGCTATGAGTTTTTTGTAGGCCAGTGGGCTGGTCATGAGATGCACTTCACATCTTTAATAAATGTTCAGGTATTATATGTTTTTAATATTTTAATATAAATTCCACACTGGTTTCTGGTTTATGTACAAAAAATGCTTCTATTTCAGACTAAGGGAGAAAATGCACCCAGCCAGCTTATCTTATACCACTATACAGACCTGCAGAAGGACAAAGGCATCGTGCTGATGACCGCTGAGATGGATATCAAATTTATGGTAAGTTCAATGAAGTTACTAAGTAAAACAAAAAGCAAACTATGTACATTTTAATTCTTTTTTCTTGTTGTTTTTTGTAAACCTCTTTCAGACTGTCCACCAGGCACAGTGCTTGGCCAATCAGGTGCAACTGTTTTACGGATCGCAACGGCTTGAGACTTTCCGATTGGTCGAGAACTTCAACCACCAACCAGAAGAGTTCAAACACATGTCTGTGATAGCAGAACTAGAACAGAGTGGTATTGAACCAACAGTCACTACAAACTAATCCTAAGGCATTAAATATGATGTTGCCTTATGTGGACGGTTGCCTTGGGAAAGAAACGCTCTGTAACTGTGTATGGAGTCCCGTGAGAGTCTCTGCAGCCAGATAAGAAGATATTATGTGTTGCCCTTCAGCATTTGTGAGATAAACAGACATGTCAACAGACAAAATACTGACACAAAATACTGTACTCTTGTGGTTTTATAATTATTTTGTGCTTGAAATACAAAAAGGAAGCTTATTATTAGGATGCCATTAAGATACCATAGATATTGTATGTCTCCCACAAAAATAAGTAATCTTTACTACATATTTATGGATCCACTGTGTGGTGTTATTCATAATAAAACTATACATTTTGGCAGTACCTAATTCATTATTTTGCATATCATTACGGTAACCCTTAAATTATTTGAACACTTATGGCGCACATAAAAATCAGAAAAAAATATAAAAGTGACAGTGTAAAGATGCTTCATTTTGTCTTTTAATTTGCTTTTTAGTGAATTTAAGAAGTTTGCAATAATGTTTCAAAAAGGTTTGACTTCATTTTGAACTGTTTAAGAAATAGTCTACAAAAGGCTGTGCTAAATTGTGAATAATAAGCTTGCCATGCTTTACATTGCCCTTTAATCTCGACTGTATTCACAATACAATATAGCCTCAAGCGCCTTTTTGCTCTTATAATACATTTATTTATTGCACAATGTATTGAATTAATTTAAAAGTGCTCTTTGCCTGAAATCAGGAATGGTGCCTGAGAACTTTAAGGGCGAAAAAATCTCCACAAATTTAGCAAAAGAAGTAGCGCAAATTCCGCGACCAAAAAAGCTGGTTGTTTTGAAAGTGATCATTTTAAAACTTTTTGGGGGGGAAAGTGTGCTCCATCTTATCATTTATTTTATTTTGTTGTTGCCGGGGTTTTATATTTTCTGTCTAATGTAGGCTAGTACATTAAAAGTGTCACTGTAATCTAATTTGAATCGTTAGCCTATATTCAGCGTTGTAAACGCAGGTTAATTGTCACCAATGCCCCACCCTACTGTAGCCTGCACAGCGCCCTTTCTGATAAACCCAATGATAGATATCCATTTAACCGCTTACATTCGCTATACGCGTTAACACGGGCGTTAAGCAGGCGTTTTGTGCGAGTCAGTGAAGACGCGTCGTCAGGTGCTGCAGCGTCCATAAACGCCCACCTAGAACAGCACCAGACGAGATAGAGCTGCGCTTACATCCGAGGTGAGCATCTCCATCATATGCCATTGATTCATTGACGGGTGCTTGTCCTTTATGGATGTTTGTCGGTGAATGTCGTACGTCAAGATGTCGTTATTGTCTCAATGACAGTTGTGAATGAGCTCGTGTGTTTACAAAGCATGGTCAAAATAACATCCTATGATTATGCAATGATATTTATGCTTGTGAATGGCTATAGCTGCAAAATGTCACTTGTATTTTGAACTGTTATGTTGATTCTGTGATGCTTTAACGCTGTTCTTGCCAAACAAACCAGTGTAAAATGAGATGAAGGCTCGAAATTATCAAGACTTGTTTTGATGATACATAGACCACACAGCTGGTGGTCCTGTTTTGTAAATGTAGTGTGTGTGTGTGTGTGTGTGTGTGTGTGTGTGTGTGTGTGTGTGTGTGTGTGTGTGTGTGTGTGTTACATTTTGCTTATTTAAATGTATTTTATTTTTAGTTGATGCTACTGCATCTCAGTAACAGGGCTGACACCAGTCTTTATTCTTGTCTAACCATGTGCATGCATGTGTGTGTGTGTGTGTGTATATATATATATATATATATATATATATAGGCTATATATATATATATATATATATATATATATATATATATAGGCTATATAGGCTATATATACACACACATATAGGCATGATTTGTTTTGCTCACACCGTTTTCAGTATTCACTATTAGTAACAGGGTTGACACCAATCTTTATCTTGCCTTGCCTTGATAACTATATTATTTAAATACCTGCTCAATACAAGTAACAGGGTTGATACCAGTCTCGTCTCCTGCTTAAACCTTAAACTGTATTTATACTTCTGTCCGTGTTCACAGATGGCAAAAGCAGACCAACGCTTTGGGCAGAGAGATGGATCTGATCAGAACTTTGACTACATGTTCAAACTCCTGATCATTGGCAACAGCAGTGTAGGAAAAACCAGCTTTTTATTCAGATATGCAGATGACTCCTTTAGCAACTCATTTGTCAGCACAGTCGGCATCGACTTTAAGGTGAAGACCGTTTACAGGAACGAAAAGAGAGTGAAGCTCCAAATATGGGTGAGTGCTGTAGCAGGTTTATTGGTGTAATTAAATCCCTAATATTGCATGAATCATGCAATATGTGAATGAAAATGATATTTTTAGCCCCAGATTGTTTGTTGTTCGAACGTGATTGGCTGGCATCGTTAAACTCAAACTGCATCCAGCTGCATCCATCCTCTTCCTTCCACATTCACCTTCTATCAGCCTGTGATTGAGAGCCATCTTTTTCTGGAGGAAAAGAAAGCGCTTGCTCCCCCCCCACATGCATCATCGATGCTGGTTGTCATGGAAGCAGCACTCCATTCTGCTCCCTGGCAGAGAGAGATCCTAATAGCCAATTAAAGCCGCCCCTGAGGGTAAGGGGGCGGGCAGAGATTTCGAAAGCACTCGAGCGCCGGGGGTGACAAGTATGACACAGCCACAATGTGTGATCATTCATAATCTGGGCGTATTGATCACAAGGTCTTAAAAATAGGCTCTCATTCAAAACAGCTGCAGGGAAACTGGCGCCAAGTCGAACCAAACAAAATGGGCTTGGAATAATCAAGGGCCCAAAGTAGAGAAATTACAACCTTTCATGTAGTTTGTCCTCCACATGCTTGGTAGCTATTGCATTCATGGAGCATTGAAGGTCATGATACGTCACACTGTTATAAATAAAATGCCACCAAGGTTTATATTGGGAAAGTCTGTAGATAAAATCGATAATTGAATATAAAAAGATTAATTTATATATTTGTAGATTAAATACAAAATAATAATAGGTAATAATCTCAATAATAAATTGAGATTAGTTTGTAATGCGATAATTGTAGCCTATTCATTTTTACATTTTTCTGAATAAATAAAAAAGTATGAAAATAATTGGAAGGATTAAAAAAAATAAAAAATTAGTTAGTAGATAACCAATACAATAAATAATTGTTTTTAACACACATTTAATATATTGAGATGCCACACAATTTAAGGGTGTTGCAGGTGGTTGTCAGGGTGTTGCTATATGATATTCTGGTCTCTAAACGCCCACAAAGGATATCGCAATGATAGCTATTACGATGAAATTTGAATAATTGTTCTAATTCTTTGAATATTTGAGACCTTGTACTAGAAGTACACACCACAACTATAATGATAACGACACAGAGGAATAATAACATTGAAATTCCCTTTTGAAATTTGAACATTTGAAACATAAAATTCCAGCTGATGCATGATAAAAACATTGACAGCCAATCCACCTGTCATTAAAGAGCTTGAGCATTTAAAGCAGCTGAAGACAGAATGACAGAAGTGTTATTGTCCGTCTGTGTGAATGCGAATATAGTTACTTGTTAGTTATCCTTACAGTATTGGTTCTTTGTGTGACTGGCCTTAAATCTGTGAATTTTTCCGAAGCATTTCATTTTCTGTGTTGTCTATTCTATAGGATACAGCTGGACAGGAGCGGTATAGAACTATTACTACAGCTTACTACAGAGGAGCCATGGGCTTCATCCTTATGTACGACATCACAAATGAAGAGTCCTTCAATGCAGTGCAGGACTGGTGAGCAGTTTTAATCCGGAATCCATAGGTTTTTGTCCATAATGCACTGATAAATTTTGATGCCATAAATTACAATTTCCTTTCAGGGCAACACAGATTAAGACCTATTCATGGGATAACGCTCAGGTTATATTAGTGGGGAACAAATGTGACATGGATGAGGAGAGGGTGGTACCTTCTGAGAAGGGGAAACACTTGGCAGACCAGTTAGGTAAGTTATGTGCCCAATCTTTAAAGGAGACCTATTATGTTTCAAAGTCTTGATTTCGTTTTTGGGGTCGGCTAGAATAGGTTTACATGCTTAGTCCCTGTCCCTCCTTTTGAAAAGTGTGCACAGTGTGCTCTGATTGGTCGACTGTATTGTACCTGTGTGTTGTGATTGGTCAACCGTTTCAAGGTTGTTTGGGAAATATCACGGCCCTTAACCGCGGGTTTCAACACACTATTAACACAACTCATGTGACATGTTCGTTCCCGGAAGAAAACTCAGGACTACAGTCGACTACAATACTGATGTTGAGAATAACTGGAGTGACTTGTGCTTTGTAACTTTGCAGACCTTTTTATGCTCAAACAGCAACGTTACACACTAAAGAAAGTTGAAAATGTTAGAAAAGCATAATAGGACCCCTTTAATCTGATTCATTTTGTATTTGGATTCTTTCTCGCAGGGTTTGAATACTTCGAAGCCAGCGCCAAGGAGAACATCAACGTCAGACAAGTATTTGAGCGCTTAGTTGACATTATCTGCGTGAAGATGTCTGAGAGAGTCGATACGGATCCACCCATAGTTACCGGTGCCAAAACCACCCGACTAACCGATAAACCTCCCCAGATACCTCAGAATTGTTGCTGATTTCTCCCTCTACTCATATGCCAACCTATCAGCAGCAGATCTGATGTTGTTTGGTTTAACGTTCTGTTGTATGCCGATCGGAACTGACCTGGGGTGCGTTTCCTGCGCAAACACGTAACTCACTGTTTGTATACCTTAGTATGATGCATCGTTAGACAAATTAACTAGTTAGTCACAAATATTTCCTGAAATCATTGTAACATGGTTGCACTTCCATTGTTTGAGCCATGTTGGCTCAACAATATAGGAAATGTAGTTAATGACATCACACACAGGTAGTGGAGAAATACCGCTAATGAATTGATTTAACATCGCTATTGATGTCAGATTATCATAAACACAATTTTGTAATTGCCACAATGTAATTTTTCTCAGAGATGCTACTGTAAAAAAAATAAAAAAAAGTTGCTGCCTTAAATTAAGTACAATCAACTTGGACGTTTAAGTCATTTCAACTTAAATTACATTAAACCGACTTTAAAAAACGAATTTAATCTTGTATAACTTGCTTAACTTATTTTGATGAGGTAAAGCAACATATGCTGTTATAACATTGATCATATCTTTTTTTTTTACAGTGTACAAACATGGCATCTGAGGACCCCTTAAATGTTTTTTCCCCTTCATTTGATGTTTGATTCATCGCGGGTTCCCTCTTCATAATCCAAGATTCCCTTACGCGTTTACGCATATGCACACTTTAAAAACAGCACTAAAATACATAGAATTAAATGTACATGCATTTAAATGTCACACTAACAAGAAACTATGCTTCAAGCCGCAAGTTGAGAGCTGTAGATCTAAACTCGAAAAAGTTGAGTTGCTTCGTTAAAATATGTTGGAACTTGCGACTACAGTTGGCTAACGATTGCGTTCGGGAAACACACCCCTGTTTGTTTGTAGCTGTCAAACATGTGAAGTAGTTCAGTAATAATAGTACACTTCTGTCCTAATCAGTCCATAGGAAACTTAACGCAGGGACTAGAGCAAAGCACAAAAACTACTACTTGGCTCTCAGAACTTCATCGTTCACTGCCGAAACTAGATTTAAAACGCAATCTGTGGTGGCACAATCTCGCTAATTTTATGAATATATTTAATGTAGTACTTTAATGGAGGTAAAATGATGGATAATATGTTAAAAGGGACTAAAATAAACTCTGACTTTGCAAAATGGCCATTATGCAAAATTGAGTTTTCAGGGGGGTTTCGATGCTCTGATCTGATTGGATCAGAAGCAGATGCACATTGTATGTTGGACTCCATCTATTAACTGCTGGCACAGTATGTTTTGAGAATATAAGCACTTGTTTAAGCTATCTTCATGTTGAGAGGGAAAAAATTATTAGATACGCAAAATAAAATTTATGTCTTGCACAAAAATACGACATTAAATTCATGTTAAACTTAGTATTGTCAGAAACCACATGTTACTGTTGTGTGTAATAATAGACTGAACACAATCAGCACATTTCATAGTCAGGCGTTGTTACAAAAGATATGATTCTTCACTCAAATCCTCAAGAAGAAAGTCGAGATTTATCGTGAACTCGTGCCAGAATGATTATATTTCAGAAACCTGTAGCAAATCCTTGTGGGTTCGTGTATGTATTATCTACCTTGGTTTTTTTTATCAAGTGATGTACGAGTGTTTCATGTAATTATAGTCGAAATTATTCCAAATGAGATATTTTTCCCCCCCAGTAGATTTTTTTTTATGCTGCTGGAATATATAGTTGTACCTTTGCTGTCAGTGTATTTTGATTTGTAGACAATTTGCACTGGGGCGTACAGTGATTGTACAGTTGTGAATGTTACTTTTAGATGCAATTTGTAACAATAAAAGCACAAATCACATATAATAATGCTAATATTTATGTACTGTGTCTGTCATTGTATGTGATGCTGATGGCCAGTATATTGAGGATACTATAGATTATATGATAGCAAACAAACATTGCTGAAATGAAATAAACTTATTTGACACTATATTTACTTAAGTCACAAAAGACACTTATCCTTATTTTTCACAGTGTTAAAAGATTAAACAACAATTTGTCTGTTATTTTGTTATTCGAATTTCTGTAGCAGTGTTATTAGTATTTATTAATATTGCACTGTATTTTTATAAAATATTTATATAAAATAATAATTAAATGTTAGTACTTTTATGTGCTTGTAATTTTTTATTCTGATTTTTTTTATTTCTATATATCTTTTAAAAAAATACCTTTCAATTTTATTTCAGTGCTAAAGTAAATGCACATTTTTCATCTTATATTCATATTTTATTTTGACTCAATGATTTTTAGGTTTACATTTAGTCAACAACAACAGCTCTGAGTCTGATCTGAACCAGATCAACCTGTTTCTAAATCAAACGCTTATATTCCATTTTTCACAGCGCCGGTTGGCTCGACCAATCACATTGGTTTTTGTTTTTTTATGCCACGGTGTATCAGCCAATGAGATTTCAGTGTATTAGGTGTGCTCAACATGAGCGTTAACGGCGCAAGATCAAAGCGCAAGATCCGTAATCCATTCGACAACAGAAAGGAAGGTATGTTACTTACCTTAATTTAATTATTTAAACGTTTTTTTGGTGTTGTGCTGTCTTAATGCAAGTTCTGAAAGGTATTAGTAGCTACCGGAGTTTTGTTACAGAAGATGACGTAAAGTGTATTCGTGACAGGTGTCAATCATGCTAAATCTAGTGCGCATCTGCGTTTGAGCCCACAGGTGTGGTTTGTGACACGCAGACGCAGCGTGTTTGAGTCAGAATGCCCCGAACTTCCAGTGGCCCTGCCTGTGAAGTGTCCGGTCCAGAGAGCGGAGAACCTCCACCAGCTCGAACTGAAGCACCAGAGTCTAATCAAAGTGACCCGAGAATAATCAAATCACCAAACGACCCGAAAAAATACAGGTAACAAGACATTTTATGCTCTAGTAAAAATATCAGCAACAACAATAATATATAATAGTATTTAATAGTAATTTAAAAACTGTCATATTCATACTCATATTCATATCAGTCTTTAGATTATTAATTATTATAATAATAATAATAATACATTTATAAATATATTGTTATTGTGCACTTATACATTGTATCATTATTTATATATATATATATATATACAAAATATTGAAACCATAATTGAATAAATTCGATTTATTATGGATATTAGTTTATTTTATTTGTATGTTTTATTATATTATCAAATTTATGTTTAAAAGAAAATTATATATTTTGAAATAGGGTGATTGTGATTGTTTTATTTATAATATAATAATTCAATAATTATATTATTAATAATATATTATTTTAAAGCATATAAAATAAAATGTTTTATTAATGTGTATTTAATTTTTTATAAAATTATATCAAGTGTATTTTTCAAGTAAATTTTATGTAATTGTTCAAATTTGTTTTTGTCATTTTAATTTCATTATTATTAATTAAATATTAAATGTTATAAAATAAATGAAAATTTAAATAAAAATAAATGTATTTTTGAAAAATAAAATAGTAAAAAATATTATTAAAACCCTATTTTGATGCAATATGGGGAAATAAATTGTTTTGTTATTATTCGTTTTTATTATATTTGTATTTATTCATATTATCAAATGTATTTTTAGAAATAAAATGTATTTAAATGTTTTTTGTCATCAAAATGTTTTATTTTAAAAATAATACATCTCTAATTTATAAATATTATTTTTTTAGTGGTTCTTTTTCTGACTAGAAGTAATTAAACCTTTTCCAGGTACATTGAGCTGAGCAATAGACTCAAAGTGCTACTCATATCAGACCTCACCCAATCAGAGAGTAGCAAAGAGCCGGCTGACGAGGAAGAGGAAGAGAATGTTGACAGTGAGAGTGCTGATGAAGACAGGAATGACGTGAATAAATGCAGTGAAGGGAGGAAGAAGAATTGCCGTTCAGAGAAACAGGTGACTGTCAGTTCTTTACAGGTACTTCATTTCTAAATAGATAATATACCCAATATCTTATATCTTCCCTCAGTCCGCAGCTGCGCTCTGTATCAGCGTGGGAAGCTTCAGTGACCCTGCTGATCTACCTGGTCTTGCCCATTTCCTCGAACACAGTGCGTTGATTGACAGCAAGGGGTCATTTATATTATTCTTACCTTTTTATTCCCTTTATATTCACATTGTTATTTTTCCAGTGGTCTTCATGGGCAGTGAGAAGTATCCCGACGAAAATGGCTTTGATGCTTTCCTGAAAAAACACGGAGGAAGTGACAACGCCTCGACGGACTGTGAGCGGACCATCTTCCAATTTGATGTTCAGAGGAAATGCTTCAAAGAAGCACTGGATCGGTGAGCTAAATATTCAATTATCAATCACATATTTATTTTAGGGTGAACTGCCCCTTTAAAAACCTGCACTTGCATTATTTGTCCACAGGTGGGCGCAGTTTTTCATCTGCCCCCTGATGATTCCTGATGCAGTTGACCGGGAGGTGGAGGCCGTAGATAGCGGTCAGTAAAAACAGTCACAACTGCACTGCTCACGCGTGTCAAAGTTATTAATAATGAAATGTAATGTAGCTAAATTCTTTTTAACAGAGTACCAGATGGGCCGACCATTAGACTCTAACCGCAAAGAGATGCTGTTTGGAAGTTTAGCAAAAGCCAGTCATCCGATGAGCAAGTTCTTCTGGGGTCAGTCACATGTTCATAATGTTCTGAGATTATGCCAAACTAGAGAATGATGATCATGATATTTGTCCATCCCTTGATATTTCACCAGGAAATGCTCAAACACTGAAAGACGAACCCAGAGAGAAGAATATCAACACTTATGAGCGTCTGAGAGAGTTCTGGAGGAGATTTTACTCTGCTCATTACATGACGCTCACTGTGCAGTCCAGAGGCAATGAGAATAAATCATTTGTCTCTGAATTAATACAGTACTATCCTCATATTTACATCAAGAGTCTAATTTTGGACACTTTATCATCATAGACACACTTGATACCCTGGAAGAATGGGTGCGAGAGATCTTTATTAAGATCCCAAACAAGTACGCATGCTAAACAGTCATATTTCTTGCCATTTATGTCACCCAGGATTTATTTTAATGTAATTTTTTTTTTTTTCTTTTTTTCTCCCCACAGTGGCCAGCCACGGGTGAATTTTTCAGACCTTCAGGATCCATTTGATACCCCAGATTTCAACAAGCTTTACCGAGGTAGCGTTGGATTTCAGGTTGTATAGCTTACGACAGTTAAGTTACATAGAATCTTTTTAAAAAGCTACATTGAAATTTAATTTACTGTAATATAATAAGTTTTAATTTAGCATGTAATTTAACTTAATATTGAAATTGAATATGAAATATTTACTTACATTTCATAAAATATGTAATATAATAATATTAAATATAAATCATGTAATGTTTTTATTAATAGTTTGTTTATAATATTAATATTAATATTATCTATATTACTAATTAATATGACAATAATAATGCTTTATATTATTATTATTATTAAAATATATTTAATTAAATATTTTAAAGTAAATGGTTATTGTTCTTATTATTAGTTTTTTATTTGAAAATAAAATTAAATCGATAAAATAAATTACTATTTTTATTTTTGTTTATTATTTTTATTATTATTAAGTAGTATTAGTAGTAATAAAAGCATATTGATATACATTTCATAAAGTAAATAATTTGTTATTATTAGTTTTTTAATGATATTATCAAAGGTATATTTGAAAATAAAATAACATTTATATAATGTAGTTTTTATTTTGTTATTTTAATAACAATAATAAGTGGAATATAATAAAAGCATATTTGAATACATTTAATTAATAATTGTTCAATAAAATATTTCACTTTTTGATTTTTTTTATATTTAAAATTAAAATAAAATATGGAAATTATATAATATAATATTATTTATATTATAATATTAAAAAAAATTATATAATAGTTTTATAAAAAATAATTATTAAAACTAAATTAAATATTAAAAACATTTTTTCATATTTACAATTACATTTTAATCTAATATTATATTTATATACATTTATTTAAGTAATAAAATTATCCAATTTTATTTTAATCATTTGGGTTTAATTTTATGCTAACTGTTGAACAACATACGGAGTTCATACTGAATGTCATTATTTATGATTCAGTGCCTCCCAAATTTAGGCCTATTCATGTGTTGGTGAATTTAAATGATTATTTGGAAGCTTTGATAACTATATGTGTCATTTTCAGTGGTGCCAGTGAGAAAGATTCATGCGCTGAGCATCAGCTGGGCTCTTCCACCTCAGGGCAAACATTACAGGTCAGTAACACATCCTGACAGCTGTCAAAATCTATCCACCATGTAAAAGTGTGTTACCCTGGTGAGGTCAAGATAGCGGAGTATACTCTGCTTCAAAGACCAGCATTAGATGCTGGTGGCCACCAAGCTTCTTAACCAGGACATAATAGTACAAATTTGCATTAGGCTGATTGCAATAAAGTGTGTTTGTGTTTGTACATGTTGGGATATAGAGTGAAACCCCTGCATTACATTTCCTGGCTGATTGGTCATGAAGGAGCTGGAAGTGTATTGTCTTTACTCAGAAAGAAGTGAGTTTGACTTTCTGTTCATACTTGTAGCATTAAACTGATCACTAATGAATAAGTCTGAATCAAATGAGGTGAAATGAAATGCTCTGTATCTGAAGGTGCTGGGCTATCGGTCTGTTCGGAGGAAACAGTGGGACGGGTTTCGATCAGAACACCACCTACTCCATCTTCAGCGTTTCAGTCACCCTGAGCGACGAGGGCTTCCAGAACTTCTTCCAGGTCTGAAAAACCTGTCATGTTGGCTCAATTAAGTCCTCAGTGTGGTGTGAATCCTTTTATTTCTCGTTATATCTTAATAATGAAATGTTTTATTGTGGTTGTAGGTCATTCATACAATCTTCCAGTATCTGAAGATGCTTCAGTCTATTGGACCTCAGCAGAGGTGGGCAGCAGATCATTGAAACCTGTTTTTTTTTTTTTTTTTTTTTTTTTCTGTGCATTTAATTGTAAAAGGATTTCACAGCCTGATATGACAGAATATGAAATACTTTTTACAGTAAAAATGGTTCTTGAGAAGAAAAGAACCTTTATTTTTAAGAGTTGGTTTTGATAGTGTCCTTCATTCCTGTTGGTTTTGTTAAATACAAAAACAAAAAGCTCAAAATTCTCTTGGTTATGCGTTTTTTTCTCAGAATCTATGAGGAAATCCAAAAGATTGAAGCCAATGAGTTTCACTATCAGGAGCAGGTGACCTGTTTTGCCCTCATTCTATTGAGTGAAATCATCTAAATTCATAGATAGAACAGTCACAGGCCTTCAACTCTCATATTTATGTTTTTGTTCCAGACGGAACCAATTGAGTTTGTGGCGAACATTTGTGAGAACATGCAACTTTTCCCAAAAGAGGACTTCCTTTGTGGAGACCAGCTTATGTTTGAATACAACCCAGAGGCATGGCATTGTCTTTTTGACTAAACTAGTAATGCTAAATATTTTATGACTGCTGTTCTGATGTTTAATCTGTCATTGAAGGTCATCTCAGCTGCTTTGACACTCTTGACGCCAGTGACGGCCAACATATTACTGCTGTCACCCAAACATGATGGTCTCTGTCCGCTAAAGGAGAAGTGGTTTGGGACGCAGTACAGTGTTGAAGGTAAACCACTACAATAGATCCGGGAAAGGTTTGGCTTTATTTTTAGGGATGCATAGACGTTAAAATTCTGGTAGATACTGTTAGATGATAACCAATATTATTAAAAGATATTAATTTCATAAAATTTTAGTATCAAAGTTCAACATAGTTTTGGCTAAAATATAAATGAAAAATGATACACTGAAAAAATAAACTTGCATGAAGATATTCTCAAAGAATTAAAATAATCTCAAATAATTCAGAATAAATAATTTGGCTGCTTTTTATATTCGTTAGATATGATATAATGGAAGTAGAATTGAAATAATGGCTGATATTAATTAATTTAATCACAATCATTGAAAAATGGCCAATTCTAAGATTGTATATTATTTTGTTTAAATAAAAAACTAAAAATTAAATAAAAAATGTATTTACATTTTTATTTTAAATGCTTCAAGAAATTTGTGATGGATGGATGGATGGATGGATGGATGGATGATAGTTGATGAATGGATGGATGTATGATAGAAAGTTGATGGATGATGGATGATAGTTGATGGATGGATGAATGTATGATAGATAGATAGTTGATGGATGGATGATAGAAAGTTGATGGATGATGGATGGATGATAGATAGTTGATGGAGGGATGGATGATAGATAGATAGATAGTTGATGGATGGATGATTGTAGATGAATGGATGGATGGATGATAGAAAGTCGATGGATGGATGAATGTATGATAGATAGTGGATGGATGGATGGATGGATGGTGGATGAATGATAGAAAGTGGATGGATGGATAGATAGATAGATAGATAGATAGATAGATAGATAGATAGATAGATAGATAGATAGATAGATGGATAGTTGATGGATGAATGTATGATAGATAGATAGTTGATGGATGGATGGATGAAAGTGGATGGATGATATTGTAGATAGTTGATGGATGGATGGATGAAAGTGGATGGATGGGTGGATGGATGATACTGTAGATAGTTGGATGGATGGATGATAGTTGATGGATGGATGGATGGATGATAGTTGATGGATGGATGGATGATAGTTGATTATTGGATGGATGGATGATAATTGAATGGATGGATGGATGATAGTTGGATGGATGGATGGATGAAAGTGGATGGATGGGTGGATGGATGATACTGTAGATAGTTGGATGGATGGATGATAGTTGATGGATGGATGGATGGATGGATGATAGTTGATGGATGGATGATATTTCATGGATGGATGGATGGATGAAAATTGAATGGATGGATGGATGGATGATAGTTGATGGATGGATGGATGGATGGATGATAGTTGATGGATGGATGATATTTGATGAATGGATGGATGGATGGATGAAAATTGAATGGATGGATGGATGGATGATAGTTGATGGATGGATGGATGATAGTTGATGGATCGATGGATGATAGTTGATGGATGGATGGATGATAGTTGATGGATGGATGGATGATAGTTGATGGATGGATGGATGATAGTTGATGAATGGATGGATGGATGGATGGATGATAGTTGATGGATGGATGGATGGATGGATGATAGTTGATGGATGGATGGATGAATGGATGGATGATAATGGATGGATGGATGGATGATAGTTTTTTTTGATGTGGCACAAATAAATAAAATATTGATTAATCTATATCTATACCTTATGATCTAAATAATATTCCAGTATCTAAAACAAATATTTTTTACAACAAAGAATGTAAATTATAATATCGGCTGAAATATATAGCACAATATACACACGCATCAGTTTATTATGTTTGACTTAATCATGAAGTGTTATACCTACACAGATATTCCTCAAGAATACAGTGAGCTGTGGGCTGGAGATTTCCCGCTGAACCCTGACCTCCACCTCCCAGCTGAGAACAAGTTTATAGGTCAGTTCCCTTTCCATTCACTGGAGGTTCATTCCTTTCTTTAACAGTTTTCACCTCAGTTCTTCCCATCCACAGCCTCAGATTTCACCCTCAAAACATCAGACTGCCCTGACACGGATTTCCCAGTCAAAATAATCGACAACGAGCGAGGCCGTCTGTGGTTCAGAAAGGACAACAAGTTTAAAATACCCAAAGGTACCTTAATAATGAGAGAAACTCAATGAGATAAAGCCAACGTAATATCCGTGATTATTTCATTATGTCTGTATTTTCCGATAGCTTATGCACGCTTCCAGCTGCTCACTCCAATCATACTGGAATCTCCTAAAAAGTGAGTTGTTCCTCAACAAATGTAATTCATAATTCTCTACCAATCCTGTAAAAAGGCTGCCACATTATACATGGACACTTTTTCCTCTCCCAGTCTGGTCCTGTTGGATCTTTTTGTAAATATTCTGGCTCATAATCTGGCGGAGCCGGCATACGATGCGGTTGTGGCTCAGCTGGAGTATACGTTGATTCCTGGAGACCACGGCCTGTTCCTCAGACTCAAAGGATTCAACCACAAACTGCCTGTGAGTTCTATAGTGTCTCTGGTTCTTTTTGAATCTGTCTCTCATTTGAACAAATTAATCCTGCCAGTTTCGTTCATTTCTTTAGTTGCTTCTGAGCCTGATCGTAGACCACCTGGCCGACTTCAGCACCACTCCAGATGTGCTTAGCATGTTCACTGAGCAGCTGAAGAAAACCTACTACACCATCCTCATTAAACCAGATCAACTAGGAAGGTGTGGGTAATCGCAGATTTCAAACCACCAGCGATCTCCGTTTGCATTGGTCGGTCTCATATGTGTGTCTTATTTCAGAGATGTTCGACTCCAGATTCTTGAGCACCATCGTTTCTCTGTGATGCAGAGGTATGAAGCCATCATGGCAGACATCAGCGTGGCTGATCTCATGGACTTTGTGAATCGCTTCAAGGCCCAGTTATACATAGAAGGACTCATACAAGGAAACTTCACAAGTACCGTGAGTCTTATTGACCATTTATGTCATTTTGAGAAAGTATTTACACTATAATCACTCATTTTTGTTCAATTTCTGCACAAACAGGAATCCAAGGAATTTCTGCAGTATTTTATAGAGTAAGTAGGCTGCTTTTTAAATGTTAGATGTAAATATAAAAAAGTAGAGTATAATTTAATTATTTGATGTTTTATAATGTTGATAATAATGGTAATGTGTTACATGTAATGCGTGTTACATTACTTTTTGGACATAAAATAACAGAATGAATTCACTTTTTATTTATTCAGAATAATTTCAAAATTCTACTTACAAATAGTTAATTTTATATATTTTATAAAAAAAAAATTGTTAATAATGTTGAGGTAGCGTGTTACATGTAATGCGTGTTACGTTACCAGGTTACTTTTTGGACATAAAATAACAAAATAAAATCACTTTTTAATTTGTTCACTTTAATTACAAAAAGTTCTGCCTAGAAAAATGTTTATATATTTAAGAATCACATAATGGGGGATGAGGTGCAAACGGAAGTGCAAAAATAAAATTTGAGAACCGTTGGGTTAGTTACATGTAGAATTGATAGAATAATCTCTTTTTTAATTAACACTTTTGTTTATTTATTTACTGACAAATTTAACATCCTTGGTGTTTAACAGCAAACTCCAGTACAAAGCTCCTCCAGCTGCACTTCCTGTCCTGTTCAGAGTGGTGGAGTTACCTCAGACGCACCACTTATGTAAAGTCCAGTCCCTCAACACGGCAGACACCAACTCAGAAGTCACAGTATACCATCAGGTAGCAGTCCATGTGACTATTTCAGATCTTCTCAAATTCTTTCATAGCTTTATGTAAGGAACATACCAAAACATTGTTGTTGTTTTTCCAGACAGGACTGAAAAACCTGCGAGAACATGCGCTGATGGAGCTGCTTGTGGTGATTTGGGCCATCACTTAAACTGAAAGTATATGTATCGTCCTTCTTTTTTAATGTCTAAATGCACTTTTTGTGTGTTTGCCAGATGCACATGGAAGAACCCTGCTTTGATTTCCTGAGGACAAAGGAAACTCTAGGGTCAGTTATAAAGCTTCATCCTTCAGATTGTTTCCTTGTGTAAATGTTTCTTCTTCAACGGATCTTATTTGACTCTTCCTTCAGGTATCAGGTGTATCCCGCCTGTAGAAACACCTCCTGCGTCCTTGGCTTTTCAGTGACCGTCGAGACTCAGGCCACCAAGTTCAGGCAAGTTTATGTGGAAAACTAGATGTTTATCTTCTAGTCCATTTCTCAATGAATGAATATCAATAACATTTTATTTTTGCCATGTACTCTTGTAGCACTGACTTTGTGGAAGATAAAATTGAAGCTTTTCTAGTCAGCTTTGGGGAGAAGATGATGAACTTATCGGACGAGGCTTTTCAAACTCAAGTGAGCGCTCTGATCAAGCTGAAGGAGTGTGAAGACACGCAGCTCGGGGACGAAGTGGACAGGAACTGGTTTGAAGTGGTCACGCAGCAGTATGTCTTTGAGAGGCTCAATAAAGAAGTGAGAAATCAGTCCATATATTCTTGTTCTTTAATATTATTAATGGTACCAAAGCAGTTGTCATTCAGTGTTACAGATTATCGCATCAGCCCATACTGGATAATTGGTCATGCTAATTTCCTCTATTTTTATTTATTTATCGTTGCTGTCACTTACATCTTTAAAAACACTTATTTCATTACATTTTCCATACTCTACTTTATAATGTGATGCCTTAATTCACGCATTGCAGATGACTGACTTTAGTTTTCATTGTTTTATTTTTTCATTATTTGGATTAAAATGATAGAAATGTAAGTTTCTTTTTTAATCGCCAAATATTTTTGTTAGTATTAATAATCATTTATTTAAGAATACTTTTTGTATTTATTTTAACTTTTTGTAATATAAAAACCTAAAATAAATTAAAGCTATATAGAAATATAAAAATAAATTAAATAAAATAAGAAAAAAATTATGGAAATATGTTTAAAAAAGAAAAAAAAGCTATATAGAAATATAAAAACCTAAAAACTGAAGAAAATGTATCAATTTGAGCTATATAAAAATATATAAAACCTAAAACAAATGTATCAAAGCCATTAATGTGTATGTTCATTAAAGTAAAATAAATTAATTATATAGAAATTTAAAATCCCCAAAAACTAAATGGAAAAAATGTTTGTGCCTTTTAAAAACTATTTTTTGTTAGTTTATTTATTTATTTTATAAATTTATGCCACATCACCATCATTTTTGTTTGCCATTTATTTATCTATTTTAAATATTTAATCCACATCACCAATGTTTTTGTTAGTCTTCATTTATTTATTTATTTATGCATGCCTTAAATTTCGTAGCACATAAAATGACTAATTTTAGTTTTTCAAGTTTTATTTATTTATTTTAATAAATTTTCAAACAGGCTATTTATTGGTTGGTTGTCATTTTAATTTTAATGCATTTCTATCCTTATTCAATCTCCTATATTATTTGAGACGTTTTTTTATTCTGTGAGAATATCACATTGTTACTCTACCCGACAGATTGAAGTCTTGAAAGATGTCACCAAAGATGAACTGGTGTCTTTTTTCATGGAGCACAGGCATGCAAACAGTAGAAAACTAAGTATACATGTATGTTATTTATTTGTGTCTGTTATAATCTATTATTTAAAAAAAGGGCCTTTAGAATTTTTAAAGGGTCATTGAGACTGTAAAAAAATGATCATGAATATGGAAACTGTTGATCATGTTTACATCTACCAAATGACTATGATCCATGCAGGTGGTTGGATTCGGAGAGAAAGAGAAGGAAACCCACGGAGAAGATCAAGCCTGTTCTGACCCAGAGACTCAGGATGCAGAAATAAAGATGTCCTCCTATGGGAATGTGTCGGAGCTGATCTTCCTCCCCGCCTCGCCTGTCCTCGCCAAAGCCACCATGATAACGGACATCCGCGCATTCACGTCTTCCCTCAATCTGCACCCCTACCATAAAATCCTCCTGTAGACAGAACCACGCTCAGAATGACCCACGGCTACCTCTATGAAAACTGTGGAAAAACACTTTCTGTCTGTCGTAATTGATTGTTAAAGGAATAGAATAGTTCACCCCGAAAATCTAGGTGTATGACTTTCTTCTTTCAGCCGAACACAATCGGAGTTCTATTAAAAAATATCCTCGACCTTCCCGGCTTTGTAATTTGAACCTCCAAAAAGTGCATCCATCCATCATAGAAGCAATCCACACGACTCCATTTGGTTATTTAAAGCCTTCTGAAGCAAGGCAATTGGTTTTTGTTAGAAACATATCCATATTTAAAGCTTTGCATTTAATCAAGTGACACATAAGAACTCTGTTGTTGGAGTAATCCAGTTTTTCAATGTATTTTAGAGGACAAAAAAAATCAAATAGCTTATACATGTATTAGATTATCAGGCATAAATATATGTGCATATCATTCATATTGCAGTCTTACTTTTTTAAAGTAAGAATAACTGAATAAAAATGTGGAGATGTGGACACACAGCCTTGTCAAATCTGGATGATGTGGTATTTAGTTTTATTCAGTAGCTAATTTTTGTTTTTTGTATACTGTTGTAGAATTATTAATATTTTTTATTATTTTAACTTTTTGTAATTTTTCAAAATGTTCTTTTGGGGGGGGGGGGGGGGGTAAATTATTTTTTTTAATTATTGCTTTAGATTCTTTGTTTCTATATTGCTTTAATTTTGTCTTTCGTTTAGCCTACTTCAACCTAATTTTGTTTAAGTTAGTTGCCAAAGCATAATTTCTAATCTTCGTTTTAGTTTTTCATCTAATAATTATGTTTTATTTTATTTCAGCTTTATTTCAATTAGAGAAAATTATTATTTAGTAGTTTTAGTTTTAGTCAGCAGTAGCAACAACAACGCCGGTGGCCAGCAACCAGTTTGGGCTTTGTTTGGCTTCCATGGCATCAATTACCCGCTAAAATATTCATCTTATGAATATTTAAAAGGCTTAATTTTACTACAGGAAAGAGCATATGTTAGCTAGAGAATAAAAACTGTCTTAAAGATTATTATTATCTTCAGATTAGTCTCTCGAGTGAGATTTTGTAACTGTGAAAAGTTACATAGACACGCGACGCGTCCATGGCAACAAACTTTTATTAGCTGCTGTATTGGAGTTGGAGCTCGTGCACAGTTGCGAGTGTTTACGCGCATTCTAGCATGGATAACGGCAGAAAGTGTCATGTTTTCGCGCGTTTGCGTCTTTTCTGCGGTTATTCGTGTGTAAATAGTGTCCTGCAAGTTTAGACAGCCTCGATATGTCGGTGTCTGTGAAGTGCAGCCCGTCTCCTCCGGATGGAGCAAAACCAGACAGTCGCAGGACGAAGAGATCGACTAACGTTACAGCTGTCAATAACAGTGAGAAAACTCTTAATCAATAATTACAGAATCCACTTTACATAATCTTTGTTTGACTTAATATTTATTTGTTTGTGTGTGTTTATTTATTTTAATGCCACATCGTAAACTTTAATCTTAAAGGGATAGTTCACCCAACTTAGGTCATCATTTACTAACTTCAGGTTGTTCCAAACCTGTATGAGTTTCTGTCTTCTGATGAACACAAAAGAAGATATTTTAAAGAATGTTGGCAACCAGACATTTGACGATAGCCATTAACTGATATAGTATTGTTTTCCTACTATAGAAGTCAATGGGTGCTGTCAACTTTCTGGTTACCAACACTTTCTTTCTAAATAGCCTATTATAAATGTATTCATGTAATTTAACCAAATTAGTTTTTTTGTTATTCCTAATATTAATTTAGGACGTGCCACATCACAAACCTTTTCTGTTATTCTTATTTATTTACTTATTTTATTCATCTGTCTAGTGGCCACAGAGCTTCCTCGGGTGATGGAGAGGACAGCTATAAAAGACGAAAGCAGCCTGCAAGTGCATGACGATTTAATCCCAGACGAGCTCCTCGCAACTTTAACGTCCACCACATGTCCTCAAGACAGACTCGGACCCCTCAGATTAATCAAAACTCCCAAGGACTTCAAGGTTTGTGGCACTTGAGTATCTTTCACCATCATTTTGCCAAGTAAGATCAACATTGATCTGGGAACAACATTAATGTCTGCAAATTTAGTCCTAATCCTATCCCTACCCCGAACCCTAACCCTATCCATAAATTATCCCTAAAATCAGAGGGAAATTATAGGTGAATAACACTAATGTAGAAGCACCTAACCCTAAACTTGACATAAACTGTAATCGTGTCCCTCAATCTGATTGGTTGATTGGAATGTTGTACTTGGTAAAATAAAGTTCTCCAAAAAAAATTCTAGTAACTTAATCAGCTTTTTTGATCTCTTTCACCAGGTATGTTTCATGCACCGCCCTGATGCAGTGTGGCACCATCCCACTAGACGCAAGAAATACCAATACTTTCTCAACCAGCCAACCTCTCTGACCGGAGCTGGAAGGTAGGAGTGAATCATTATACATAACACATTTATCCATAATACACTGAAGACATTTTCTAGCTCACTGTGTTTGTTTGTATCTGAACAGAGATATATCCTTTCTCTGTGATGCTCTGGTGTCCCAGAGGGACCGAGTGTCTTTCCCACAAATGGCTGAAAGAAGCCCTGCTCAGTTTCAAGGAGATCATAATGCAAGTGACAGGAGAATAAATTGAATTTGATGCACACTGTCTTTGTATTTGTTGTAACTTCATGTTGTTGTTTTTGGGTCGAAGGACTCGAGTTCACTGGAAACTTTAATCCCAGAAGAATATCACATCATAAAAAACAAAGGCCTTAAGGGACTACAGTGCTATGAAGAGTAAGTGAGTCTGCTTTGGACAGTGACAACATCTCTCTTTTTGTACTACAGCTAAATGTTTGCTTTCATTTTTATTTTTTATTTTAGCAAATTCACAGTTCTCCTAGAAGATGACAAGAAGAAGCTTAGAGTCTTTCCATCATTGTAAGTTACTCTAAAATATTTATTTAATATTCATTAATTTATTTAAAATTAGCAATATTTTAAATATTTTCTGAACAAAAAATAGGAAGACATGTCATATGAATGTCTAATTTTTCTTTATTTATTTGAAATTATTGATATTAATATTTTCTAAACAACCACTAGGAAACCAAGCGGTCGTCTTGAGGTGATTCAGTTAATGAAGGTGATGGACAAAATGTTGGAAAAAGCAGGTGTCAATCAAGAGTTTCAAGAGCTAACCGAACTCTCGCAGGTTAGTTTTTTTTAATGGTTTTTAAAAGGCTCATGACATGAGAAATCAAATTTGTCTTTGTGCCACTAAAACATCCTGCAGGTTTTATACCTTCTTTTTACAAATAAAGCATTTAAAGGCACGTTTTGATATTGTGGAATCTGTGACGTCACACGGGCAAATACATTTGCATATGACTGCCACCAGAGCAAGAATCGACGAATTGAAGGATTATATGTTTGTTCAGAGCATTTGGTTTTGTAAACGGGGTGCAGTGTAATGGAGAGTTTGCAAAGAAACTTTTGTTGAAAGATGAAGCAGCCAGCTGGGTTGGATCTTACAGCAGCTGCATCACAAACTGTAAATGATTTCATAATGCTTTGTCTGTTCAGATTGAAAATTTACTGGAGCTGGTTCGAGTTGAGCAGAACATCTACAACACAGTATTCCACGAGCTTATCCGCCAGGTCAGCGTTGAATGTGCAGAGAGGGGTCAGCTCCTCGCCAACCTCAGGTCTCCATCACTGTTTTACCTCTTTTTTTCCTTCTCTGTGTTTTCATTAGAGAGTGACTTCACTTCCTCTTCCTCTTGTCTAGGCAGAGGTATGTGTCTCTACTCGACCGTATCCCACGGCAGGTGAAGGGTCTGCACACAGAAACCTTAGCGCAGAAGGCTCTAGACCGGCGGCTCACTGAAGACATTATTCACTTCAAAAGCTCCATTGCAAAGCTTAATATGTAAGCTTAACACAACTTAAAAATTGACAATTGAGTGGGTTTTTTTTTTTTTTACCTTATGTATATTTAATCTCTAAAAGGGACCTGAGTTCTTTGAAACAACATGATGAGAGTGTGTCCAAAGAGGCAGAGGAAACCAAAGAGGAGCTTGCTAAAGCCCTGGAGGAGTCACAACGCAATGCAAAGTGTGTGAATGAATCATTAAACCAGTTAATTAGTGTGAACGGAGTGTTTACTACGGATTCACATTGATTTATTGAAACTTTATATCTGTCTGGTTGAAATAACATTCATTCTGCAGTATTGTGGCAGAGTACCATGAGCTTTATGAGCTGCAAAGGAAGAGACTAGAAGGGCAGATGTCCCAGCTATATGATGAAAGAGACCTCTGGAGAAAAGCCACCTACAGTCTTGCAGTCAAGGTGATCTTTTGTCACGTTCCCCTTGACATGTTAGATAACAAGCACAATTCACTAATTTGGACTCTCAAATTAAAAGAATTTACAATATTTGAGTCTAAATGTCACATTCTTCTTTCAGATAGTAAAGTTAAATAAACTTAATCTGGTCAGACGGCTAAATATTATTGAGCAGACCTGGGCCAAGACTGCAGATCGTTTCACTGGTTTGCTAACAACAAAGGTACACTTACAATACCTCTTACCTCAAGACTATAACATGTAGACTAATGGTTATATCCATGTTATTTTTATTCACAGGACTCGGAGGATGTATCCCATATCATGGAATTGACTGACCGATGGAAAGATAAACTGACCAACTTCATGAAGAATCTCAGAAAGGCTGAAAGCAACCAACGCGAGACCATAAAATCTGTCAATGCTAATTTTGTAAAGTGGCATGAATTTTATGAAGACAAATCAAGGTCAGTGAGGAAAATGTTGCTTTTTTTCTTTGTATTTGTATGATTTTTATTGACTTTTATTGACTCTCTTATGGTTTATGAGGAACCCTAATATGAAAGTTGACGAGCTGTCTGAAGATCTGAAGCAATGGTCTAAGGTTAGCAATCCTTTTTATTTCTTTCTCAATTATCTTTGTAAAACTGTTTAACTTTAAATGTAAAAATTATAGCTATCTATGTTCCAACTATAGGTGTTGATGCAGCAGTGTGAGCGTTATGGAGGGGAAGACCTAGTCTCTGGTCAGGAAACACTTGAAATGTTAACTAACCTACAAGAGTCCTGGGTTGAGGTTTCCCTCCAGCTCTTTAGGAGACACCCTGGTCTAGATGGAGTGCCACCTAAAGGCCAGGAGGCCATGCGGGAGCTGGCAAATACCATCACTGAGCTCCAGAAACAACTAGGAATCCGTATCAATGGAGAAAGTGGTGAGAACCAAGGCATTTGGTTCCTGACATAGACTTTTTTTTCTCCAATGGATATCAATGTCTGCTCTTGGTTGTTAATGCAGGTATTCACGCAGCGCTAATGTTTCTTATTGAAACTATGGAGTTCTGGTCGAGAAGGTTAAAGGCCTTGAGTGGACTTCCTGAGGAGAAGTCTTTGGGTGATTTGCTTATGTTGGAAGAAGCTCTTGGCAACATGATGAATATGTCTGAGGAGGCTCTTCTGCTAGTGGACAGCACACAGTTAGAACGTGAAAGGGCTAAAAAGAAACCCCACACCAAGTAAGAGAGATTCAAGGGACAAGCTTTATAGCTATCTTGACAAACCTAGTAAGTACCTTTCTATGTACTGTCTAAATTAGCAGCTACTTTCTAAGGCAGCATCGTAACTGAAATGGAGCCTCATAAGTGACGGATTTGGAACAATCTACATGGACAGAAATGTTTCTGGTTGAACCATGTCAAATTTCCCTGTATGTGTCTGTGACAGGATTGAATTGGATGATGTCTTCAAGACAATGAAGGAATTCCTGTTCTCTCAAGAAAACTTTTTCCACTGTGAAAATATGAGGCTTCGTGACGAGGTACAGCACAGACCTGTGTAACCTTTCTTTCATTCCCTAAGTCAGGGGTGTTCATACCTGTTCCTGAAAGTCACCTTCCTGCAGAGTTTAACTGACCTGGGCTGCATTTCCCAAAAGCATCGTAAGCCTAAATTGATTGTAGAATAATTGCCACCTATGGTCTCTACGATCAAATTAGACGTACAATGCTTTTGGTAAAAGCTGCCCTGGGCTTAACAAGACAAGCATTATCACTCATGGCTTAGAGCAGGACAGCTGCATCTCCAAAAGGCATTGTAAGCCAATGGTCTCCATGATCTACTTATGCTTTTGGGAAATGCAGCCCTGGACATTTAGAGTAATCTTGAAGACCTTGATTAGCTGGTTCAGGTGTGTTATCTAGGACAGTGTGAAACTCTGCAGTAAGGTGGACTTCCAGGAGCAGGACTGGACGCCCTAAGCCATGAGTAATAATCTCATCTTGTGTTGGCAGGTAGCTTCACTTCACACAAAGCTGATTCGCTGGATGGTGGACCTTTTGGTACTAATGGTGCCAGTCCATTCGGATGACCAGGAACCGTATCTTCCAACGCCCGAATTGAACGTCATTGTGGATGTGTCTGTTGAGAAGCTAGAGGAGGATGCTAGGAACCTCTCTGGGAAGCTTGACTACTTTTCTAAGTATATCACAAGGTAACCTCACTAAACTCAACATCTTGAGAGGATACACCTTAGCTAGTTAGGTTAAGCTGAAATTCATTGCACAACTTGTCGTGCAGCTCTTGTCAGGCTGTTGTGGAGGAGGTGATCCGGAAGAACACAACTGACACAGAGAATGAGTTGTATCAACTAGCCAAACTTCAGGTGCTTAGCAATTAAGATATCTTTCTTGAGTAGCAATAGAGATTGACATCCTGCCTGAAATGCCACTGCGTCTTGTGCACTGTTTGTTCAGAAAGAGTGTGGTGAGTGGGTGGAGACCTGCCGGATACTACTGTCAGATGTGAAGGGAAACGTGGTAGAACTGCAGTTGTCTGGAAAAACTGTAACACAGCCTGTGAGTGACATCCGAATGGACTCTGTGGTAGAATACAGCTATGCTAAGTAGTACAAAATGTGAATAACTTCCTTGTACATCTTCTTAGGTCGAGCAACAACCAGAGGAACCTACCGAAGAAGAAGTAGAAGAAGAAGAGGAACCAGCCATGAAAGATTCCATTGGGCCTTATTCTTTCCAAAGAGCTGATGAATATGTAACTAACCATTTTTCATATAAGCTGTTTGCTTGCTAGCCTTATAGCTAGCTTGGTCCAATGGATTAGCACCCAAAAACACTATTAAATGCCACCAAATCACCTCCACAGGGGGATGAAACAGCCAGCAGACATGACAAAGATGGCTCAGTCATCAAGCTAGTTGGTTATGATGGCAATATCACTGAGAAGAACTTAGGAGAGTACACCGTCCAACTTAGAGGGGTGAGTATATCGTATCTTCTCCATGTGATCAGCTTCCCATCTACAGAGTGTAAAGCATTAATCATCAAAATCTTAATCTTTTCTAGACTGAAGAACTTGTGCTGTCTCCTCACACTGAAAATGCCAAGGATGCCTTCAATGCATTAGAAACAGTGAGAACTCTTCAGCGAGAGCTTCTGTAAGAATTAGCATTGTGAACTTAAATTTCTCTTTAATGAGATCCTATAGTTCTTTTCTACATAAGCTATATTTTCCAGAGAGGTAGAAACACGGGCTATAAGTGCTGAGGAACAAGCGTTAAAGGCAGAGGAAAACCTACAGGCAGCTCTGGACAAGATACAAGATCTGGAGAGGCAGTTACAGGCTCGTCCCAGTGTGGAGACCAAGTGTAAGTGTGTCAGGGGCTAACATTACACTTCAGATACTGAACAAGACGGGTAAAGGTGCAGTCACATAATGTTGTGGGCACAAAGGTCCATTGTCTTTTGTCTATTGTCAAAAGTGTAACAAAATATTAAGCACGGCTCAGACAGAAGTAAATTTCAAATCAAACAGCTTTTTGTTGGTCAACATGGCAAATTTGTGTAACCTGTTGTGAATGCAAAATTCCCAAAATGGTAGATTCCAATTGAAATTTGGGTTTTGCCTCTGAAAATTTGCAAAACAGCGGTAAATGTGACCGCACTTTAATTTGTGTTGGAAGATCCTTTTAGTCTTATTCTTAGGCCTTAAGTAGTTTCTTGCAATTTTAACCCTCTGGTTTTTTGGTAAAAAAAAAATGGCCACAATGGAAATGAATTGGAGATTAATTTCATCCATTGGAAATGTTTGGTAATGCAACCAAATTTGTTTACTGAAAGCTTTTTTTTTTAAAGATATCAACCTCAAATTTGGAACACAGCTTGTTTAGATTTATGGCTTTGATTTTTCACAGTTTTAGAGTAAAACATGTTTTGGATAATATATATTTCATATAAAAACAGAAATTTGTATTTTTGTGCATTTTCTTAACAATGAATGTAAAATGAACTTTTTTCAGGTTCACTTTTTTAAACTTTCACTTCAGCAATAATCTGCCAAGTGTCGTCTTTAAAAAAAAGAAGCCAAACCTAAATCTGTGTCATTTTCAGGTCCATGCTCAAATAGTGAATAAATGAATTATAACTACTGCATAAATATAATTTAGTACCATAACATCCCCTAAAAATGTTAAATTAAAAACATTATCAAACTTAAATATAGTACAATCATTTAATTGAAATAAAAAAAAATCTGTCATTTTGGACTGACATGCGAACAGTAGTAGAGGGTTAACAACATTTTACCCCTTAAAAATGATGTTAAAATAACAATTGCCATGTTGAAGCCATATGTATTTTAATGTTGCATCCACACCACTAGGTGTCAGTATATAGCTTAAGTTGGTCAAATAAGTAAACAAAACCAATACAAATGTATTTGTTATTAATGTAAATGGTGTATATATGATATGAACTGACCTGTTTCTATTTTCTGACTATTTTCAGTGAGCAAGAAGAAGGTTCCACCAGCACCCAAGACCCCCAGCACCCCTGTCGCAACTTCTGAAGCTCAGAAGACAAGAAGTCAGAAATCTGAAGCCAGCTCAAAACTGTCCAGAGACTCCAAGAAACACTAAATGCAAATAAAAACCATTCTGGAGCTCATGTGGGGCAAAGTAATAAAGTATTTAATAGACACATCTGTATATAAAGTCTGCTTGTATTGCACATATCATTATGAGTAATATTACATTTAACAATGTTATTCAATAATAGTGTTTTTTTTTTTTATTAGCTAGTACCAATATATTATGCATACCTACGTAAAATTAGTAGTATGAAGCTGCTCACGTCTTCACAAGTAAACACTGAGAAACATGTTGTCTTTACATCATGGGTGAGTCTTTGGTAGCATCTTCGGAGCCCTCAGCTGCGGTCAAGCTTTGATTGGCAGGTTGGGTCAGACTGGCGAGGTCGATGGATTGGGTCAGGACATCAGGAGGTATGTTGAGGACCACAGCGGGCTGCTCCGATCGCAGATTGTGAAGGAGCTGCAGGAGTCGAAGGTGCACGACCAGTGGAGAGCCAGAGAGAGACTCCACCGAGGCCTTCAAAGCTTCACAAGCTGCCTTTTCTCCCTCCGCCGCGATCACCTGTGATACAGCGAAGCGCAGTGGTTATAGAGCTGGGTTGGTAACTAAAGGGTTGTAGGTTTGAATCCCATTTTGCACCATTGGCCTTACTTTGACTTGTGCCTGACGTCTCGCTTCGGCCTCCACAGCGAAGTTGTGTTGAAGCGCAGGTGGAAGATTGATTTCTTCTCTGCAACAGTGAACATATGTTATGAGTAACTTCTTTGAACGTCCTTTGGAGTTTAATCTGTCATTTACATTATGTACTTACATTTCCGCTCTTTCCACTTTGATTCCCCACCTGCAGGTTACCGAATCTAAAGTGACCTATCCGACAAATGAAAACTTTGTTCAAACATCTTATTTCAAGCCCTCATGAGGTGTCATATCTGTTGAGGTACCTGAACCTCCTGGGCCATCCGTTTCCTGTCCAGCAAAATGTCAGTGAAGGCATGATGGGCCAGTATCTCTCTAACGGAGACCTGGGTCAGAGCCTGCAGCACCTCTGGGACACCGGCGAGGGTTGAATAACACACGGACACATTCTCGATACGATAGTAACACACCGCACTCACTTCGGTACACACCAGATCTTTGGTCACCACCTGAGGATGTAAGGACATTCAAATCATACGGTGTTTATTCTTTTTCAGGCTTGTGATTTTCTTGGCGGACGATAAAATTGTATCTTTACATATATTCTTTTAGCAGACGCTTTTATCCTAAACGACTCAAGGTACATAATATACATTTTATCAGTTGTTTTCTCTGAAATCGAACCCATGACCTTGGTGTTGCTAGCACCATGATCTACTGTTTGAGCTACACGAAAGCCTAGAGACTTATGGTGACCAACTGCCTTAT
This sequence comes from Meda fulgida, assembly GCA_030578275.1. Taxonomy (NCBI): domain Eukaryota; kingdom Metazoa; phylum Chordata; class Actinopteri; order Cypriniformes; family Leuciscidae; genus Meda; species Meda fulgida. The sequence continues at coordinate 9,781,873 of CM060637.1, read as the reverse complement.
GTTTACACACATGCGTCAGTGGGATGGTATTATGACGTTGTCAGCTTTTTAGAGTGCACTTCATTTGATGACTCGGAGGTCGTCTCAGAAAATACAACACAAACTTACACATGCAGAAAATATGGAGTTTTTATTTCTTTCGTTACCGTGTGAGGAGGGATCTTCAGTATTTTCAGACGAACGTCCACTATATGGCACACATCCAAAAATGGGAGATAAAACATCAGCCCTGCAGCAAAATTAAACATGCATGTATTAATATGCAAAAATATTAAATTATTAAATTATTAAAAAAGAATGTTTAAATGATTTCTTATTTATATTAACATTAAAATAATAATAAAATTAATGTAATACAATTATTAATATTACCACTGAAATATTAAGTTCACATAATTATTTTTTTTTCAATTACAGAAGTTATTTACTTAATTTTAAGGCAACAGGTTTCCTCACTTTTAAGTTGTCAACTGATATACTTTATAAATAAAGTATATACATTTATATATACACACGCGTATATATTATATATTTACAAACTTTTATGTTAGATGCCATTAATCGATTTGACAGCACTAATTATTCATAATTAAATATTTTTAAATTAGATGGATTAATTGTAAAAAAAATCTTTATTTTTTTTATAAATTCTTCACATAAAAACTGCAAATACTTTATGTAAAAGTGTTAATATGCAAATGAAACCGTACCAGGGCCCCTGGGTCTCTTCTGCAATAAATGCCCGAACCGAAATATCACAGCTCTCTCATGTTCTCTCACAATCTACAAATAAACAAATTTTATATATAATAATTATATTATAGTTATATATATATATATATATATATATATATATATATATATATATATATATATATATATTATAGTTATTGGAAATTAAAAGAGTTATATCTTGTATTTGTAATATTGAGTCTCAAAAACTGAAAGCATACCTTCACACAAAACCAGATTAAAATAGGAAAGAAGAAGATCACCACAGACAGAACCAAAACTATGAGAAGCTGCTCACAAACTCCAAGGTATCTCTTCTTCAAGACTTTCGAGAAAAATAAATGATGAGTGACAGAAGAACTCCATCTTTTTAAGATGTTTTCTGTAAGTCTAAACTTACCTTCTCCAGGCCCCTCAGTCTCCAATAACCCCAATAACTCCTCTCGATCTTCTTTAATTCGCTCCCTTACGCTGTCTACATTTACAACAGTGCTGCTGGAGATCATCGGAGGCTCTTTGGATTCACCACGTTCTTCTTCTTCAGTCACTTCTGGTTTTTCTTTTCTTTTGTGGGGCTCTTGGAGCTTGACGGATTTGGGTGCTTTTGTTTTTCTCTCTTTAGGAGAAGGTGACGGCTCCCTCTTTGTCCGTCCAGACCTTGAAGAATGAGATGTTTCTGCTCTTTTCTCCATCTCTGCGAGAAGCATGCGGTGTTCAGTGAGAGGAGCATCTGCTGAGGTTTCATGTGTTCTGAAGGGGAGGATCTCTGTAGGCCTGTGAAGGTTTATGATGATGGGGGAGTGTTTGAGCTCTTCTAATGAATGTTTCACAATGGTGGCCTCCTACACAGTTTTGTTAGATGCACTAAATGTAAAATAACGTGCTACAAAAAGCCTAATTTTCATGTTCTCTGAATGTCCTCTAAATGTTTATTTATGATAATGATGAACATTTTGAAATATTTTTTAGGTTTATATTGAACATTGGCTGTCTGTCTATCCATCTATCTGTCCATCTATCTATCCATCTATCTCTATCTGTCTGTCGTTCTATCTGTCGTTCTATTGTTCTATTTGTCTGTCTGCCTGAAAAGAAACATATATTTAATAAAATAAGACAATACGTTTATAATTTTTCTAATAAAAATATCTTTCTTTCTTATATATATATATATATATATATATATATATATATATATTAAAATAAAACTATAGGCTATTTAGTTTACAACTAATAGAAAAGCTATAAAGACCATTAGTTGATGTTATCTTTTTAAGATCTTTGTTTACAGTTTTGCTCAATCGCTTTGGCTCATTCTTAACATTCTCTAAACTGTAAACTCAATTGTCACAACTGTTTGCTGGAACATCAGAACTCTATTGCATGTCTGAAAACTAACCCCCCCCCCCCCCCCCCCCCAAAAAAAAAAAATTCAAGCTTCAAAACCTAGTTATTGTGTCAGTAAGTTGGCTAATGGCACCAAAATAAAAGTTTTTTTTGTCATTGTGTGAGTTACACTGGTCAAAATGTTTAGATGGTTTTTTTTTACCATGGAAATGTTTATATACAAATAAAAAAAATAACAACTTTTTTGTGGACACTAACTACTTTCTATTCTATCACTGAGCATTTTAAATAGATTCAGACTGACTGGGAAAAGTCAATACTGTACTACACTAAATTGAACATTTGTTTTTAAAGTATGTATTTTTGACGAAACGGGTTACATGTCAAATGAAAATTCTCAGTTGATTGTTCATTTTTACACACTGTATTATGTCTTTCTCTAAATCTTCTTAGTTACATATTTTCCTATTGCTCTTCATGACAAGATTTTTTTGTTTACATGTAACACTTTTTTGTAGAAAAAAAATTTACTGTAAAAATACAAATGTGTTGATAAGTTGGTTGATTGGTAAGATTATGATTCCTATTGCATTACACCTGCAGGCCATTTGCCAATTTAGCAGACATTACAAACATTTCATAAATATTTATGGGACATAACATGTCTGACAGATCGTGATCACTGAATGGAGTATTTTGCATGTGATGGCTCACACGATGAAATAATGTTTAGAAGTTGTGCAGAGTTAGACAATTTCACTGAGAATTAACTCATTAGTTTTGATCAACAAGTCATGTGCATATTGTAGACAATTGTACTTGCTATTTTGCACATGCAAACAATGTGCTTAAATCAATGAGGAATTCAAATCTGTTATTAACAAGAAACTGTTCAGAGATCTGAACTTATTGTTTTGAGAAAAAAAGTCTCATTGAGAAGTGAGCCAAAGCGATTGAGGAAAAATGTAACATCAAGGTCGTGTGTGTGTATACAGTACATAAACTAATTAGACAACAAGCGACTAAAACAATATATCTCTAGTTCTGTCATGATAGAAGGCACAGGCCGATTGGTCCTTTACGCAGCTGATGATATTTACAACGTTAACTACTTGGCACAAGCTGATTGGTTCATGCCGCATCTGCAGCCAATGAGCTTTCTGGTCAACATTTAAATGGCTCGTTACCATTCTCTGTAGCAATTTGCAGCATGCTTTCAGAGTTTGTCTAAAACCCTCTACCTCCCCAGCTCCACCTGTATAGATCTGCTATGGGTAATTGATAAATGCTATTTGTGCAGCAGTATCTTACATGCTCACAGCAGTGTATCGGCATATGTATTGGCAGTAGCAAGTTCTTGTACTTGCTCTGCAGCATTCGCAATGTTCACACCCTGACGTAATACCGTCTCCAGATGACAACACGTGACATTCTATTCGGATCTGTTCACGTCCTCAAACTGGGAATGACATCAACGCCTATCTGCAGTGGTTATGTGGTAGCCTACAAGTAGGATCTCTCAGAAAAGTCCAATTTTACAAGCTGTAACGTGCTCTACAAGGACGTGGATGCTTTTTACAAGTTGAAACCTTAAAATGATGGTAATTTTCAACATGGTGTGAATTGCACCTTAAGTCTGACCTTTTTTTGCGCAAAATGCTTCAGTTTATATTTATGTATAAACTTGCAAATAATATAATTTCATTTTTTTAAATCTGTCAAAATACTTTTTGAATAAAAAAAACATTACATAGTTTTTGTAGCACCTTTTGTTTAGTTTTTATTTAAGAGAAATTAAACTACACTATCTGGTAATATGTGAAATAAAGCAAAAGTAGGCAACATAAACTTTGAAGCTGTGTGTAAACTCGGAATGTGCGGTCTCAGCAGCAGCACGAGCAGCTTGACTGAATGCTGATAAAGCACGTGTCTCACGGAGTCTGCTGCATCTGCCCACAGAGACGCTAATGAAATACACTTTCACCTGCACTCTTAAAAGTTCATCTCGGAGGATATTTTCACATACGCTTCGCTCCATTGACGTCATTGCCCTACACCGGTGATACAAAATTCACAGTTTTTAAGAAACGCGGCCTGTCGCGTGATCTGCGCCGAACGAGAAAACGTGTTTATCTTGCACAAAAGGTAATCACTTGTCCATAAACCACAACAAGACATATAAATTATATAAATCTATGCTTTTAAAGCCGTTGCGTTAAAGCAATGTTGTCAATAGGCTAAAATATCATTGAACAGTGTTTTTTTTTTTGGTCTGTTATTATTCCGCAGTTGGTTAACTCGTGTGGACATCATAATGAACTAATATTTACTTTAAAACGGTTATGTTTCTGTCAGCTGTTAGTAAGTAAATTCTGTTTTTAGCAGTCAGAATGACCCAAGATCAGCTCCTCGCGGGTTTGAAGAAGGACGTCCGGTCTCTCTTGATCTCAGCTAAGCGTGGCTTGACCCCTGAGCAGCTCAAGAGAGACTACCAGACCATGCTGGGCTTCCCCATTCCCCTCAGGTTGCTGGGATTCAGAAATGTTTTGGATATGGTCAAGGAAATGCCGGATGTTGTGCACTTGGAGTACCATCTTGATGGCAGCATCATTTTAAAAGGTGATTTCATCCCTTTTGTTAGCTGGTAAATCATTGTTTATGGCCTAGAGAATGTCTATACTGTGTAGGCTATATATGAATGCTAAAACTTCTTGAAGACACCATTTGTATGATTTACGACTGGCTATTGATAGTCAGAAGCTCTTGGTATTAGTGCAAGGGGCTTTCTCAGTCTAGAGAGCATTTGATTGGACAAACATTTGAATACGCCCCCTACATGCAAGATGAGTCATCAATACTTTTGCTTTGTTTTGACTTGATACCTGTGAAAGGGATACTCCACCCAAGAAATTAAAATGTTCTAATCATTTACTCACCCTCATGCCGTCGCAGTCTCAGATTTATATGACTTTAGTTCTTCTCTGGAACACAAACAGATTTTTAGTGAGACAAGTACTCCTATTTCAAACTATAAACCATTGCTTCAGGCCAAATGTCAAATGTGAATTCGCTGGACATAAACGTTAGCATGTTGTGAAGCGTGATGTAAACGTGTTGTGTAAATCATGCAAAAAGTCACGTAGACTTTCACAATACGCTTCCACAACGTGCTGACGTTTACGTCAAGCAAACACATGTCTGACAGTTGTCAAGAACTGATTTGCATTTTTCCCACACACACACACCATTATTGTTTTGCTTCAGAAGACATTGATTCATCAACTGGGGTTGTATGGATTAGTTATATTAATTTTGCATTATTTTTGAAGTGTCAACTTTAAAGAACCCATCCACTTGCATTATATGAATTTACAGAGATGTATTGTTTTTCTAATAATCTCAGTGTTCCACAGATTAAATATTTATATCTTTTTTGTTTTGTTTTTCCCCTTGCTGTAATAATAACATACCGAACTCTCTCTTCAAAACTGAGGTCATTTTTGTGTACTGTAGTTAAACGTTTTTTCCATTTGCAGCTATTGGAGACGAGAGCACTAAAGGCATCGAAGAGCTAGTGTCCAAGCAACGGGACCACAAACCCAAACCCAAAGTCAACAATCGGAGGGGAAATCTGGTGAACTTCCACACCTCTTTCCCACGGCATCAGCCCGTTATTCTCCCTCGGCGTGGCCCAGCAAAGCCCGCCCTACCTGCTCAACTGCGCAGCCAACTAAAACAATTACTATCTCATGGGCCGGTCAGATTATCGGAGCTGGAATGCAGGTATACGGCACAGTTCGGAAAGCCGCTCAAGATCACTCAATATGGCTTCTACTCCATTTCCGAAATGCTGGCGGCTGCCACGGATTTCATAATCATGCAGCAGAGTCGCACTGGCTCGCAACTACTTCTGAAAAGCTCCATGCCACTAAATCAGACCGAAAATCAGATGCAGAGTCTTTCCAAGAAGTGTATGTATATGATATTGTAATCTATTGAAAGCTTAATTTGATGATCTTTTACATGATGATTGCTCTTGATTTTATTTTGCAGTGGCACCTCCTTTGGTGGTAAAACAGAAGCCGGTGGGATTCAGTCCTAAAGCAACTTCACCACCAAAAAGGGACCAGCAAAGTTCACCATTGTCCCCTGCTGTTCCTAAACCAGAGCTTGTGAAGAAAGAGCCCTCTTTTGAAGAAACCATTTTTAAGGTTTGGATATTGTCTAAGCACTTGTAAGTGTGATATTTCGCTATAATTGTGCTATAAATAAATGAATACTGTCGGGGTAAATCATCTTCCAGCTTGAGGAGGAGCTCAGACAGCAGATTCTCGAGAAGGGCACCGCTGGCACCGTCAGCCGTGAGCTGAAAGATAAGCTACGGAAGGTCAGACATAACTGCTTAAAAACTCAGCCTTTCTTGTCTCATATTCTCACCTTGGCTTATGAGATCTGGATCTTATTTCAGGTTGTAGCTGAAAATGGCAACGGGATCTCCATTCACAATCTACCCACAGAATACAAGGTATTATCACAAAGCCTGTCTAGAACATATCTGATCTAATATCTGAAGAAGAAATTAAGAAATTGTATTTTGCATACAGAAAATGTTAATGCGCAAAAATATAGGCTTCATTTTATGTTTTTGTATAAGGTATAATATGTGGTTTGCCAGAAGTTTTTGCAAAATAAACCATGGCATGATGGTCAGAATCTTGTATCACTCTGTGAAAACTACATTATCTTAACTTGTGGTCTGTTTTTTGCTGTTAGCGAATGTATGGTGAGGAGTTGCCGGTGAGCCAGTGTGGCTTTCTGAGTGTGACTGAGATGGTTGGTGCTTTAAGTGATACATTTTCCATCCAAAGAGGTGCTGACGAGAGTGAAAACCACTGGATGATTGTGGAGTTCAAACCAAATGACACACAACCCAGTAAATCTGGTACTCCCCTTTCTTATTTGTGTCATATGGATTGGAACAAAACAAACGAGTGCTTCAGATTCATTGATCACCTTTAATGAGACTTTGATTGTGATGTATTCCTTTTGCAAGAATTATCACCGGGTCACGGCACCACGTCCAGTCCGACGGACGAATCACAGAATCCCTCTAGCAAGGCCTATTACTTGAGCTATGCAGAGTCTGCCTGGGAGCGTGAAGAGATGGAGCAATCCACAGACCCTCAAGAGTCTGACTCTGAGCTCAGAGTCACCAATAAAACCATCCATCAGGTTAAGATCCATTAATGATTATCCATTATCATTCCGTCCCAGATTAATTAGTTGCACTTTTGTAATGTCGATATTTAATTTAAATGCATAAAATTGGTGTTAGTGCTGTCAATCGATTAATTCCATCTAACATAAGTTTATATATATATATATATATATATATATAAATAAATGGTAATGAAAAGGTTATTAAGTAGACATATTTGAAAATAAGACATTTCAATAACTAAATGACCTTTTCATTGCCCCAAACATAGGAGCCTGATGAAAATGCTCATTTAAAAGAGAAATGTTTTTGCATCTGAAGTCTAAGTGTATGTATATACATATATAAAAATATATATTTGTATGTTTTGGTTTATAATATAATTTGCAGCATTGTTCAATATATATATATTTTGAATAAAGTATTCATGCATACTATGGAGTTAGTAGAGCGGTCAAATTGACAAATCGCATCTAACATAAAAGTTTGTAAATATATAGTGTGTGTATATATAGTTCAGATGCAAAAACCTCTGTCTATCTGACATTTTTCTTTTAAATGAGCATTTTTATGTTTTTAATTTTACACTTGTATATGAATATACATTTTTCATTCTATTGAAAGTACAGATATCTGTTATTTATATATATATATATATATATATATAAACAGAGAGAGATCTGTAAATATCATGTAAAATATATATTCATATTATAAACTAAGGTATATAACCTATATTTTACATAATAAAATGACATATTATATAACAAAAAAATTATATACTTTATATAGATAGATCTGTATATACTAAACAAAAAAATGTATAGATAGATGTATATCTCTATATGCTAAAACCAAAAAATCAATTTGTGTGTGGCTGTTTGTCGTAGATGGGGGATCTTTTTCCAGAGTTGATGGTGAGTCATGTCTCAGCGGTTCCTCCAGACGCGGTGCGCTGCCAGAAGCTGAAGTCGCCCAGTCGCAGGAGAGAGAGAGAGCTGGTGCCAGTCCTGGTGGAGCAGACCGAGTCACCCAGCCACTTCTACATCCGCTTCAGCCAAAACAAGGAGGCCAGAGCCCTGGAGAACATGATGATTGAAATGAGGTATCTCTCTGACTAATTTCATCATTATTTGGGCTGGGATTGCGTAGCCTGTCATTCCGATCATGCCCGATTCCTGTTTCCAGGAGCTGTTACTCCTACCCAGATGTGGCGGAGAGATACAGGCTGCCTGATGCCTATGTGAGGCCTGGTCAGGTGTGCTGTGTGGCCCCAAGAGACATGTGGTTCTACCGTGTGGTGATCCATGAGGTGTTCAGTGATACTGAAGTAAAGGTGTACTACGTCGACTTCGGAGACATCACAAAAGTGGAACGAAACAGCCTCAGATTTCTCAAGTAAATTCATAATTTGTTATAAATCAAATTTGTAGTAGTATAAATTAAAGTTGGACTTATGTTTGTATCTCTGCTGCTCTGTATAATCCGGAAATCTTTCCAGAGCCTGTTACGCTGATCTCCCGGCTCAGGCTGTCCCAGCAATGTTAGCTGGAGTTCGGCCCATCACAGTAAGTGTTGTTATTGTTCACTAAAACTATTAAAAATAGTTTTTTTAAAATTGAAATTAAGCTCAAATAAAATATAAATATGACTGAATTTTTTTTTAAATAAAACCGACATAAAAATAAATTAAAGCTAAAATAAAAATATTACAAAGTGACAAAAAATGACAAAAGCGCATGACAAAGTTATCAAAACTTAAAGTAAAAATAAAACGAAAACTGTCACTTCACTGACATTCATAAATCCCCTCTCGTGGTCTCATGGGATAGTAAGGGTTTCTAATGTTTTTGCACATGTATAGTATATAGTAGGGAAATATTCGACTTCGGACTTTGAGTCTTTTTGAACGATTCATTAAAAGACCTGCCACACAAGAGTAATTTATTTTTGAATCTGAATACAATTGTTGAATGTTTGTTTTTTCATGCAGTAGTGTTGATCCAGTCTGTGTTTGAAACAACACTAGATACATATCTCGGCTTTCTTCTCAGAGCATTTGGACTCAGAGTGCCATCAGCTCATTCCAGAGGATGTGTTGTGAGCGCACTCTGGTGGCCGCCATTCACAGCTACCAGAACAACTTCCTGTTGCTCTTCCTGTGTGACACCAACACGGAGGAGGATGTTTACGTGCATTCCGCCCTACAGAAAGAGGGCCACGCCCTTCCCTGCCTTACCGCTTACGGATTGGTCTGGACACAAAACTTAATTTATACCCACTTACTGTAAAACCTGATTAAAATATGATTTCCAGTGGTTGCTTGTTTCTTCTCATTTGGCTTTTAAGGTGTCAGGGCAGTTCAATCCATTGACGTCTTACCTCGGAGATGATCAGATCGATGATGTAAAGGAGTCTCTCACACCCTCCACATGTTCTCCGGATATAGAGATCCGCTGTCAGGGAAATGGCTCTCCATGCTCCTCTCAAACGGTACCTTTAATCAAGTTTCCAGTCTCATGATACAGCACCGATGGGCCGCAAGCTCTCTGTGAATTACAGTGCCCTTCAACTGTGCCGATGGAGGGCAGGTCTGTCTGCCGAGGCTGTAAATAGAGGAATATCATAGGTCCTATGGGTGCTGTTTAAGGAACGTGTATCAGTTTTTACTCAAATAGTGTGAGTAATGTAATCGGATTACTTTTTTCAAGTAGCTAGTAAAGTAATGCATTACTTTTAAATTTACAACAAAATATGTTACTTTTTCAAATAAGTTATTTGTTTTCTCATTTATTGACTGACCTCTTCTAACCCCATGTTGAGAGAAATCGAGAGTAAGTTGTGTGTGCTGTGTGAACATCATGCTTATTGTTAAATAAGGTTAAATAAGCTTGTTAATGTAGATTCCATGTGGGCATGCATTTACTCATCTCATTTGCACAAAAAACGGATTTAGTATTCCTTAAAATTAATAAAAACAGTGAAATGCAAACTCAGAATACTATGCAAACTTAATCTTAATCTGACTTTATTGACCAATGCCTTTGCTGCTGACCTTCAATGATCCAATTCAACCATACTAAGCAAAGAAATGACTTAAGTTCAACAATAATAACAAAAAGTAAGAGTATTGCACTTTCTCTTTTGGTGTCATTTAACTTTTGGTGTGAAAGGGCCTTTAAATTTGCCAAAACAGAACTTTTTGTTATTAAAGAACAAACAAGCTAGCCTAGCCCAGGTGAGCAAAAATAACTCATTACTAAGCAAGTAATGCAATATTGTAATGCATTGCTTTTAAAAGTAGCTTTCCCCAATGATGAATATAACAATGTTTAATTGGCTAAAATATGTCTGGAGGGGATATTTGCACAATATTTGCTTTTAATGATACTTCAGGTTCTATTAAACAATCAAAATGAGGAGTATGTTATATTGGGAAGAAGAAACTTAAAGGTTAAGTTAAGGTATTTAAAGTACAATTAGAAAAAAACAAACTCACATGAAATAAAGCATACATTGACTACAGTTGCAATCAGTTATTATTATTTTGTTGGTTCTCCCTTGTTTTGGATTACAGCAGCCATTCTCCTGGGCTTTGACTCACTAAACTTTGTGCACCTGTCTTGCTTAACTTTCCAACCCTCCTTAAGTTCTTCACAGCATTGAGCTTCATTGGAAGACCTGCATGACTTATCACAATTCAGGTTTAAAATTTCCCAAAGGTTTTCCATGGCTTTAAGGTCAGGGGACTGAGGCCACTTTATCACTTCAAAATGCTGAGCATGAACACTTTCATTCCACGCAACTTTGTTGCATGCGTGGCGTGTTTTTGAAATTATCATCTTGGGAAATACACATTTGACTTCCAAACAGATTCTCCATACTTGGGAATCCTGCGGGACACAATGTAGCCAAGTATTGGTCCATTTTTTTTTTCTAAGTGCCAGAAACCTTGTAGAACCTTCCAACACCTGTTGCAGACATGCGTCCGCAATACCATTATATTTCCCCTGCAGTGCTTAATGGCGCCATGCATGCATTTGGTATAAAAACTCTCTGGTTGTCTCCTACGAACACACCTGACACCATCTAATGCTAGGTTGTTAAATTTGACTGCTCAGACTGCAGAACACTGCTCTAATCTTTCACACTCCAATCCTTATGTTCTTATGAAATTACATTCATTCATACGGATTCCTATAACACTTCGAGTCTCGCACAGGCCAGGTATACAATCTCATTATCACAAGCTCGTCAGTCTCGGTCAATAGACAGAGGCGATTGACTAATATCCTAGACGGCTGTACTACACTTTGATCATTCTAGAATATATTATTTAGTCCCCATAGATCCGAACACGCTTAAGGTAAGGTTATATCTAACCAGAGATGTGTAAGTTACCTGACATTAGAAAAATACATGATGCTGAGTGTCTTGAGGACATTCAGCATCACAGGCTGATTTGGACTACAAATCGCGCCAAGCCTTTTGAGGCATTTTCCTTAAGTACTCAGACCAAGACAAAACATCCCCCAATGTGGGGAATGAACTTACAATAGGAATTTGCATTGACTAGAGTTATAGACACAGGGATATTACACCTTGTTGAGGAACAGGAGGTGGTTTGGATGTAGTATTTCTAACCCTTATTACCATTTGGTTTTCTTCTGTGGAGATGAGACCATTGTACCAGCCGCACTTTTTAAATGATACTAAACATGACTGTTTTTTGACTTGTATTGACATAGAACATTATCATTTGTTTTAGAAAATCCAAGTTCCAAATGTGAGGCAAGCAGTTGTCACAATTTAATTAAAAGAATCTATTATATTGCAGTAACTTTCCAATAAAGTTTGTGGCCAAATCACCAAAGTAATTTGCGAGTCTTCATTTTGAACTCTGGTTTGTTCTTTCCAGGGTTCCAGCTCTGAAAATGGAGAAACCAACTTCTCCCCCATCGATGTAGAACCAAGCCTGGACCTTCCTGCCCTCGAGTGTATAAATGTTCCTGACGTCAACACTGAGGCTGAAGTGAGTCTTGTTCCACGTATGTACAATAATATTTTGGATTTGTTTCTTAAACCTCATATCTTGCAGAGTGAGAAAGTAAATCCATTCGAGGCTCTTCAGGGTAAAAACCCATTATGCTGCAGTCAATGGGATCAAGGGTGGACAGCAGAGGACACAACAGATAAGACGAAACATGAACCTGACGTCGAGACCAAATACGAAATGAAAGTAAGAACGCCATATACAATAGGCATGACACGACAGCTTTTTGAGTGTCGGAAATGTTTTTTGAGGTAAAATCTGCTCATGAAAGGATTCAGCCTTTCATTCCTCACAGTGTTTAGCACACAGTCGTCGCTCAGAATGACACGAGGTGCTGTGCTGTGCGTCTGGAGATTTAATCTCCTGACGTATTGTTCCCCATTACAGCCCTGTTCTCCCGCTGAGCCCTTTGGGAGGCAGTTGATCTTAATTGTGCGCTGATTAGATGAGAATGTTAATTAGCCTCTCTGCAGAGGTTCATCTGCTTAATCATTCAACTGAACGGTTCATCGGAAAAGGCAAGTTTCTACAAGAGACGTGCAATAGTCATTTTCAGCTATTTGCAGGATGAAATTTCAGAATCTAGCTTATCAATACGCAGTTGCCATTTCTTTGTTAAAATAAGTGCTAAAATACTTTATATTAATTGCCAATAGTCTTATTGTATTGTTGTTATTGAAAATGTTGAAATATTTAATACTTGCTATAATACTTAATGTTTTATTATTTAAAAAACATTAAATGAAGACTTTACACTTTAGTTTAGGGTCCAATTCTCAAATATACTTAAGTTTTATTCTACGACTTAAAATACATCATTAGGGATGCACCTATATTAACATTTTGGAAATAATTATTTATTTTTGAAAGCTGATAACGGATTTATTGGCCGATTAATCTAAATCCAAATTTTTCTATACATTTTGAGAGCCTGATTTAAAAAAACGAAAGTTTGACAATTAAAACCATGTCCAAAGCGCACTATTATGTTCTCATTATAATTTTAGCTGGCCTATATGACAGACTTGTGCTGTGTATGCTACACTTAACTGTATGTTCCTTTTTTGAAGTGATTTCCAATTATATTTCAAGCAATCAGTTTACAGTCGGGAATTTGTCGTGTCGCACAGCATCACTGATTACAATGGGTTCTATTTGCTTTCGTCACGTCGTGCTGTTGTAGACATTGTGTTAGTTTAATAGTATTCATGTTTTTTTTTTTACATAGCCTGAGATTTTGTCTCCTCCACCTGTTCAAGAAACAGTGAGTGAACTGCAGATGTGCGTGTCTCCAGCTACACCACAGCCCGTCTCAACCACATGCACCAGCCCCTACACCTCTGGCCCGATCCAGATCAACTGCATCTATCCAGGTAAAGCACATCACTACAAAGCAAAAATAAATCTTATATGTGTATATATATTAGGGCTATCTATTTAACATGTTCATTTAGTGCGATTAATTATAGAAAACAAATTTACATATATTGATGCAATTCACTGCTCAGTTTTCCTAGTTTTTCCAGGTGTACCAGTCTATCCGGTCCAGCCCCCGTTTTCCCACTTCATGATGCATTTCTTAAGCAGTCCAGTCCCCGTGGGACAGGGTCCACACACTCCGTTCCGGCAGCACACATCTCCGTTAGCCCTGACACCAGCTGCACGCCTGTCTGCCGGAGCCAACATCCTACACTGGCGCTCCAACCACACAGTCTGACCTGCCAGAAGCGGTGCGTGTTGGTTTCAGAACCTATTTTGGACTTTCGTTATGTTCAGTAACTTCTGTTCTTTAATTTCTTGGGCTGCGACATCCTAGAAATATATCAAATGTTATAATAAAAGCAGCGGAAGACACATAAGGACAAATCAGAGCAGATATATCTCTTGTTCGTTTTAGCGTAATGCCTCTCCAGCAGCAGATTGTTCTTTATTTTTATATATTTGCATACACAATGCTAAAGTTTTGTATGTTTGCACTATGAACCAAATTGGACATTTGTTTGTTGTATTTAAGTTGCTTGTTCAGTGTTCAATTCAGAATTTTTCTTTTATCAAAAAATGTTTTATAAAGAAGAAAATGTGATAAAGGAGGATACACTGAAATTTGAGTCCGCTCATTTTGTTATTAACATTTTAGGTGTGACAAGTCTTTGAATACATTTTGGAGCCATTGTATTTGTATGAGTGTAGTTTACAGGCTCCAACTGCTTTTCTGGGACCGTTCGCAGAAACTTAGCCGCTCCAGACCTGCGAAGGCAAGACATTGTCAAACTTTCTTTTCCGATACGATCTCATACACATGTGGAAGTTCTTCCGATGTGCTGTTCATGGAGGAGCTGCTCCCGACGAGCTGGATGGCGCCTTGCATGGCTGACACCACCCTCGGTGTATGAATGAGTGAGTGAATGGGTGAATGTGAGGCAAAATGTAAAGCGCTTTGGTGGCCATTGGGTCTGTGAAAGCACTATATAAATGCAGTCCATTTACCCTGACCGATGTTGTCTAGTTTCACTGGATCGTTTAGAGAAACGGTCAATGTTTTATACAATCAGGGATTTCCAACACCCCTGCTTTGTTTTACTTTACATACCGTCAATCAATTCCACCCACTCTTCTAACTTGTTTTCAATCTTTTGGCATATTTAGTTTGACCCAGCATTCTCCGTGGGAGGATCCTTGCTCCACTGAACATGTTGAAATATTAAATCACTCAACAGGATGTCGTGTAACCAAGTGCATCCATAACATGCCGCATAAACAGCGGCCAAGGAAAGGGTGCAGGTTAACACCACTCCGTTGGTCCTGAATCTTCCTTGTTTGGTCTAATTACTGTTACTGGCATCTTAACAAGCTTTCTTTGAGACGCCTGGTGTCTTAACAAGGCCAGCTGGAGAAGCGAAGAATGTTACCTCATTTAAACCGGAGGAAAAAAAGCTGAACGTTGCAGAAACCAAATTAGTATTGGACACTAAGCTAATGAAGTTTAATTGAAGAAACACACTTTTCTGAGAATGGAAGCCCATTTTTGCCACATAAGAAAAAAAACATGTTTTGGTCACAAGAAAATTTGCCACAAGAAAATAAATCGTGTTTAGTAAATTATAATTATGACATAAGTCACAGTTATGGCATAAAAAGTCATGACAAAGTTTTAGTAATCAGTCAAAATATTTTGATGTCATAATTGACTCTCATAATTACTTTCATTCTTAATTGGACGTACTTAATTTCGATTTGTCATAATTGAATTTATGCCGTGATTTTGACTTTCTCATAATTACAACTTAGTATGTCATAATTTCTTCTTTTATTTCATAGTTATGACTTATGTCATGAAATACTTATGTCAAGTCATTATTTTGCCAAAATTCTGTCTTGTCATAATAGACTTTATCCCATGTTTTTATCTGTTCTTTTCTCATTTTCAACTTGTCATATTTGACTTTATCCACTAATTGATGTAGTATATCATAATTTGGACTTATTTCATAATTATGACTTGTCATGACATAAGTCATTTTTATAATGAATATTTTATTTTATCATCTCATAGATATGACTTTGTATGTCATAATTATGATTTACCAAAGCTTATGTGGCAGAATTGGGTTTCCAAATCTGAGTGGGGATTTCCAGTGCAAAACATCTATCTGCAATGGTACAGTGGTTAAGGTGTGTTATAAATCTCCCTAAATATGGCTTAGGATCCTCCTCCTGTCTCCTGTGAATGTTTCACGAACAAAGGAACAGGTGATTACTTTCATGAATACTCTGATTGCATTTCCATTAACTGGTTAGTGTTATGAAATGTAATGCATGTCAGTATTTTTCACTATTTTACTGAATACTGAGCATAAAATCAAATCACACGCAGTCAAAAAGCAGTCAAGGCCTTTCCGTTCCCTGTTCCTTCAAGCTTATAATACGCTTTGCTACAGCTGATGAATTCTAATATTTTTTGCTAACCTCTGCCAGCTCCAATAATGGAAGATGAACCCGATAAGCAAAACAAGGCAGCGAGTCACTTTTGGTGGTGACACTTGTTAGTTGGAGCATTGCTAGTATGCATATATCCATGTGACAAACCATAAAATTACACAAGGACTTTTCATTTCACATCATATCTAGTATTCTGCCACTATGGAGTATCAAAACAAACGTTTCTGTGCAAATAGCGTGATCAGACGGATGATGTCTTTGTGTGAAGTTTGAAAGCTGTTTACCGATATACTTTTAAAGCATTTGGAGATGTACCTTTTATGAGCCGGATGACGCAGTGTTTATGTGATTTTATGCCATTATAGAAGGGTCTTTGCACAAATGCAAGAGGAAAGGGAGCTCTGATAGGGATCGAATTAAAGCACACTGCTGCATGGCAAATCATATTACTCTGGTTAACTGACCCTCACAGACCTTTTCCCTGCCAAGCCTGGTTACCATAGAGATGTTTTCCTGTGGTACTCTCTGGAAAAAAGTCGATATGTGGCGTACTCTATCTAGATAAGACTATTTATCGCATGGTCTATAGCTTATTTAGAGCAGCGCCATGACCGGTATGATCGTTTATAATTTTCCACAGCTCGTGAATCTGGCGGTAGATCGCGCGCGTCCACAAAAAAATAAAAAATAAATAAAAATAATGAAAATAACTTTCAACTAAACATTCAGGGAATTTAGAACGTTCTGATGAAAGGGTATAGGCCTAGGCTAGAAATACATTTGAGAATGAATCGCTTGTTTTAAAAGACAAATAAATATTTGCGTAGTGTCCCCCTGGACGTGCCTCTGGGTACTTACCCAATTGCCCATATGGTTCATTCGCCTATGGCTCTACACCCCAGAATGTTATGATAATACATTTAAACAATATAACAAATACCAGTTTGCAACATCAAGCAGCTTTTGTCTACAGCTACAATAAATGGAAGCGAATGACACGGAAAGCTTCTAACATTAAATATAACAGTATTAATGGTTACTTAAACCCCGGACTGGATCTTGAGCTGGAGTGGTCATGGAACACTTGAGCGGAGGGGAAATAGCTCCGTTCCACATACATATGCATTCCATTCAGGCTTTCAATGTGTGCTTGCTTGGGAGAGCGCAACACTTGACGATTTGGCAAATTTTGAAGATTGGCAGAGAAGAAATACAAACAAACTAGCCAATATTTGTCTGAAACGTGAATTACATGATTTTAATGACCTGTTTATTTAATTATTATATAAAGCAATATAATTTACAGTCGTAGTAGGCTATTACTAATATTGAAGTGCACGGCCGCGATACTCAATAGCAACAACACTTGCTATTGTAGCCTAAAATATAAAATTGCTTAAATACAATCTAAAAGAAGTGAAACATGTCTTAGGTTTTTATGTTACGTTTGATACTTTCCAATAACAACATAGATCGTCTCTGCCTGACATGTGATCGCCTCTGACCTTTATAGAGTAACTACCGTGTCCATCATCTGATGCTTCATCTGAGTGCGCGCGCGTCTCCTCCAGTCTCTCTCTCCACGCGCAGGGAGTAACTCCTCCTCTCGCTGTTTCTGTTGGACTTGCATGGGCATTACCGCAAGCTTGAGAAATCTAAACATGTAGCCCGACAGATTTCAAGTCTGGAGAACAAGTTTATAGCCCCTTTGTGAGGAAATAATTGGATGAGAGATGGTGTGATCCAGCGTTTGTCTCCAGACCTCTCTCACACAGACATTCAGAGAAGGTAGGATTGGGTTTGTCTTTTCAGATCCTGGTTCTTGTTCATTTGTGTTTTATTTGTATTTTTCTTTAAAAAAAACAACAACAAACAATATATATAAATATATAAATTAGAATGGAATACTCGATAAAAAATGTTTTTTTTTCGAAATGAATTTGATGGCATAATTTTGTATTGTTTTGTATTAATAACCATTGATTTGTGTGAATTTTGTATTTATATTATTATTACTTTATTTTGGTAAAAAGTCTAATTGCACACGTGTTTTTTTCTATGGTAGCCATCTGGTCTTGTATGGTTGTAGTTCAAAATTTAAAGCCACTGCGACATATTTAGACAAGAATCAACTTTATAACGAAAGCTTATAGTTAAGCAAGTTTATTTAACATGTTTTAAAGATGCTTTTTAGCGTACTTCTTACTAGCCAATAGGAAATGCAGCTGTTTTGTTGTCAAGACTTGTTGTGCCCATAGAGAAAAGGACTTGCCCTGGGTTAAAAGTGTGAAAACTTTTCTTTTTTTTTTATTTTTTTTTTTTTATTAGAACTAGTGGTTTGGTTTAACCTATATAGACCTTATGCACCAGAGAAACGAGGGCGCCGCCATCTTTAGAATATTGTCTTTGAACTTCCGTTTTTGCGGTCGCTCTGTATATTTCTATTGCATCGCTGTCGAGGAGTAATTAGCTGGTGAAGTGGATTTACTTATTGTAGAGTTAACGAAAGTTATCATGAGCATTTTTTAATATCATATCATTTTTTTTGCGTTCCAGCGTGAAGTGCTGAAGTGAAGTGTAGCCTACATATGAAGTAGAGGTGTCAGTGCCCAGGGGCATAGACATAATAAACACATAGACGCCCTATTGGCCGCTATGGAGCGTTGCTGCGATACGTCAACGTGTCCGCCATTTTGCGGAGGGCAAGACTGCGCTGTGAACAAATGCAAGTAAACGGGTGAGCTGTGGCTTTCCTGGATAAAAACAATAATAACGTTTACATTTATCAGCCGATTTCAGTGGTTTGCACGTGCTGTGCGTTACTATTACTAATTATATAATTACCAAATACAACCAGAAAAAAATGTTCAGTCTTGTTTGTGAAAGGTAATTCCCCGAGACCTGTTTTCAATTGTGTGGCGACTTGTACAGCCCCAAGCAGCGCACGAAACGGGCATTTTTCTCAATTCCCATAATGAGAGGTATGGGCAAGTTGCCCTCCTTGATGTGGCGGCGCCGTTGACGTACGCTCCAGCAGCCAATAGGGTGTCTATGTATTTATTATGTCTATGCCCAGGGGTACCAAATCTTAATCCGCCACTGTGCAGAGCAAAATTTCACATTCAGTAGGCCTAACCAAAGTTTTGCATATTCACAGGAAATATCTTATTTCGCATGGAAAAATAAAGTGGATATTCCTGATTCTTGACATAAATTCGTTTTCTGTTCATCTGTTGTGGTTTGTTTTGAAATCAACATACAAAAAATGCGCAATTTAATTTGGACTGAAAACCTTACTGAGGTAGCCTATGGACCTCATTCACAGGTCAAAATCGAGGGGTCTGTCCATATAAACTTCCCTCTTCCACTTCATGAAGTGGAACGCACTTAAAAATGGCCGCAGGGATTCCCCCGAGGGGAAGTGGACTGGAACCCAGCCTGTGTGTTGCTTTGCAATCATTCCGCTTCTGGAGATCTACATTGCTTGGCAGAAGAATAATATTTTTAATCAATAGCATTACATTTTTGTGTCTGTGTGTTTATTTTATGAAACCTTGACAGATATGTGAAATAACCGTTTAAAGGATCTGCAAAGCAGTGGTTTACAGTGAATGTATACACTTTTTTGCTCCACGTTTTGCCTAAAAACGCCCCTTAGCTGTTCTAAATTCACTGTAAAACACGGCTTCTTGCAGCTTATTGTTTTATTCTATCCCCAAATGTATAACACAGACCCTAATCTTAATCCTAAATCTGATAGAAATGTTATTTCAAGGTCATCATGTCCACTTGGAAAACAAAGGGGGTTAATCCCTATTTAGATCCATATGCTATATATTTTTATGATTACATGTCACATAATTTACATGGATGTACATCCCTCTTTGCACTAATCTCAAAGGAGACTTTTTCTAAAAGAGATGCTGATTGCTTCTGGGCTTTGTGGCCAACCAAAATACAAATGCATTCGGTCAGATAACACACTTAAATAAGAGCTTTCCCAGAGGGAGTCGCGTGAGCTTATATACGCCTATACATGAGCAGAACTGCCTGGTGATGGAAGAATATTGTTGTTGGAGCGCTTTTTTGAATTATTGAGAAGATAAAGGATCACCGTGATTCTGCAAAAATTTGAAAATGCTAGCTGGAGTTACAATGATGCATAAACAGTAGGCCTACTTGTTGAAATCTAAGTTGATTGCTTTACAAGATAACCTCACTAATTTAAAACTATTAATTAAAAAAGATAATAAATAATTCTTTAGTTACGGACCATTTTTTTAAATAAAAATTCATAAAAAAAATGAATTATTAAAAAATAAAAACAACTTATTTTTGTTCAATTATTAATTAACAGAATAATAAATAATAAAATACATTTTAAAATATTTTTCTAGAATGGACTTTCTTTGTTGCTGTATTATTCTACTAGAGTGCACACTTATTGTGTTAAATGCTATGTAAAAAGTGAGGAGTTCATATTCCATTCACTGAGTTACATGTGTTGTAACAAGATATCAGTCTTACAAAGGTCATTGTGCTGGCATACACACACTGTGAGTTGGTTTATGGACTCTAGAGGCTGGAAATTGGTTAATGCAGTGAATTGCTTCCCAGCCCTCTGCAGACAGTGTAATAAAAGGGAATTAAAGCCAGTTATTTATTCAAGTATTTAATAATAATATAAAATATTTAAATATGTTTTAATTAATATTTATAATATGTATAAAATTTAATTCTGCCATGATTGGTTTAGTTTGATTATTTTTTCCAATGTAAATAATAATAATAATAATTAAGTTAATTATTAATACATTTAATAATTAATTATAATAATTAATTAATAATGATTAAAATATAAATATGAATAATGTTGATGAAAAATTATCAATTAAAGCATTTAATATTTATATAAAATATATAAATATGTATGAAATAATATTTATAAAATAGTGCAAAATTAAATTGTGTTTTAGATCGGTTTAGTTATTTGGTTATTATTTAATGTTAAGTTAGTAATTATTTTTTGATCGAATAATTCTTAAAAATGTTTAGTAATTTTTTTTTTTTAAAGGATGAGTTTTCCCTTTTCTCTTTTTTCATGAGTTTCCAAACCTACACCCATATGATCATGTCCTCAGCCCATACATCACTAACAGCAGCCTACACCTGGTTTGTTGGTGTGTGATATGAAATACACTTCTGAATGGCACTATTAATGCTGAATAAGAGGTCAGTAGTTTAAACCCGTCTGAAATTGGAGCTGCTTTCTAATACAGTTGGGATTGACCTTGGAATGGGACTCTCATATAAAACCTCTATAAATCCTGGAGTTACAGGCACATGCACCCCCAGGCTACAAGCAGAGGCATGATGGGATAGAAGAGGACGTATAGACTCGTACAGTATGTGTTCTGACTGTTGAGCATGGCTTTAAGAGCAAGAACAAAATAAGGATCATTGCATATTGAATTTAAACAGCATGCTTATTCTTTAACCTTAATTGAGCGTGCCACAACATGCAGAGCTGGGCAGATGTGTGACGCATGCACAAGATGATCCAGATGTCTTTGTCAAAGACCATTGAGTTTGAGTTATGTTATGTTTCCATGTACACACAGTATATGATTCACATAAACCCGTACTGTACATTTGCAGAGGTGCATAGTCAGCTGGAAATAACGATAACAGAATTACATACTTATATTACATTACTTAGTCTGCGAATCACATTTGGTTCCTTCGGCTACACTATTAAAAACTTTATAAACTATAATAGAGCAAAACAAAACTCCGGTCTCGAATTAGAAGTCTAAAACGAGAAGTTTGTGCTCGGCTGATAGAAGAAAGTCATCAAGATGGCTTGATGGTGAGTAAATTATGGGATAGTTTTCATTTTTGGGTGAACTATCCCTTTAAGAAGGAGCAGCAGTTGGTTATATGAAAATGTTCATGAAAATCAATGATACCCATCCAAAGGTTTGTGAAGTAACACTATAATAGATTTATTTGATATTTATGTTGCTCTTTAATCTTTTAAAACCATGAACGCTTTCCAAAATATCTTTTACAGGCAGCCAAATGAGGTAAATGCCATAAAAACACCAGGCAAAAAATATGAGGTTGGACAGTTTCTTGAAAAGGGAAGCAGCCCAAGCCTTTGACAAACCCTGCTGAGACACAAGTATAGAAGTTTGAGAGGGCAGGCAACGTATAGATGGTGAATATATATTTTTTGGAGTTTGGAAATTTAGTTGGAGTTCTATATATTATGTCCTCTTCAAAGTATTGAGATGTAGTCCACAACAACTGATAAGAAATTCTTTAATAAATATTAAATTAATCAATACAACGACTACTACTACTATTACTAATAGCATGTAGTGCATATAATAATAATTATTATGAAGCTTGACTGCTTGTTGTCACTATGTGCTTTCTTTATATGGAAAAGAGCAGCGTTAACATTCTCCAAAATATCTCTTTTTGTGCTCCACAGAAGAAAAAGTTATACAGGTTCAGAAGAACATAAATGTGAATAAATGATGACAGAATAGAATTCTTCCAATTCGGGCACATTTTGAAAAATGAACTTCCTTTTATGAGAAAGTTCACTGGCAGCGGGAAAACACATTTCCATAGTCTCTCTGTTGGCTGTCATTGAACTAACCGTTATCACTTCTCAACATGACATCCGAAATATACAGACCATAAAATAAAATCCCTGTTTCTATTGAATAAGCTGGGAATGGTTTGTATTCTATTCTATTGAATAGGCTGATGGCAAATGCCATCATACAAAAAAACCCGACAGGAAAACGGGCTACTGAAAACGGGTTAGTGATAGAAAAGAAAAGAAAGGATTGTGGAATAATTAAGGAGGACAGCAATGAATGAGATTTATGCAGGAAGTGAACATGGAGATTATTGCATGTTTATGCATACATACTGTTAATATTTTACAGGCCATTCATAAGTCAATCGTCATAAAAAAGTGCAATATTGATAAGGTTACTTAAAAATGTATTATGACCTCATTATTTTATTTTATTTTAAATAGTAATTTTAGATTTTTTAAACATGCAATCAAGGTCAAAAACACTTACACTATAATTAAAAAACAATAATTTGCCCAGTCTGTTGTGATCGGTCTACTCTGATTGGTCAGATGACCCAGTCTGTTGTGATTGATCTACTCTGCTCTGATTGGTCAGATGGCCCAGTCTGTTGTGATCGGTCTACTCTGATTGGTCAGATGACCCAGTCTGTTGTGATTGATCTACTCTGCTCTGATTGGTCAGATGGCCCAGTCTGTTGTGATCGGTCTGCTCTACTCTGATTGGTCAGATGACCCAGTCTGTTGTGATTGATCTACTCTGCTCTGATTGGTCCGATGACCCAGTCTGTTGTGATTGGTCTACCGCTTACAGTGTCAGAAACAAAAAGCTATGTCCATATCTGAATTTCAGCTCCGGATATTCCTCAGCACTTTAAAAACTGTGAACAGTTTTTCCATATCAATTTCAGCGTGAGACCTCATCCTTTGGAAGTGCATGTAAAGTGGATTTGGAGCACTGATAACAGCATCTTCTCGACATGTTGACAACGTGAACCAAACTCTTCCTGTTTGAGGGCGGATCAAAGTAGATTTTGTTTGCGGGCAGCCAATGAAGACCATAGGCTGGCATTATGCAAATTTGTTACATTGTTACATACGTTTGTAATGGGAAATGAGACTGGAATTGCTGAAGACTTCTTTCGGCAGTTCAGAATTGATTATTTATTTTAGGAGACAATAACTAAATTTTTCGTGCACTTTGATCTTTGAAACTTTGCAGACCTTTTACATTTGCAAACAACTCTATTACACTCTACACGAAAGGTATTCGCTGGTGCAAGAGCATACAGTCTTTTGACTGCACATGGAGGATGACAAACCTGCGAGCGGCCTTTAAGTTGTTTGTTTCATGTTGTGATTCATCTTTATTTTGATTTAATAAACTTCAGCTATTGTTTGAAACATCAACGGGCCTCTCTGGATCTATTTAAGCAACCTTGCACACGTCAGGATTACTGCATCAACATCAGAAAAATTGGAAACAAACTTGTATTTACCAATAGGCACTTTAAATAACAATGTATGTTTTTTTCAGGTTGTTTTTTCAGGTCAAGTGGACAGTGCAACAGTGAATCTCTAAGCTCATATGCAGGCACTTTTAAATGTATAATTATCCCTATAAAAAGTGTATTATTATACATCATTTCATATTATTAATATGAATAATGACACAAACTATAGCCTTTCCACTAGCATTTCTACATTCATCCTTGGCTTCTCCAGATTAATTGCACTACTAAACTGTCAAGCTACATTTCATTTTAAGCACTTTATAGGTCCCTGTAAAAATGCACAGAAGTGCAGCAGTGTATAATAATTCATAAAGTGCTCATTAATAGTTTAGTATCTTTGCAGATGGGTCCGAATACGGATGCATGTGTCAGCTAGCCCGCGCGTTCTCGTACTGTTGCTGTATAATCTGAGCCGAAGTGTATGTGAGTGGAATGGCTAAGAGATGCACCACATATCTGTCTTCTGTATGATTGGAGCTGTAGATGAATGGGCTGGAGGTCAGAGTTACTCACTGCCATCATCATTATAGCTGTGCTTTTGGCACCAGGCTGATGAAAGATCTACTTTGACACTTATTCGTTTTGCAGATGCTTTTTATCCAAAGTGATTTACAAACGAAGGATGTTAAAACATGCATTTGATTGAAAATTGCGAAGAGAACTGCAGAACAGTTCTCCCACAGTATGAGTGGATGTGTCTGGGCATATAAGCATGGGTGTGGAGAGAGAGAGAGAGAGAGAGAGAGAGAGAGAGAGAGAGAGAGAGAGAGAGAGAGAGAGAGAGAGAGAGAGAGAGAGAGAGAGAGATAGAGAGAGAGAGAGAGAGAGAGAGAGAGAGAGAGAGAGAGAGAGAGAGAGACCTGCTCTGCTTCACTCTCTCTCTCACTCACTCTCTCTCTCTCTCTCTCAGCCTGCCCCCTGTAAGGCTTCATTTCTCTCCTCCGACTGCATTGTTGCATGTCATCAGTGCTTCTCCTTAATCAAATCTGCAGTGCTGGTCAAACTCAATCCTGCCGACACTTCCTGTCAGCACGAGCTTAATGAAACTGACTGAACACCATGCTGAACACTGACGATGTGTCTGTCTCAAGTGACATAGCGTTCCATACACTTAAGTTGACTCTATGAATGAATTTTTTATTATGCAGCGCCATCTTGCGGTCAATCTGGCATTGCACCCAAAGTGATGCACCTCAAAGTGGTCATCTGGCCTCTTTACTTGTACAGGTGGTCTGAAAGTCCCTCTGTCTGTTCGCTTCTAGAGTTTCATGGAGATCGGGTCGGATGACAGCTGGAACTGTGGTTATAACAGGAGGAATTCTCGCCACGGTGATACTCCTGTGTATCATTGTTGTGCTGTGTTACTGTCGCCTTCAGGTGAGCGCCAATCACACCTGTGGTTTTGACTTGTGAAGAAATACAGCTAATTCCATTTCTTAGCCCTTCAAAATTTGAAAGATTTTACATTTAGTTTTTTGTTGTTTTTTGATAGATATGAGTGCATTTTGTGAGATAATTTATTTATAAAAACAGTGAACCATTAGTTTTTATTTTATTAATGAACTTTTTTACTTTTATATTTATTTATAATGATAACATTAGGGAAACAGTAGGATGCAGAATTTTTAATATTTTTTTGTTTTGCTTTGATAGATTTGAATGATTTTTATTTTAATTTTATTTATAAACTATTACTTTTATTTGTATTTATATGATACATAACTGCAACAGTATGATGCAGATTTTTAAATTTAATTAACTTTGTATATTTTCTTTTAATTTATAAATGCTCATTTCGAGCTTGCATTTGTTTTATTTATAAAATAAAGTGAATTAGTTGGGATTTATTTTTGATAGATTTAAATGAATTTCTTATTTATTAATGATTTCTTTTTATTTATAACAATAATGAAACAGTTGGATGTAGAATCTTGATAAACTTGATTTAATTTGTATTTATAAATATAACAATTGTGGAGTAGTTGGCAGTATAGATTTCAATTAATTGAGTGAATTATTTTATTAACTTTATTTATTTAAATGAATTATATATTTCACTGGTTTTGGTGACACTGAACGGAAAAGTTTGTGCCCCTATAATAAACCAATTAACAAATCATTTAGATTTATTTTCTGCACACCTGACTCTCCTACTACTGTGTCTGCTTCCAGTATTATTGCTGTAAGAAGAATGGCTCTGATCCAGATGCTGTTTGCCCTCAACCCCAGTTCGCCTGCAACGCATGCAGTATGTCCCGGGTGGACGGGGCCGCTTCCACCCCTCTCTCCCTGTCCCCGGAGCCCACGCCACCGCAGAGCTTCTGTCCCAGCTGCTCCCCATACGGCTCTCCATTTTACATCCACACCATGGACGAAACGCGGAACGGGGGCGAACGCATCACTTACATGCCGTCCCACTACAACAGCCCGTCCCTGTCTCTCACCCTTCCCTCATTACACAGTGCGTCATTGAGCTCTCGAAGCCGGCCGGACCTCTACTGTCACACACGTGCCATAAGCACTGATGTCTGAGCGGCACACACAGAACAGAGTGAATGGGGACCAAGGACAGCGAGCACTCCTTTTTACATCGGTCTAGCAGTTATTTGAAATCAATAATCCTATATAATGTTTTATAGAAATTGATACAAATGCGTTCTTCCTGAATTTATTTGGTTCTAATTAAAGGGTGAATCATCATTTACTCACCCTCACGCTGTTCCAAAGCTGTATGAGGTTCTGAAAGCAAACAGTTTCTGGTCCCCATTGACTTCCATAGAATGGAAAAGAATACTGTGGAAGTCAATGGTGCCCATACACTGTTCCCATCAACAATTCTTCAAAATCTTCTTTTGGGTTCAACAGAAGAAATTCACAACATGAAGGTGAATGAGGGTTATGTTATTTGATTGATATTGTGAAGCTGCTTTGATGCAATTTATATTGTGAAAAGCGCTATATAAATACACTTGACTTGACATGACTTGAGTAAATGATGACAATTTTTTTTTTTGGGTGAAATATCCCTCTAACATTTAGTTTTAAACAGTCTTGGTTTCAAATAAAAAACATCTAAGCATTATTAAAACAAGATAAATGTACTTAAGAAGCATGATTTGAGTTTATTTTTCTATTTTATTTTCTTGTTTTAGTAGACTTCACTAAACTGAGTTTAGATTAAAGGTAGATGAGACAAAACAATCTGGGTTTTTCAAAAACAATTAACAAAAATTAAAAATAAAATACACAAAAGGAGGATAAACAGAGGAATCAAATAAAATAAACAAAAGTAAACAAAATAATAACATAAATAAAAAATAAACATTTTGAAAAACAAACATTAAATAAACAAATAGTCTCTGAAGATATGTTTGAACATCTTTTAATGGTGTTTAAATGTTTTTACTGGAAAACAAAAATATTGTTTAGCAGTGGAAGGTAAGGGCTCTTAGTCTTCATGCGGCCTTAAACAACTGCCTGGGCCTTTTGATTTAAGGCCTTTCTGAAATTTTTATATTTTGGGCTTCCTGTAATGAGCTAATGTATGAGGGCTATCCTACACAAGAACTTACATGTTTTGGCCATTTTCTTATTGTGCCACAACTAAACATTATTTTACAAACATTTAAATCATTTATTTTATTTTTTGCAATGCCACTTGGTGGAGCTAGAGGTGCAGAGATTTCACCTTTAATTCATTTTCTTAGCGTCTCTATGCAAGTTGAATTTGATAACAAACATACTGTAGGTACAGAAGAGGGATTTGAGTGTCTGTTTAGTCCATGATGAGATGTTTGATGTAATTTATTGTTGTATTTATGATGCACTTTTCTTTTTATTACATGCAAAAGTTGAATATGTCAAATAGTCTATATAGCCTATTATGTATTTATTTGTGAACTTTCACCAAACTTTTATTTAGGCAAACAATGGCCCAGGGTGTATTCCAGTTTGTGTTTGTAAATTTGTGATGCTAGCTTGATCATAATTTATCTGTCAATGTTGACCGCTTTGGATGTGATGATAGAAATTGGTAGCAATGTTGATTTCTATGTTTAGGCAAATATATTTTTTACTGTAATGTCTTTAGATTGTTTAGAACATAAGCAATGTTTTACAGATGAACCAGTGAGCAAATAAAGTAATAAATAATACATCACTCTGTGCAGTGCAAAAAAACGATATATATATATATATACACACAGGTCCTTCTCAAAAAGATTAGCATATTGTGATAAAGTTAATTATTTTCCGTAATGATAAAAAGTTACCTTTATATATTTTAGATTCATTGCACACCAACTTTAATATTTCAGGTGTTTTATTGTTTTAATACTGATGATTTTGGCATACAGCTCATGAAAACCCAAAATCCCTGTCTCAAAAAATTAGCATATTTCATCCGACCAATAAAATAAGTGTTTTTAATACAAAAAAAAAAGCCAACCTTCAAATAATTATGTTCAGTTATGCACTCAATACTTGGTCGGGGATCCTTTTGCAGAAATGACTGCTTCAATGCGGCGTGGCATGGAGGCAATCAGCCTGTGGCACTGCTGAGGTGTTATGGAGGCCCAGGATGCTTCGATAGCGGCCTTAAGCTCATCCAGAGTGTTGGGTCTTGCGTCTCTCAACTTTCTCTTCACAATATCCCACAGATTCTCTATGGGGTTCAGGTCAGGAGAGTTGGCAGGCCAATTGAGCACAGTAATACCATGGTCAGTAAACCATTTATCAGTGGTTTTGGCACTGTGAGCAGGTGCCAGGTCGTGCTGAAAAATGAATCTTCATCTCCATAAAGCTTTTCAGCAGGTGGAACCATGAAGTGCTCCAAAATCCCCTGATAGCTAGCTGCATTGACCCTGCCCTTGATAAAACACAGTGGACCAACACCAGCAGCTGACATGGCACCCCAGACCATCACTGACTGTGGGTACTTGACACTGGATTTCAGGCATTTTGGCATTTCCTTCTCCCCAGTCTTCCTCCAGACTCTGGCACCTTGATTTCCGAATGACATGCAACCACTGAGCAACAGTCCAGTGCTGCTTCTCTGTAGCCCAGGTCAGGCGCTTCTGCCGCTGTTTCTGGTTCAAAAGTGGCTTGACCTGGGGAATGCGGCACCTGTAGCCCATTTCCTGCACACGCCTGTGCACGGTGGCTCTGGATGTTTCTACTCCAGACTCAGTCCACTGCTTCCGCAGGTCCCCCAAGGTCTGGAATCGGTCCTTCTCCACAATCTTCCTCAGGGTCCGGTCACCTTCTCGTTGTGCAGCGTTTTTTGCCACACTTTTTTCTTCCCACAGACTTCCCACTGAGGTGCCTTGATACAGCACTCTGGGAACAGCCTATTTGTTCAGAAATGTCTTTCTGTGTCTTACCCTCTTGCTTGAGGGTGTCAATGATGTCCTTCTGGACAGCAGTCAGGTCGGCAGTCTTACCCATGATTGCGGTTTTGAGTACTGAAACAGGCTGGGAGTTTTTAAAAGCCTCAGGAATCTTTTGCAGGTGTTTAGAGTTAATTAGTTGATTCAGATGATAAGGTTAATAGCTCGTTTAGAGAACCTTTTCATGATATGCTAATTTTTTGAGACAGGAATTTTTGGTTTTCATGAGCTGTATGCCAAAATCATCAGTATTAAAACAATAAACACCTGAAATACTTCAGTTGGTGTGCAATGAATCTAAAATATATGAAAGTTTAATTTTTATCATTACATTATGGAAAATAATGAACTTTATTACACTATGCCCTTATAGTTTATAAGTGAACTTGAACTTTGAACTATGAACTTTATTACCCTTATAGTTTATATACACTATAAGGACCTGTATATATATGTATATATATATATATATATATATATATATATATATATATATATATATATATATATATATATATATATATAATTACTTAAACTAGTAGTAATCGAACAGCAGGTGCTCCCGTCACCTGATTCTCTGCTGACTAACCTATTTGAAGAGGTGGGCGTGGCTATTTCCAGCGGCGGTGATGACGTCGCCTGCGCCATGTGAATGCGGCGCGCGAGCTCTGATGAGGTTTGCGGATGTTTCTGCGTGTGCACGCGCGTCACTCAGCTGATAGACTCACAGCAAGTAAGTTGATTTTTACCCTCTCAGGAAACTCACAACAAACACAAAAATGACAGAAAACGTCCACGTTGACATAGCACACGCTCTCGGGTTGCATTCATATTCAGCGTGAGCGTGTTTAAAAGCTTTTGAGGGTCCTAAACGAATGTTTTAAAGTTAAAGTGGGAGAAAATGAGCTAATTGTTGATTAGCAGTGGCTAGCTGGCTAAATGACTAGCTTCAGTTCATTAAGGCTTTTAGGATGCGTTTTGTATGTGTATGTGTATGTGTGTGTGTGTGTGGCATGAAAAACATTGTAAGTGGAACGAAACGGTTGTTAATCACCCTAATGTTGTGTTGTTTAAGGCGTTTCCTCTCTGTTATTTTGAATCTGTTTTGTCAGCTGGCTAAAAATTGAACAGTTTTTGATGTCATTTTCGCGTTTGTTTATGTGTTATCTGTCTTAAACAGCTGGATATGTTAGCTGTCTAAAACTGGTTTTGTTTTGTTGTACTGTATATATATACTGACACTAAATTACATAATACAAATGTCATTTCATGTGTCATTGTGCATGTGCATTTATGATATAAGTTTAGAGTTAATATGTTACCTTAACTTGAATATATATTTCTTGTGTGTGCTTAATATAAATACATATATATATAATGTATGTGTGTGTGTGTGTGTGTGTGTAATATATATATATATATATATATATATATATACACTCACACACGGCTCAAAACCTGTTTAACAAGTAATTTAGATGACTGTACGGAACAAGTATGATGTGAAATACTTTGATTTATATATTGCAAAGGAACTTTATATCAGTATTTCAGGTTTTCTAGTTTGTGTGGCTAATGTTTGAAAGGCTTCGGGATGGTTAAGCAAATATGTCAGTTTGTTTAACAACAGTGTGGAGCCAGTGCTAGCCATGAACTCTTCATCTGTGTTTTAAACATTAAAAGCCATCACTCATCAAAAGCTCAAGAAGAATAACGGAAAATTTGTCTAGTAATAATTAGTCTACAATTATTGAAAATGAGTTAAGGTGACCACAGAAAACCAATCACTGCGAAAGCAAACATCATTGGTGACAGTGACTTACGTTGGCTTCTGACTGGTCAACACAGCATTCCAGCGGTCCGGTTATTATTTTCACCGATTATTTAGAAATGGCTGATATTATATATCTATAATACCTAAAACACACACTTATAACTATTAAGTAATTTAAGATACTATTAGATGATGATCTAAATATTAGGTTAAAAATAGCTAGAACAATAAAATATTTAATATTAGCCAATACAAATAAATAACTTGTTTATTATTTCATAATGTTTAGTAACATTTTAAGGACTATAATGAAAGTGTGTAATACAAATAAATTTGTTCAAGGAAGTTTGTTTATATATATGTAATGTTTATATATATATATTATGTAATATTATTAGAATATGATTTGAAAGGACTGCTTTATAAAAGCAATAATGCTTTATGTTCTATATCGTGAATAGATGTATTTTTTCATGTACACCAGAGAAAAACATGCTACTATTTCAGTTAAAAAAAGAAAGAAAAAAGGCAAACCCTTATTTAAAAAAAAAAAAAAAAAAAAAAAAAATCTTTCAATCTGATTTTGAAAATGTTAATATTATTATCAAATATAATGTTCATAATGGTTAGGCTACAATTCCTGAATTAAAAACTCATATGTATGCTAAACTATTGCTTAATTGAATAGTTCCTCAGTTTGCTCTAAGCACTCTCCTTTTCTGCTTGGTGATGTCATCAAGGAGATTTTCTTGTATTTCATCATGGCTGGCCCTGAAGGAGAACTCAGACCAGAGTGCACATCAGAACATTTTGAACTTTAAACAATGTGTTGGACAGACTTGGCATCATGTGATTTATGCTGTGTTGTAGTAGCGCAGTCTTTGGTAACCTGTCTCATACAGTATCTGTTTTTTGTCTTTTAATGATAGGCGTGAGTAATACAGAAAGCATTGAAGATAAAGTATTGTTTCTAGAGCCTGTTTCTCCTGCTGCGGCCAGCAGTGTGTGTGTGTGTGTGTGTGTTTGTGTGTGTGTGTGTGTGTGTGTGTGTCTGTCTGTGCGCGCGCAGCTCATGCACGCCCAGATTAAATGAATGCACCAGTTTTATCTTGGTTGAACATCTGAGACGTAGGCTCTGTTTAACAGAACTGGGTGGTGTTTAATACTGATCACTACAGCTAAAGGAACATGATGTAAGTTGTGTGAATGTTTTTTTTTTTTTTTTTTTTTTGTCTTATTGGAATGTTTTTTTTTTTTACTCAATTTATAGAACATAACATTTATAACATCACAACATTTATTTCCATCAAGGGGTGCCTCAAATTTTGTTCAAGATGTTGTATTGACAATGCAAGAGTCCAGCACTGTGTAAAGTCTCCCGTTACAGTCTCCAAACAGTCTCTCCTGTTTATAATTCCTAAATAATGGCCATGAGTTTGTAATTGCTTCAATTTTGTGTCTTTCTTGGAGTTTCCGCTGTATAATTCAATTTGAATGACTAACTGGAGCAATTTGACGTATGTCTAAGTGCGTTCTCTCTTTATGTTGAGCATGGAACTGGTACATAATGAAAACGAAGGGCGCACAGAGACCTTCTGTTAGCGTTGGGTTTTATCCTGTGTGTTTTTCAATGGCTGTAATTGACGGAGAATGATGGCCCCATGACTGCTCTGTGTGTGAATGTGAAGACCCTTTCACCCACCGTGGCGTGACCCCATGACCTGAACTCAAGGAACCCACTGTAATGTCCATGAAGTTACTTTATCGCCTCAGTGCTTGTTAGAGATCATCCTAATATTCATCACTGCTGTTATGTGACGGTTATGATTGGTGTCGTTTCTGTGATAAGGTGTGATCTGACTTGTGAAAATGAGCTGTTCGCTGGGTGTGAACATCACTGGTGGTTTAGTCGAGAGCTAGTCTGTGAAGATGCACTCTGACAGATGATACCTCGATAAATGTGAGCTTGCTTGTTGAATCAGCAAAACATGTGCGATATGCTAGATGTTTGATATCGTTTTCAGACGACACAGCTGTAATTCTTCAGCACAGATTGATTGTTAGATCCTCTTTTTTATTTATTTAGGCCTAGCTCCTGCCTGTCTAAACATGACTAGTATTTGAAGCTAAGATGACATGAAATGTCATAATTTACACTTTTTAACAAATTTCCCATGTCTTATTGTGCACAATTCTGTTCCCTGTTCTAAGAAAAAAAAATCATTTGAAGTATAATACATTTCTCCACTTCTGAAGGGACTTTCCTTTTCTAATGTCATCAAGGCCTTGCGGTCATGGGAAAATCATTGCCTAACCATCACAACCATTACAACATTATGTGTTTTGTTTTGTAGACTTTGAATAAAAATAGATCTGTGCATTAAGGCTTAAAGTGGTATAGACATGCCACTTGTTCTGCTACCTGTAATGTGCTTCTTTTCATTTTATGTTTTTAATGCAATGTTTATTTAACTAAACAATATTTGAAGACTTATTTAACAAAGCAATATTTTAAGTTTTGAACTAGCATTGTAGTAAATTGATATAATTGATAAATAATATATAATAAATCTTATATTGTATAATTCTCTCTATGTATGTGTGTCAGTGTGTGTATATATAATTCATTAATAAAGCAAATAAAATGCTATTATTGATTTATATTATCAACTTAGAATCGAATATGTTATGCTTAGCTTATATCTAATATATTATGGAATACTATATAATAAATATAATATATTAGCCTAATAAATGTAATAGACTATAATAATAATAATAATAATACTTTTGCAATGTCATTTGCTATTTAAACAAAACAGGCAATATATTTTTAATTATATCTTCAAAATCAATTATGAAATACAGTTTTAATATGCAAGGAAATCCTATGCAGAAAACACAATTTAATCAATCAATATTTGACGTTACAGATGTTAAAGTGTCCTGATAGTCGGTCTTAATGATGTAATCAAGCATGTACCCAGTGTAACAAGTCTATCTTGTTGGTAGGGTTGCAGCAGCAGCAGCGGGCCGAGTGGGTGGACTGTCCCAGGCTATCATGGATGACAGCTCCTCTCTGGGCAGAGTGAGCGGCTCAACTGAATCTGTGTCAACCGTCACCAGTGAGGAGTTTGTTCTTGTGCCGCCCACCGCTGGGGGTTCCCCCTCCAGCACAGAGGGGAGGCCCAGACTCAAGGTATCTCTTTCCACAGCCTAATAAGCGCATTTACGATGTACACTAAGCATGCATTACCCATTTGTTTTAATGTGATAGTATCCTGTCAATAAGAAGGAAGTTATGAAAATAATCTAGATTGTTTTAGCTCTGCCGTCTCTTTGTCTCAGATGTCGTGGAATGGGAGTGAGCAGCTGGAGCGGGCGATGGAGGAGGTGTTAGATGATGTTGGTGATGGACCAAAAGCTGCAGAAGAGAAAGAAAGTCCTATGGCGCTCGGCTCTCAGAACAAACCACCCAGCCTGACTCTGGACACAGCCCCCAATGGTACGTCCTGCTCGCAGTAACAAACTAAATTACAAACTTTCTGTCGCACACGTATACACGCATGTATACATGCATGCACACACAATTTTTGTTATATAATTAATAGTTTATTTTATATTATTTATTACTGTACAAATAATCTTTGTTAATAAATCTCTCTCTCTCTCTTTCATATATATATATTAGTGCTGGGCAACGATTACATTTTTTAATCGCGATTAATCGCATAATTTTCTTGCGATTAATCGCATTGTTGTGCACAAAATTGAATAATGAATTCTAAAGTAGTGTATTGCGCACTTTTGATTTAAATGTACTGCTATATACACAAAAGTGCAATAACATGTGTTTGCAAAAACTTTAAACAAATAAGGTGCTTTTATACCAGCAGTATTCCCTTTACACAGTATCAATAAAATATTTCTTGTAAATCTCAACTTAAACATTAATGTAATCAAATCAAATATTTAAACAAAGCTATTTGACACTGCCAGGGCATTACCTTTTATCTAGCTTGTTAAAACGAGTCCAGTTTTCTTGTTTTTTTTCTGAACAGGTATCAACAGGTATCTTGTATCAGGGAGCAGCAGAAACAGTCTATGTAGTCAGAGGTCATGATCATTACTACAGATATAAGTCGACCAACGTTACTTCTCTGATAGTAGCTTAGGTTTGATCATGCCATGGTTTCCCACGTAAGATTACATTAAACAGAGTGAGGTGAAGTGGTCGAGCACATGGTGCAGCGTCAAGCGGGTGCGTTCCTGTGAAACTGTTGCGCCCGCGCCCGCCCGTTGCCGAAGTTCAATTGTCTATTTTTGTACACAACGCGCAGCACAAATCATTGGAAGAGAGACTGATCCTCGGCTCGCTGTGTGTGAGTTTCCAGAATCTAAATAGTTATCTATAGGTTTTATAGGTACTGTATAGAGGGCCTGTCATTCACTCGCGGAGCGCTGTCTCCCTTTCTGTTCACCTGTTGACCTGCCAAAGCCTCTCCACTGCTGGTTTGGGTGGGTTATATATCCCACCCCTCCTGTGATCATGGTTTGACTGTAGGCCTATGTGTATTCAGAGCCATTGAGCAACGGACTTTCAAAATAAAAATAAAAACTGCGTTAACATGCGATAAAAAAATTGTCAGCATTAATTAATAAATGCGTTAACGCGATAATAACGCGTTAACTTGCCCAGCACTAATATATATATACACATACATACACACAAAGAAGTCAATGTGGTGTTGATTTATAATATCTTAAAGTGATGGTAAGCAGGTTCAAGATGTAAGGAAATACTATGCATATATAGAAAATCTATTTTAGGAGATATTTGTGAGCAGACACTGGGGTTTCAGCAGATGCCATCTAAACTTGCTCTCTAGCTATCTGCTTCCTGTTGGCAAGTGCTATAATTGAGGGGCTCTGAACACACTTCCTCTCTACCTTGCGCACACTTCCTCTTTCAGTCACTCTTGACAATGGACACTTAGATAAAACAGGTTTTTGCAAAGCTCAAGTTTGTTTGAGGACTGCAGTTGGATGTCGACAAAAGAATCTAAAGAAACAGTTCCCATAAATCACATTTGCTCCACCTCTAATGTGCCACTTGATTTGCATTACATCTTACAAATAAAAAACAATTTTAAAGAAGAAAAAAAAACATGTTTCTGCAATCTTGTATTGACACTTTGTTGTCTGTATCCACAGAAGTATCAGCAGCTGCTACTTTGGAGAGTTTGACAGGACAGGAGGAAGAAGACAGTGTGCAGTTCAGTAAACTGTCCTATCTCGGCTGCACCTGGGTGAAAGCCCCACGTAACGAGGCGGAGGCCCAGAAAGCCATGGCCACCCTGTGGGCAGAGAGCCCCAACCCCATCCCCATCACCCTCCATGTGCCCAACGGACCTGACGGTTGTGTCCGGTCAGTCAGTTGACAAAAATGCACTGGGGTCCACAAGTCTGAGACCACTGTTTAAGAAACATTCATTTTGTGTTTTTCTATTAAAATTCTTTATCTTCATTGCAAATTGTACTCTAACACTGTCAGATTTAAACATACCTTTTGAATCCCAGATTTTTTTCATTACATTTAAATTTTAAATGCTGTTTGTTTCTATTTGTTTTTCATTACAAATGATCTTCAAAAACTTTCAGTTGATTTGCAGATTTACTTTTCGAAAGCTAGGTTTGATGCTTTTATTTAGCTTTTTTCTAACCTAATACATTTTATATCTTTATAGCTAAAAGCTGGATCTAATCAATTTAGTTATATTCATTTTAGTAATATTAGAGGGCTGTCAGAATATCAGATTATACACGGTTATCATGGCCAAAATAATTCATATCGCGATATCTATATAAATCTTTAAAAAAATAATTAATGCTTTCAGTCAAATAGAAATGAAAAAGAAATATTATTTTATAGTATTATATACAGTGATAAAGGCCATGTCATTTGGCATTGCATTATAAATATACATTATTCTTATGAAAATACCCAAGATGGTTTGAAGAACATAGATAAACTATAATACTGTCGCAATTTACATCCCTCTGGAGTTTTAATCCAAAAGTGTGCACATTCGGATAAAAACGTATAGATTATCGTGTTTACTTCAAATGTCTTTAGAGAGCAGTATTTTTTTTCTTGTCGTTTTTTTTTACCCAAAATAGGACAATGTGAGCATTATGGAGCGGTAAACTCGCACATGTAAATGATGTTTCATTCATACTTGAGGCAGAGAGTCTAAGTTCTAGGAAATCCCTAATATGGACAAAGACATCCAGCAATCGCTGTAGCTAAATGAAATACAGACAGAGACATGTTGACGTATTAAACAAAGATAATTAACCCACCATTGCGACAGTATTATAGTTTATCTATGTTCTTATGAAAATACCCAAGATGGTTTGAAGAACATAGATAAACTATAATACTGTCGCAATGGTGGGTTAATTATCTTTGTTTAATACGTCAACATGTCTCTGTCTGTATTTCATTTAGCTACAGCGATTGCTGGATGTCTTTGTCCATATTAGGGATTTCCTAGAACTTAGACTCTCTGCCTCAAGTATGAATGAAACATCATTTACATGTGAGAGTTTAGCGCTCCATAATGCTCACATTGTCCTATTTTGGGTAAAAAAAAACGACAAGAAAAAAAATACTGCTCTCTAAAGATATTTGAAGTAATCACGATAATCTATACGTTTTTATCCGAATGTGCACACTTTTGGATTAAAACTCCAGAGGGATGTAAATATAATAAAACACAGAAAGATTTATTTAGCGTTTTTACAATTTAATAATATATTATTAAGCTTTTACTTTCATTAGCAGATTTATGTTAATTTTTGAATCCCAGATTTTCGGTTTTCTCAGACTTTTGTAATCCACTGGGCTCCATATTACATCAGATGCATCTCTCAACCAGTTCTAATGTGTTTATTTGCACGTGTTTCCCCTGGAGCTTCATAAAAGCTTTTAGATTTAGCAGCTTTAGTTCTGAGACGAACCACATTCAAAATTGGGAGTGTAAAATGTGACTTCTCTTTTGTTTCTGAGTCCTTATGATCTTCATGGTATGTGTTTGTCTGTCAAGAGCTAACACAGCTGTCACCTGAGCCGCTTTTAGCTCCTGCTTTCAGCTTCGTAAGCATGGTGTAGCCCTTCTGTTTTCTCACACTGTGGGTTTTTTTTTCTCAGGAACTGGTGTAACATCTCACTGTTTCTCCTCCGTAAACCTCAGAAATGACTCTTAGTTAGCTAAGCAAACTTTGATGCACATGGAGAGCGCTGCTCTAATTCTAGTGACATTTTTACACCTAACCATTATTCACTGTAGTACTACTACATTTAAAATATCCTCACTACTTATTTTGACTATCTAAATATAAATATCCTGTTTAGTGTTAGTGATGGCACTATTAAAAGTGCGTTGACCTATTTAGCTGACTCCAGAAACGTTTTGTTTTTTGATATCTATCAGTCAGGACTAAAGTTGATGTGGATCATAAAAGATTTTCAGATTATGTGTTGTATACTGCTTTGGGTTTTTCTTGCAATCTTATCAGGGTTGTATTGTACGATCTGACAAACAGAAATCGCAAAATGGACAGAACAAAATGCACTCGACTTTAGTTGTGAAAAATGTTTTTGATGTTTCTAATCACTCTAGGATCGTCGACCAGGCCATAGGAACAGAAATCGCATCTTTTCCCATCTATAAGGTGTTGTTCTGTGCACGAGGAAACGAGGGATCTGACGAGAGCGACTGCTTTTCCTTCACCGAGAGCTACCGCAGCTCAGAGGACTTTCAAATCCACGTCTTCTCCTGCCACATCAAAGAGGCTGTGAGTTCAGTAATGTTTAATGTTCAAAGAGTCAGTCTTGAAATATAGAAATCAACTAAGCTCAACCTCCTTTCCTTATTTAGGTTAGTCGCATCCTCTATAGCTTCTCAACGGCCTTCAAGCGATCTTCAAAAGCTGCCACAGACATGCGAGACTCAGTGTTGCCACTTTCCCCCGATAGCGACGTCTTCACCTTCACCGTTTCTCTAGAAGTGAGAGAAGATGACGGCAAAGGAAACTTCAGGTCTGTCATTACTCACTTCTGGAAAAGCTTCAGTTCTGCCTACGTCTTGCTCTTTGTGTGTTTTTTACTGTTGCTATTCATGAACTGTTGAATTATTTTTTGGTTTGTAATGTTTTTTTTAATCAAAATAGAAGTGTAATCTTCTCTCTCTTACTTTTGCTTTCCCTCTCTCTTGCTCTATATCTTGCAGTCCAGTTCCCAAAGACAGAGATAAATATTACTTCAAGCTGCGGCAGGGTGTACATAAAAAAGTGTCTGTTACTGTCCAGCAGATGTCCAACCAGGAGCTGGTAATAGAGAGGTGGGTTCTGAGATGTGGCCATCAGAGTTCAGAAATTCCGATGTTTTGCAATTTCCTTTTATTTTGCTTTATAATGACTGCCAGGGCCTTGCCTTTAAAGAAAATAAAAAAAAGGCATATGGTTTACAAAAAAATTCAACTGAAAGTGTTGGGACACATGTAAGGTTATTTTTTCTATAGATTGGCAATAGGCTGTAGTTTATGCCACAGCCATGAAGCACAATAAGTTACTTGCTATTGCTAGTCAAAAGCAGACAGTATGACACATTCTTGTTCTAAGCATAGATATAAATAAACTATATTTCTAAATCATTTATTATAATTTATTTATACACATTTGCACAATGTATTAAAAATACCAAATATATACATTATTTAGATATTTATAAAAAATATATCCTTTTCTTTAAGATTTGTTTGCAATATATCATGCAACCTCGTGTGTATCTGTGTGTGTGTGTATATATATACACACAAATACACATGCATACGGTATGTGTATATATATATATATATATAGCGATATATACACACAAATACACATAAACATACTGTATATATTGCTGTATATAGGTTGCATGATATTTCATGTAATAGTTGCCATAATGTAAGAGATGTAATAAATTACTATATAAGAACAATACGGTATAAAGACATTTTTTGTTTCCTTTTAACTCATATCATTTTCTTATACGATTTTTTTGCAATATATCTAAATTTAAATATATTTTTTATATAAATTTTTACATAATGTATATAATGTATATGTGTGTACACACACACACACACACTCTCAAATATGTATATATATTGTATGTATATATCGTGTTACATGTATAAAGTTGATCTATAATTGTATTTTGGAGTTGAAATGTATAAGTGTGATTCATTGTGCAACCACTAGATGTTGCTCTAGTTACAGTAGAGACAACCCTCTTCACTTTGAGACTTGCTATGAAAATGAACCCATCTCAAATGTTGCCACACCTCACAGTGACATCAGTTCCTGTCTGATTAAACTAATGCTGCTATTTCATATAGTGTATTAATGAAAGAAGCTTCAAATCACAATGTCATAATGTTATGTAATATATAATACTTTTCCTCACAATCAAAACCATTTACTTGCTGTCCAGGTGCTTTGGGATGCTGCTGAGTCCTGGTCAGAAAGTTCGTAACAGCGACATGCACCTCCTCGACATGGTGAGACACATTTCTGGAGTTTTTCCCCAGTATTCTCGCAATGTGACTGCTCGGGGTTGAGCTGGTATAGCTCTACCTCAGGCTCAATATTAAATGTTAACCTTTCTGTTGCCAATTTTAGAAACACTTAATGGAAATATAGGCTTTTTATTATCTATTAAAAACGTAATTTTACAAAGGCCTTTGAGCAAGTTAAGCAATGGCGATTTGCACATCAAGACTAAAAACAATTAGCAGTTCAATCACGCGTAATTGGGTTCACAGGGATTCCTGAATCAAACATCCTACAAGGCTTAATGTCATACTTTTCCTCAAGAAGCTTGTTGCCATCTGGATGGTTTCGACAAATGTCATCAATTGATACTTTGCCCAAAATTGTCTATATTAGAGCCATCAATAGATCAAAAATAATCATGATGAATCCCCTTTTTTTTTATTCGTTAATGCAATTAATCTCAAATCTGCTTTTTCCTTTTAATGTATACTGCATGCTGTTTCAGTTCCTTTTCTAAAGAAACAAACCAATTATGTATAGAAAAGATGTCTTATTAATCCTGGAGCAGGTGTTTTTCATTTGATTGTATGTCATATTTGTAATCTCTGCAGCCTTGCAAAGACTGTAAATGACTCATGGCTTTGATTTATAGAT
Source organism: Meda fulgida (assembly GCA_030578275.1). Taxonomy (NCBI): domain Eukaryota; kingdom Metazoa; phylum Chordata; class Actinopteri; order Cypriniformes; family Leuciscidae; genus Meda; species Meda fulgida. Next base: position 9,740,036 of record CM060637.1, on the reverse strand, counting down.
ATTTAATTAGCCATTCAAAAATCTTTCTCCTTAATTTATTTCAACCAGTTTTTAGAAATCACACTCAAATGAATAAACGCTTGTCCTATTAGATAAATGCATTTGCTATCTTAAATTTACCACCGTTAAGCTCATTTAATGAATCTTTAGTCATTATAGAAGTAGTGAAATCTTGATCATTTTTGTGTGGTTGTGTTTGAAGGAGTCTATGGGCAAGAGTGCCGATGGGAAGGCGTATGTGATCACTGGCACCTGGAATCCAAACACTCCGGCTTTCCAGCCACTGAACGAGGACACGCCGAAAGGTGAAAGCTAATACACAATCCTTTGAAACCTTGAAACTCGTTCACTTCTCAAGTGTCTCTAGTTCTTTTCATTGCACATCAAGCTGTGGCCAAGTTTACAGGTTTCACAGAAATTCACACTCTTTCCTGCCATCTTTTGTGTCCTTCTCACATTACTTGCAAGCCATACAGATTTCAACACTTTGAGCATGTTGAGTTTCTGTTCCAGCTGCTTTTAATATCATGGACAAAATGTGTGCCTCTGTCTGTCACTGACAGCAATATAGTTTATATTCATTTTCATCTCAATTTGGCATGAACTTCAATTTGGATCATTATTAGAAATAAATGTAATTTTACAGTCATTAATGTATGTCTGTCTGTCTATGTATGTTTCATTTTATATCATTTTAATTTTGTATATTTAAGTATAACTAGTAGTTCTTAACTACTAATAAATTACAGAATATAATGTGTTAAACATACATTATATAATATATACATATATATTGTTTAATTAAAAATGATAAAAAAGATAATTTATAAATGCTAATGTTTGATTTTGTACAATTTAAGTCATAAAAAATAAGAATATATTTAATTTTATGCAATTTTATATAAATATATTTAAAGTATAAACTTTTGAATATAAATTATGTATACATAATAAAACAAATTATGTATACATAAAAAACAAAATACAATATACATTTATATAAATTCCATATAAAATATTTGATTTGCAGTGTATGAAATGTATATAAATTAAAGTTTATGCATATATAGAATTCAAAATTCACTCAAACATATTTGAATATTCTTTGACAAGGCTGTTTGTAAATTTTATGACAAGAAAACATATTGATTAAAAAATAAATAAATGTCAGTATGACTGAGTGGTCCAACTTGGAAACAGGAAGCAGTAATGATCTCTTTATTTAATGACTCAAATTACTACCTGTAATCCTCATCATAGTACACTGTATGTATAGTTGATTTGGTATGAGGCCAAACTGGAAGCAGTGGAACTGCAGCTTTAATGTTCTGTTGTGAAATCATATGGAATTTACTTAGAAATTAAATTCCAGTCTGGTTAATTCAGATAGCCCCCTCAGTTTTAATAACGTTTAATTCAGCGACTTGAATGAACTGAGTTTGTCATTTCAAGTCTACACTTTATTACACTCTCAGTAAAACATTCCACGGACCTCGTTGTGGTTTTGTGTCTGTTTGTAAGTCTCAATCGAGACCCACCACAGATCTTCTATTATTTAGCTTCCCATCTTTCTCACCTCCACCTTTTCTGACCCGACTCTATCGTAATTGAAATCTATTTTCAGCGATTCCCTCTTAAATCTGTAGCTATTGTCGTTCTTGTTTCCTGTTAATTGAAATAATAAAAACTCCTTAGTCTGAAAAAGGCTTGTTTTCTCTTTGATTTGTGGTTTGTTTCTATCAGCGGTCTGGTTTGTTTTATACTTAAAGGGCTCACCTGAGAGAAAATAGCAGTTCCCAGAATGCTACATTCTGCCACACTTGCCTGGAGATATATAACCTTTTACGCTTCCATGAAAAGAATATGCAATGGGGAAATAAAGTGGGCGGGGCTTGGTTTGATCTGTTTGAATTTGCAGAGGGAAAAGTGGGTTTGTGGTATTACTGGTTAATATTTTCCCTGCCCACATCGAGGCAGTTTTGTCTTTAACTGTGAACTTTCCCCCCCTCCAGATAAGCAGGTTTACATGACAGTGGCAGTGGACCTGGTGGTGACTGAGGTTGTAGAACCTGTTCGGTTCCTCATGGAGGCGCTAGTGCGGGTCTATCCGGCTAATGAGAGGTTCTGGTATTTCAGCAGGAAGGCCTTCTCTGAAACGTTTTACCTCAAACTCAAACAGGTACACTCCAGTGCACTCAAGTGCTTTACATGTAAATATTTAGATTAATTTTGGGGTAAAATTAGTTTCATTATTTTTCATTACAATTAAAGGTGATAACATCAATTAAATAATTGTTAAAAATGAAAGCAAGCAAGAAAAAATTATTTCATTTATTTATTTTATTATTATTTATATTATTTATTATTATATTTTAAAATAAGCAATTTTTAGTTTTTTTTATTGTCATGACAATTAAAGGTGATAATTTTATGAAATAAAGTAATTGGTGATTTAAAGGTTTTTTTATTTTTTATTATACACTTTTTATTTATAGGGCTCACCTATAATCACCTTTAATAATCACAAAAATAATCACCTTTAATTGTTATGAAAATTTTATGATGGTGCCAAAAGTCTTTTAGTTAGGGTTTTAAAATAAAATATCTTATTTTCAGGGGTTGAAATATGACCTGGAAACAATCTTGACTGGCTTTGTATGATTCACCCATTTCTCGCGAAGCCTGTGAACTGCCTATGAACAGTTCTAGCCTGCGACATAGTGGCTGCGCAGATAGAGAACAAACCTTGAGGAAGGAAGTGAGCTTTTGTGAAGGGTGAATAGGGGCAGTAACTCCTGGAAGCTGTGAAGCGGCAAATGGAGGCTTTGTATAATTCGTAGCTTAATAAGAGGCCCGGCGCTCATTATCATGCTCAAGTAATTAGAGCTTGCAGCCTGCATCTCTGCCTGATTGCCTCGTAGCTATCTTATCGCAGAGAGAAAGAATGCCTGGGCTGTAGTTAAAAGCTAATTAAAAGATAATATTATGGCGTTAGCGATAGACCCAGCCCATTCTCCACGTTATTTTATTATTCCGTATTTGTTTACGCTGCTCATTAGGTGCGAGGAATTAGCGTATAATTATTCTGGCTGTAAACATCATTCTTCGCCTGTAGTACAGTTCCACTTTGCAATTAAGAATGGAAACGACGGTTTACATAAGAGCCACATGGCACGAGGGAAGCAGTGTCAATAGAAATGTTTTTAAGAGTTACTTGAAGCAGAGTAGTACGGGTGTAATCTCTGCAAACCTCTTTTTCTATCGCCACTTGTTTTAATTGTGTGCAATTATGTATTTGTCGCTTCCCCCGAAGCAGTAGCGAAGGTGAAGCTAACTTTGAATGCTACGCTCTCGCTGCACGCTTGCCTCTTAAAGGAACAGTTCTTTTATATATGAAAATTCCTACTTTATAATATTTAATTTATATAATCTTTACACAATATTATTTTATAATTTATTGTGAATATAGTAATGCTTCTAAATATCTTGTATATCTATATTAATATCTGACTTATTACAATCTTTAAATTTTAATATTTCTTATTTATATAACTATTGTATGTATGTATATATACACATGCATGTTTTTTCTCTATATGTTTGTAGGGCACGGGGAAGGGCAGCCAGGGAGATGCCATATATGAAGTGGTCAGCTTGCAGAAACACACAGAATGTGCGGTTGGAACTCGTGGCCTCCTGCAGTCTTCCACCGAGGAAGAGGAACCAGAGGATGGTATGTCACCGTCTGGTTTATCAGAGTGCTTTTCTGTGTTTTATGTTTGTTGCCATTTTGAGGCCTCCGTTTTGAGGTGAACTCCTTTAAAGGAACCCTACACTTTTGTAGTCTGCTGAAGTCCGCTTACAGTCTTAGTCATTTAAATGTATTGGACCATTTTCCACACTATCTCTGACTTTAAAGTCGCCATGAAATCAAAATGGACATTTCTTAGTTTTTTACAGAATTATTATACTTTTTAATACGATTGGATCGTATTGTGATTGATACCTTAATTTAATTTCCATGAGAGTTTACAGAGGCTGTGCACTTACCCCCATCCAGTCTCACAAATAAAGGGGAAAATGACCAACTCTAAACTTATTCAGATGGCTGTTCAGAGTGAGAGAGAGCAAACATATGTGTGTACATGCGGACGTAAAAAGAACAGATTGCCTTGGCAGCAAAGCTTTAGCAGGTCCATTTGTTTTGCTATTTTTTTTATTTTTATATGTTAATGCTAACACATTAAGTGAATGAGATCATCCGTCCAGATTTTCCCCCCTCCAAATTTTAACATGATCAACTTTCCCTTACTTTTTCCTGCCTTTGGTTTGGCAGCATGAATCCATCGCCAGCTTTAATTTAGTCTCGGCCCGTAGCTCGAGGTGAAGTGTATCAGACGTCTGTCTTTTTCGCCAAGCGGAGACGGCCTCTGTTTTTGACAGGGTGTCACAAGCCGGAGATGTGAAACCCTGGCGTCTTTCAAGTGGTTATCAGTGCCCATTTCAGAAGAATGGATTCCAATTTGGTTAAGTGGTATTGGCTCTTGATCTCTGTGTGTCATCTGACCACCTGGAACTGGCCGCGTTTTCTTTTTTCTTCTGTTGTCTTGGGTTCTGCTCAATTGCTCTTTTCACACAACATGGAATAATGATTACATGGGTTTGAGTAGCATGTTCAATATCACTTATAGGGCTGTTCTGCACTATTTACTACCTAATGTCTGTGAACAGTGTGATCGTTGCATATTTTAAATGTTTATTTGCTAGGTGTCCATTAGGGGATAAATGCTGTCTGAATATTCCTAGGACAATTGTATAGTATGCTTAGAGCTGAGAAGAATGCAAGACAGTTTACATATAAGTAAAGTTGAAGTTTGCCAGATTTGTAGATTGTTTGTAATTTAGAAAGCATAAATACAGGGACTCCATATGTTGGCAAAACAGAGCTGGAGTAAAATGCGAATATGTCTTGTTACGGATAGATTTCCATAAGCTAAGCAAATACCACCAAAATATTTTCCACCTACTATAGCCATTTATTTTTATTCATCTATTGATTTGTGCAATTTATTCCTGGTCTGTACAATAACGTCTTTGTTGTTTTTGTAAGTGTTCGTCCTCGCCATCTTTCTCTACCATTTTCGAGCTCTATTGGGGAGCCAGATGGAAAAGTAGATTCATCCGCCTACATCTGCTACCGAACCGCCATGTCACCTTGCGACAGAGGCTCTGCTCAAGGCTGGTCTGTCTTTCTCTCCCTTTCGCTCTCTCTCTTTCTCACTCTCTCCCCATCTCTATCTCTCTCACTTCTTGCAACGTTGCCAAGGTACTTGTGCAGTAAATGTAAAAAGAAGCCCTTTAAAAGCATTTCAAAAGAAACCACTGTGTTCCAGACCTCACATCGGGAATTGTAAAATGTACAGCATTTGAGGCTCTTGCTGGAGGTCGTGAACATTGTAAATGGGCTCAAAAAGCAGTGCCTTGCGAGTCCTTTATTTGGTGACCCATAAATTCATCCCTGCTTTCAGCACTACAACCGGTTTTGTTTTTTATTCGCAGATCTTTACATTAAAACTCGCTTCTACTTGCCATAATTACCATATGTTTAATCACAGCACTCCCAGTGTTTTTGGTCTTACATAGTTGTAACCACCAGATGTATTGCCATTCATTCCCTCTGCAAACATCTTTACGGGCGGCCATTTTGCGGACACAGACCTTGAGATATGGGCAGAGAGTCTGCTGGTCGGCTCTTAATGACCTTTGCAGACATTAAGTCCAAGACATTTTCTTTATCACCTCAAGGTGTGACAGTAATCTTGGCACTCCGAGGCCCTGACTAATGCAAGCGTGTACGGCGTATAACTCAACTCGGTTTTCTGGATGCTGCAAGGACGATTCTGTAATTTGTAAGTCGGGCAGCATCCTAACATGTCCGAATGGTGTCATTCGAAGTGATGCCAAGCAAGGAGTTGAAGAGTGATGTTTGCCTGCAACATGCATATCTTGTACCTTGAGACTCAGGGCGTAGACTCTCACCAAAGGGTCATGACTTGAGCTTAACCGAAAGTAGACTTTGCTAGTCCTCGTTTCGCTCCGGCATGTGGACCATCTTTGTGATGTAGTTTTAGACTGGACAAAATTTTGAAAATGTTGCTAATGTGACCACCTTTAAGTCATAGTTTTAGTCTTTTGAAAAAAAAAAAATTCCTTTATTAATGTTCAGTAACTGCCTTCAGATTTTAGTCAGTGAAAATATTTAAGTTAAGTACACTATTGTAAGTGGTTTTGTGAATTATTTATGCTTTAGTTCATTGTCTATGATTACTTGCACATTTACTACTGTGTAACTTTGTTCAAATTCACTTATGGATTTGCAATATTATTACACAATATTATGTTTATGTTGTCTACATATCTTATTAATCTCATATGTATAGGTTGCGTTTCATCATTTCAGTTCATGAACCCTCTGGCAAAGCGTTTCAGTTTACCGCTACATATCGAATCAATCCACAACTAATCTTGTGGTATTATTTTTTCTTATTGTTATATTTTTGTCTACAGTATGTTTTAATTAAAACATGTCGTGCATTTTTCGCCTCGTAATTATTGGCAAAACAAAACGGTAACAAACATTTGTCTTTGTCCCCCTCTGTACAGATAGCGACAGTGAGATCTATAGTGGGACAGGCGACGTATCAAAGGACTGTCCCGAGATGATTCTGGAATCCTGGGCAGGGATCCTCAAGAGATGGTGAGGCTTTTGACTTGACTTAAAACATTTAAGTTTGTAGTTTGGCCAGATTTGGAGTGCACAGTCCATATTGACACCGTCTGTCTTCCACCTATCAGGCAAGGAAACCTGTTGGTGCGACCAAAGGGTCTGTCTGCTCTGGTGAAGCCTGGGATCCCGGAGGCCTTACGAGCTGAAGTATGGCAGCTTCTGTCTGGCTGCCACAACGATCAGGCTTTGCTAGAGCAATACCGCATCCTCATCACCAAGGTAAGAGTGGACAATCATTACAGCTGTTTTATTTTTTTCGAAAAGCCCATTTTGATCCAACTAGTATACATGCGTTTCTCAATAATGCAGTCACAAATCCACATTTAGGGTCTTTTTAGTTTTTAATCATTTTAGTAAATTTAGCTAACGCTCAACAGCAAAGTGCACCATGGGAAGGTTGTACGCATTGGTTGGTTTTGAAGTGAAATTGAAAATTGCGTGAAAGACCTGCTTTGGTCTTTCAAAGTGCTTTCGGTGAGGAAAGGCAGCAAGTCTGAAGAACAGAAGAACTGCGTTTTCAAGGGTAAAATTGATGATCTTTACTTAATAGTTTCCGTTTTGTCAGCGGGATGAGCCTTTGTAGTATAGCAGGCTGTTTATTTACAAAACATATTTTCTACCCATATTGATGCTTCGCTCAGATATTCGTTTAACTCTGTGAACTCATGGAAACGGAGCTAGTTGAATGTTTAGCAGTGCTGGGAGCGCATCTAATTGTTTTTTCCAAAAGCAATGTCACAGCAAATCCTTGTGATTCCAGCACAACTACAGATCTAAGACAACTGATTATCTGGGATAGGACTGTACTTTTTTGCAAGCTACAGATTTTTTACATGTTTGAAAAGCTATTTCTTTTATGTTGTTCTTGTGGTCAGACTGGTTCTCATGCCAAGCATGGTCAGTGACTGGAACGTTCCCACACTGAACCAACAACGGTAGACTCAGTCTGAAATGTGGATTAGAGTTGGATTGTGGTTTTAGCCACCATTTTAGCAAGAAATGTTTTCAGTAATCCAGCTCAGCTCTGATGCTTGTTATTCTCCACTTTTGTTTATTTGTTAGTTTATTTTTATTTATTTATATAATGAAGATTAGTAAAATAAAGTCACCATGAAATGTAATATTGAGGTCTACATTTTTTTCTTGTTTGAGAAGATATATGACACAGTAGGGAAGAAAAGGCTATCACAACTTCTGTTTCATGCCGACTCTTATAAATGTACATTGACTAATCACGATGCACTTCATATATTTACATTTTACTTTGAGTGAAGAGATGGATTGGTGGGTGGGTGGATGGATGGAGAGGTGGATGGATGGATAGAGAGAGAGAGAGGAATGGAGAGATGAATAGATTATTAGTAGTTAAAACAAATGATAAAATTGTGGTGTGCCAGGTGGTACATTTATCAGCAAACGAAAAACCACTCCTTCAGGTCATTTTCTGAAGCCCAAGCAGGTTTTTTTGCATTTACCATTTAGAGCAATTCTACTTTCAAGCCTCTGATTTCCTAGGATTTGTTTCCAAATTGACTAAAATGAATGTCAAAAGACAATTACTTTCGAGCAGTGTAATGACGGTGACCAGAGGTCAGCTGGAGGTGAGGATACTCCAGAACATCCCTGCATGACCTCATTCTGACCTGCCACAATCAATTTACTGTTTGGTCAGTGGTAGAAGACCCCCATCACCCCCCCTCTTCAAGGTTCTTTTTTTTTCTTTTCTTTTTTATATTGCATCAACAACAACATAGCATTGCTGATGGTGATATTTTTTGGTTAACTTGGGTTTTTCTTTGTGCAAGCTAATAATCATTGCTTTAGGAGCAATTCCTGAAATACAGCGCAACAAGAATAATGATGAACGGGCGCCATAAAATACCTCAGCAGTGCAAGAGAGTGTCGAATGGTGTGTGGGTGAAGTCAAAGAATGAATGAAAAAACAGAAAAGGAAGAGTGATTGGAAAGATTTTGCCATGTAGCGTAAGTCATACAGTTTCTCCCGCAGCCGTTCCCAGTCTGGCCTTTAACCATTCACTGTACTGACTTGGGCGTTATTGGGCATGGAGTGTATAATTTAATCATTCATTTAATTTTATGTATTCTTCACTGCAGGTCATGTCGATATAACTGTTGTGGAGCACAATTGTGGTCTATTTACTTTTGGCAGGCTTTACCCAGCAAATACTGATATATGTGTAATATATGTGTAAATGATTAATTGCAAATGTCATTGATTTGAAATTAAGTTCTGATTTTTATTTCAACCATTTGAGGGAGTTTGGAGTTCAGTGCTTGGTTGTGTTACATTATTCAGGTTTGTCTATCTCGTCTAATGCTTTTTTTTCTCATCAAAATCATCCTCTTCTTTCTAACCTGTCTGTAATGGTGACTGACCATACAGTGTTTTAACACCGTCTTGAGTGTGCATTGTCCTTGCTGTGGATCAATGAAAAATGCAACCCGTGTGGTGTTTCCAAGAGCGTGAAACTGACATTTCCACAACCTTTACTTCTCTGATGCATGAGGGATCTACCAAAGGTGCTATTCTCAGGTCAGGGCTAAAAGTGCTTGAATCTGACAATTTTTTTTAAATTTATTTTTTTTACAAACAAAAACAAACTTTTGATGACATTATTGGAAATAAATATTCATACTCTTCTACAGTCTAGTCTGCAATATTGATTTGTTCTGTATGATACTTTTAAGAAATTAAAAAAATAAGTAAAATTATTTTATTAATCTTATTTGATCAAGAAGAAGAGGCATGTGAAAGCACAATGGTAAGTCATTGTACTCAGCTGAGGCACACGGATCCTTGGGCAGGAGTAAATAGTTCGATTACAAGATTGTAACGGAGCATGAAACATCCCGACTGTCTCATGCCAAGAAGGATCCTTTCAGCCATTTAGACAAATCGCTGGGCTGCATCCAGCATTTCGTATTAATATGAATTTCTTGACACGACTGTTGTACCACCTATTTCAAATGGCTTGTGGGATTGATTATGTAGTCTTCACAAGCCTCCTTAAGTAGATTACAGTCTTTATGGAGCATGTAATGTTAATCTTTGATGGAGGATCATTTCAATAGAATATTTATTGCATATTCTGGAATTGCAAGAATAGTTTTTGTTTGTTGAGTGTGGGTGGTTTTGTGCAGTGTTGTCTAGTTTGAAAAAAATCCCAGACTTAGCGTTGAATGAAAGACCTCAGGGAGGTCAATTTTTTTTTTCTTCAGAAAATGTAAAAATGTAGCTATGATTTCCTATCACAAAGATAAAGGACCATTCACATTTATCCTTCTTAATTCGAAATGCAGTCATTTCAGTAGGAATCCACATGATCAAGAGTTTCGCTCGAATGTGAAAAAGTCACCATGCAGGTTTCGCTGATATTCAAGTTGGTCTTGTGAATTCACCGCACTGACCAGTAGAAAGCTGGTCGAAATTTCGATAATGTTGACTGCACCTTATTTTTGCCTGTTCGTTCATTGCACGTATATGGGATTACATTTTTTTTATTTTTACAGTGTACTCAACGATTGGTCTTTGGACCAGTAAGTGAGCTGCCATTTTCCCAGTATATGAGATGTTTGAGACTTGCCCACAATGCCATCCCAGTTTCCTCCGACCTCACAATAGACCCCTGTTCCCGGCACAGCCCGACATGTATCTTAATGAGGTCTGCATCTAGTGACTGAGCTGCCATTCACTCTGGACTATAAGGCTTCTATTAGTGGCATCATCATATGCCTGTTCCACCTCCCTGAGAATCAATAACCCTCAAACAACATCATTTCATTCTCCCAACGACACGCCAGTCGCCAATGAGAAAGCATTTTTGTTTTGTTTTTACACATGCCTCTCTTTATGGCACTGTAAATGTTGGAATGGAATTTGGCCCCTATCTGTACTGTAGAGTAGATAGGATAGGCCCCCCCCCATAGCGAGTGTTATCAGACTGTGTCGCCGGGGTCAGCTCACTGCTGACACAGAAATGACAATTTGCATTACTGAGAGACACACTTCATGCACTCGTCTCCTCTGGTCATGTGTGCAAAGGTTTGAATCACTGCTGCACGCATGCCTCTGGACTGACTGAGAGTTGTTTGTTCAACATTTTAAACATGAAAACTAATGCGACTATAATGTGATTATAAGGCGTAAGTGATCTTTTAGTGTCAGGTTTATGGTGATATTTTTATGTCTGTTTAGACTTCATCTTTAGTAAAAATCTTTTTTTGTCTAAAAACAACATGAAACGGCATTTGAAGCATATCGATACTTTTATTTATATGCAGTTTTATTTTATTTTCCACAGTTTACGGGAGGTTATTTTTTTTTTACTTTATTTTATTAATTCAGATTGATTGAATTGTGTATATTTTGAACTGGCTTTTGTCTTTTTTATTTTAATTAGAATTTCTTTGAATATAATTTTGTGCTTTTGTCATTTTTATTAGTTTTTGTTTTTGTATTTTTATTTAGCTTTATTTTTTATTTCAGTGTACGTTTTTGAAATGTTTGTACTCAAGTTAAAATTATACACATTTTATTACTGTTAGTTCCCAAGGAAACATTTAGAATTTCAGTTTTTAAGTCTTAGTTTTGATGTAATATTTATATTTCATTTCATTAAATTTATATTTTAATTAACCAGAAATGTTTTAAGGTGTTTTAGTTATTAATAACATCACTGGAAAAGTGGACTATTATATTATTGGTGAAAATTGTTATTCTCTACCCATGCGGGTGAAAAAGGCTTTTCAGAGAAAGCTGTCATAAATTTTTTTTTTTAAAAACGATTAATTGTGTACACTAAGACAATGGGAATTTATTAAAATTAAATTATGATGTAACGTGTCCAGTTTGATTTCATTACTATTGCCATAAATTATGCCAAATCAAGTCCAACTGTCATATTGACCTGTACTTGTTCAGCCTGTGATGAGAGCCAGAGTGCCCTTCCTTGTCCCTGTACAGTCAGAGTCACTTGGATCAAAAGCTCAGGCACCGACAGATGAAGAGGATTATGGTCATTGTTTTCTGTAGCCTTTTCTCTTCCTTTGTGATTAATCTACAGGCCTCTAGCTGCCACTTTTGTTCAGTATCTTGTTCCACAAGTTATGGATCACCATATTTATCAATTTTGTCGGCATGTGCCATTGTTTACTGCAGAATTCTCTATTTTAATTTGACCTAAAATCATGTTAAATAATAACCAGGTTCAACAAAGTTCAGTTAGTCTAATGCGGTGGCTATTATACAAGTAAACCTATCCGTTGCCATGATTTTTGGAATAACTTATCTTGAGACTAAATTAAGTTTTAGTCGCATAGCATCGGTTAATAGAAACACCGTCATTTTGCAATAGTTTATTATCAACGTTACGTATCAAAAACTAGGACGACACATTTGGCTACGCATCGACGCATAATGGCGGCCGTAGCGATGCATAGCCTTGCGTATGCGTACCGATGTGTTGACTATGTAACGGCCCACAGGATTGCTTTCTCTGGGAATTATAGACCTCGTTGAGTGCAGTCTGTAAGAAGAAATTTGCGTAAGTGTTGTCTATTTATTTTATTTTTTCCAGCCACACAGATTTTTTGTCATCACATTCAGTTTAGGACTACAAGCTTACAACTCTGCTAGGATATGAAATTGTTTTACCACGGGGCTTGAACATTTAGCAGCAGTGCAGCTGTGCAGGAAACATTGGCTGTCATTCTCATAATCCCTTTGTATTTTATGAGCTCCTCTTGTTGTAATTATGTCTAGCAAACTTGTCAGTAAATCTGCTGAAGATCTGAATTTGTGATTGTGTTAGGGAAGACTCGGCCTATGATATCTTTCCAGGGGAATGAAATCCCTCCCCCTCTCAGAGTCCCTTAATTTGTTTGTTGCACCATGTCAGCTGCTGTGAGGGAGGGTCCTGGCTAACTGAAATGCCTGGCAACTGTAACCAAGGGGCAGGCATTGGTCTGTGTAAGTGACTTGAAGCAGGAAGGAAAATGAGAACGAGGGATAATAAAACAGGAAGCTGTAGGAGATAAAAAGGGAGAGATGGAAGTCTGTGATTATTTTTGAATGGGGAAACCTCTTCAGGGTGTGCAGGAAGAGGAGGTTAATGAGAAAAGAGGGAGAACATTGGAAAGAAGGAAAGAGAGAGAGCAGTGTGCTGTGAGGTGTTGTGTGAGAAAGAAGACCTCAGGTGCTGTCAAAAGGGGAGGGAGGAGAGTTGGAGAGATGGTGAGAGGAAAAAGGAGGGAGGGAGCGAATGTGATCGAGAGGCACAGTGAAAGAGAGAGCGAGACTGCGAAGGGGGAGAGGAAACTGTGAGCCACTCAGCATCTCTGAGCACCAGCAGTGAGGGGCTGCTCTCTTTTCTTCAGCTCATTTCTGCTTTGCCGCACGGTTTGGAATAGATCTGTTCAAATTCTTACTATTCTCACCTTTTTACTGGCCTCAATTTTGAATTCTTTATTTCAAAGTGCGTTTTGCACTCCGTACACTCAGCAGGATCTGCTGTCAACCTGCTTTGCCTTGCAGGTTGCAGAGAGCTGACAAGGACAGGAGCGGTACTCAGATTTTCCACTTTTGTTAAAGGACTGACTATTTCAAAGGAGACTTTCTTACGGAATGTGTCGCAGGGAAGTTGGCGAAGAGACGACGAGGTCTACCTCAGAAAGAAAAAAGCTGGGCATGTACAACTAATCAGATGCAGAGACTGGCATGCCATATAATGTGCAAAGCTTTGAATGGAACAGTGGATGGAAACTGAGAACATGTGGAATGCAGACAGAATGCCCAGTGCATGCTGTCCTGATGCTATCTGACGAGGCATCTTCATGTAAGCAGCTATATACTCTTTTGGAAAACCCAGGTCTCCTTTTTTTAACATTCCCTGCCTCTGTCCGATATGCATGGTAAATTTCATGAAAAGTAATTGGATTGGGAGCAAAGACGACCAAAGCCTTCGCTGTGGCCCCCCAGAACCTGATCTTGAAATTTTGATTAGTTCCGTTTTGCCTCGCTCAGACTCCTGCAGGCTATGAGCAGCGCTCTGTGCAGTGATAGCTCTGGCAACTCTCATATGCTGTCCTGTGTCTGTCTAGAGTGTCTGTGTTTTCATTCAGACTATAGAAAGGGGGCCGATTCAGTGGCCAAGAGGTGTCTATTCAAGAAGCAAAACAGGGTGCATGTTATTGTTCGGTGACAAACTAATATGATTGGAATTTTTTTGAGACATTTGCAATTCTTGAAATACAATTTTTGTGGGACTCAGGAGTAGGTATGACCCAAGAACTTTCTTGATGTTTTTTTTGTTACATTTATCTTATAATATGCTTAATCCTTCTTATATTGTCTTCACTGGTCACAGGAAACCGTTTGATCTTCATTTCCTTATCCAACAATCCTGCACATTTTACCCTTAAGAGGACAACTTAAGGAATTGGTTGACTTCATTGCAATGCTGTGGACAATTTTGCCATCCGGCCTCAGCACAGACATGCAACCCTTTTGTGATTCTTCCTGTTTCCAGCAGCCTTAGTTTGTGGAGGAAATATCTCTGTCTGACAATTACTGAACTGCTCCCAAGCATGACTGATTTCAGAGGAGCGCTGGGCACCTTTTTTTCTTCTCCTTACGGACTATATTGATTTTTGCCAATGCTCATTTCATTGAGATCCAGCCATGTGAAAGATCGAGGTAAAGGGGAAAAGACAGAAGATTGAATTCTGCTGGAAGAGATTACTGAGAAGGCACAGACACAGGATCACTTTGCAGGCCATCTGCACTGCATTTAGTACAACGGAACCTTATCCAAGTGGACAAGGTCCGAGACAATGAACCGGTCGGGGCTGATCGAACCGTTCCCCACTGCGAATGACAGCCTTAGCAATCAATTTAGTGTGTCCCTAAACCACTCCTGCCCCCTAAGCTGGGCACAGAATAAGGCTGTGGAGGCTTGCGTCTTAGAGACTGCGGTCATTGTGTTGCTGACTGTACTCATCATCGCTGGGAATTTGACTGTGATCTTTGTGTTTCATTGTGCCCCATTGCTACACCACTACACCACCAGCTACTTCATCCAGACTATGGCCTATGCGGATCTGTTGGTGGGGCTAAGTTGCCTGGTTCCCACCCTTTCGCTGCTCCATTACCCAGCTGGTATCCAAGAGCCAATCACCTGTCAGGTGTTCAGCTACGTCATCTCTGTGCTCAAGAGTGTTTCAATGGCCTGTTTGGCTTGCATTAGCATGGACCGCTATCTGGCTATTACCAAACCCCTCTCCTACAACCAACTCGTAACACCCTGCCGTCTTCGATGCTGCATCATACTCATATGGATCTACTCTTGCATGGTGTTTCTCCCTTCTTTTTTTGGCTGGGGTAAGCCTGGGTACCATGGGGATATCTTTGAATGGTGTGCCCACTCTTGGCCAACATCTGCACTCTTCACTGGCTTTGTTGTTTGCCTGCTGTATGCCCCTGCAGCCCTAGTAGTCTGTTTCACCTACTTCCACATCTTCCGCATCTGCCAGCAGCACAATCGAGAGATCAGCGAGCGTCGAGCGCGCTTTCCCAGTCAAGAGATGGAAACTGCCGAAGGCGGCAACCAAGCAGGTCACGGGCCAGACCGACGGTATGCTATGGTGCTTTTTCGCATCACCAGTGTCTTCTACATGTTGTGGCTCCCCTACATTTTCTATTTCCTTCTGGAGAGCTCCCATGTGCTGGACAGCCCTGCCCTTTCCTTTGTGACCACCTGGTTAGCAATTAGCAACAGCTTCTGCAACTGCGTCATTTATAGCCTGTCCAACAGTGTATTCCGGCTGGGAATGCGTAGACTCTCGCAGACGCTCTGCTCCTCCTGCTCTTTCAGCCCCTGCACTCATGATGACAAGGACTTTAGCGAGCCAAAACCGAGGAAGAGAGCCAACTCCTGCTCCATCTGAAGATCTGCAGAGGGTTGCTTGGATCAGTCTTAAGCTGCTAAATGTTGGATTTGGCCCAGATTTTAATGTAATTGTAACTTGTATTGAAACTTGATAGGTTCTTATACAGAGATTGAAGAAACTATCCACAGTCAGGATGAAGTTGTCTAGTTGTCATTTGATCTACATTTCTTGTAAATATTAAGATGACACCTGCCCTTGGTCTTGTAAATTCCACTGAATGGTCACGGGCCACAACCTGTTTGACAACTTAGAGATATGCAGTTTAGAGCGTTTGGGACCAAAATATTAACAAGACAAAGCCAGGGGGTGGGTTCAAAGCTCTTGCTTGTGCTAGCTCTTTCTAAATATCGAGCACACTTTTTAGGCACATTACCCATGTTGCTGGTTTGGTTGTTTTGATATTTGTTGAGTTTTGTGTAGCAGCTGTAACTATAAAAACAGTTGCTTTTCAAAAGAATGAGAGCTTAAAGACCTTGTTAACCAATTCATTTTAGCAAAGGTCTTCTCCTAGTGGCTTTTATGGTACAGTGTGTCTTGAATTTAAAATAAACACAGGCAAATCATGTCAAAAGCGATGTAGCAAATGACAAACAGCTTGGTCTGTCTTTATTTTTTCAAACTCTTCTTTCTAGATCTGATCTTTTTGTAGGAAATCTTGAAATACTACATGCGCACAATATCAACAAATGCCTGGAATAGTTGTGGACTGTAGTTTAGATCCCCAGTGGTGTAAAGCCTTAGCTGTTTGTAATTAGACCTATTTGCCTGCAGTGACCCTTTGAGAAACATGCAATTCAGCATGTTTTATTTTTTTAATTTATATTTTTGCCAGGTCAGCTTTAACTTAACTTGACGTTCACATTACCTTGAGCAGAGGTTTTATTCCACTCACTTTAATGTATGAATGTCCAAAACATATTTTCTTTGTCTTAAGTCTTTTGATTCATTTTTCTTTCAATATTTTAATTGCGTTCTTACAGTTTTATCTCTTTCTAATAGATTTGTTAAGTAATTTTTTTTAAGAGTTTAAATGGGTGATGGGAGAATATAATTATTTTTCACATTCTAATACATGTACATTTTACAGCTATTTTTGGCATGTGATCTCCAGAAAAAACATGCATACACAAATTGTGTAGTTTTGTTTTTACATTATTCTGTTGTAAGATTATTTTATACATTCCAAAAAATATTTTTACATTCCAATTATTTTCCGCAATTATGTGGCTGTCTCTGAAGCATAATACTTACTGTCATATTGGTTTTTGCAATGAATAATGGTGGTTTAATAAAAAAAACTGCTTTTTTTGTGCATATTTCAGTTTGTTTATGCCTGTAAACATTTTTTATTTGCTGGTTGATGTTACAGCCCTGTACTTGCTAAACTTCCCAGCTCTAAAAAAAACAATACAACTAGGCTAGTTGATGTGCAGTAGATGAAATGAAGAAAATAAAAAGATAATTAAAAATAGAAATTTAATGGTGAGGGTGTTATTTTTAATTAAAAACTTAGAGTAAATTGACTATTTATTTATTTTTCAACATCCAATGGATGTGAAACGGATGAACTAGCAGTATATTCCTCTTTATTTTGATGAACATGATGTGTCTGTCCAATTTTTTTCTGATTATGAAATAAAATTATAAAAATACAATATATATTTTTTTAGTTCAGAGATTTTTTTTTCGTGCACTTTGGTTTTGCTGTCGCTGCCAGTACTATAAACTTGAGCAGTGAACAGTGATTTGCGATGGCTGCGTCTTTAGGCTGTAGTTAATCTGGATTTCACTTCAATAAATTGAAATTTTATCACTTCTCATTCTCTTTCTCATTTCTCTCTAACGCACAACTTTCTTGTTTTCAGCATGGTAATCCTGATTCCTTCTACATGTCAACTTATGTCGACCAACTCTGTAATGTTTCCAGAGCTGTCCGTAGAGGCTGGTCAGAGTTTAAGTTGCCCATGTCCTCTAAGGCTTCAGGGCAAACCGATCCCAGCGCAGCGGCCCCAGACTGCACACGCAGCAGGGTTGGCACACGGCGGCTGCCTCTAAAAAGGTTACAGCTCCCTTCAGAAGGGAAATTACACATGTGCAGTTAGAGCGAGGGGGAAAATGAAGTGACCTTTTTGAAATCTAATGAGCACATCAAATGTTTCCATGATCATGGGAGGCTTTGGACCTTGGCACCAGCATGAATAAAACATGAGTGCTCTCAGCGGTCACTAACAGTACGTTTCATTCCGCTTGCTTACACTTGTTATGTGACCTTAAAATGCGTACAACATCCTTCTTGTATCTTTATCGTTATTCAACCCAAATACCTTTTCCTATTTGATTTGAAGTGACAATTTCATATCTGTGGATACCAGGCTACGGTCTCATTTAAAAGCAGTGTCAGTCTTGCTGTGGGAGATTTGAGAGCGTAGCGCATCTTAATGTCCGTGTGAATTGATGTTTGGCCGGCACAGCTGCTCCGGGGCACTGGCCTTTGCCGACATTGAAGGTAATGTATGCCTTGTCACAGACGCTGAAAAAAAGGCTTGTTTTTTGGCAAATGTATTAGTATAGGTTGATTCAGGTCTTTTCGTTGCTTTATTTTTGCCCTGACACAAAATAGACTTTAAAAGTTAATTATTGGATTTTTTTTGTATTGTCATTTGGTTTCCATTCTTTGCTGTCAGCTTACACAACAGTTGTTTTGAAATGTATTTAACTCTAGCACATTTATGGTAAAATACATTTTCTTGCAGCTAATGCTGTAAATTATATATTTTTATATCGGCTCAATAGAGTCAACTGTTTGTGAATTGGACTACGCTGAATGAGTTATGTTCATTTGTGCGAATTGGACTACACTGCTCATGCTCAGTGCATGTAGCCTGCAAAAAAGACACCGTTCTTGGCAATATTTCATTGTACACACTTTTTATCTTGTATTCAGTTTATCTCATTGATGCAGAAAACGCCTCCATTGAGAAAAGATGCAATTGTTCAAATTTAAGGATCAATATTGAGATTGTCCAAATGAAGATGCAAATAATTGGATATTTTTATGCAGCCCTAGAAATAATGTTTCCTTTTATACCAATGTAATTTGTACACCTATTTGAAATGAGGCAGGACCACAAGTTGGTTTGGTGATGTGTGGTTCTTCATGTTTCAGGGTCTCATTATGGCTCTTCTCTTTTTGAGACTCTAGCTGATGTAGCCTGCACAAGAAAGCCTAATGTCAGCGAGATGCTGGTGCAGGTTGAGCTGAGGATAACAGTGCTGGTCCCTGTAATGTATTTTTAGACTGCACTCCGGTCATGCTTCTGTCATGCCCCTGACCTTTTTATTGTACATTTAGAAGAAGATTTGAGGTTAGGTGCTAAAAGCAAAACAGGCTTTATACTATCCTCATGATGTGCAAAAGTGTTAAGCACATATTTACAAAATGCTATACACTGTTCCTTTGTGTTCATCTGTCGTGTTACTTTTAAAACTTTGTCTCTTGACAAACTTTTACTAACAGGTTAAGTAAATATGAATAGGCTAATATAGTGCTTGTACGAAATGCTTCTCTCTAGAGTTCATTTCTCTAGCGAACTAACCTGCTGTTGACACTAAATGCCTGAGATAAGTGTAATGCTACGTGAGACATTATTCTCAAGCTGTTTTATTGATATCTTTCTGCAGTTGAATGTAAACAACATATCTATCGATCGATCGTCTTTTCTTCTTCTGTGCTTTTTACTGGTAGCAAACAGCATTACATTACCATGCGCTCCCCCCTCTGGATTGGAGTGTGGCTCACCTGTGACTGAATGTATAAGTTGTCCGACTGCATGCACCGGACTGTGAAGTCCGTACTGTATTGTTCGGGATGAATGCATGTAGCGTTACACACCTATACTGTATCTATCAGGGCCGTGCGGTCCATATGAGCTGCGAATACTCTGCATACCCAAGCCATTCGTGGATTTGCTAATTAGTATTAACACTAAATGATCATTCATTTCCTTATTTAAGGTGTACCATAAAGCTTACATGATAAAATTTTGGTAATACGTACGTTATTCGTACGTCTGTCATTAGTTTGCCAAAGGATGGTAATTTTCTTCAAATGTGCCAGTTACGGAGGGTTTCAGTAACTGTAACTATCCAAAGGTGTTAATCGATAGTCTATGCGTTTATTAAAGTCATCAATTTGCATGATTTCAACTTGTTTATTTAAAGAATACGTTTACTTTTATTCTTGCCTATATTTATTACAATTAAATGTTATGTGCATTTTATTTATAATAGGCTACTAATATTTATCATATGATACTTTTAAAAATTCTTAATAAAAAAACTAAAAAAAAACTTCCGGCATACATTTAAATTGGCACCTGCCATGGTTCTTATTTGTCGTCTCTAATTTAGACCTTTTATTGTACCGTTTTACTGATTTAGACCTTTTGTGATACCGCCGCACCGTTTAAAGTACGTTTTTTCTGCGAGACTACTGGCAATATAATGTAATGTAATGTACTTAATATTCAGTTACTGTTACTCAAAATCACGTCTATCACACTTGTTTGCTGTAGAGTCTTATGTTAAGTAGCATTTGCCTGTAAGAGTGAACAATTTCGTGATTTCTCTTGATGTTGCTTCTTTTCACGTATACTTGAAGACATTTGTTCACCCTGCCAGTCTTTCATCCATATTCATGGACACAACTGAGTGGAGCTTACCGTCCAGGCCTGTGAATATTTATGAAAAAATCCTTTGCGTGCCATATTATGAATTCCTTTTAATATTAATCTGTGCTGCCACACAGCTTCAAGAGGCATTCTCCTCCATCAAAAGGATCTGAGTTGCACGACGGTGAGCGTGAGGAACACCTGGTCCTTTCTGTCGCTAATCATAGGTGAAGCACTTGCGCATCCTCATTGGACACAATGCTAATCACAATGCTCTGGACCTAATGGCTGTTTATTAGGGCTTCTTTCTCCACATTCTCTAAGTGGGATATTGGTACTTGTGGTGTAAAGTGGGTGTTTAAAAGGATACCAAACCCACCCAGGCACTCTTCACGCTGTTATCTGTGGGTGGTATAGGTTATTGGTTAGATCTGTAGTAGTAACTGAAAGGTTGTGGGTTGTAACCCCTACAAGGGACAGTCTATGAAAGTTTGTTGTCCTTTTGGGCAAGGAACTTTGTTTACTGTAGTCTTGCACTGCATTGAAAATGGAATACTTCCCTACTATATCATATGCGAAATACAGTACAGCAAAAGAGTATTATGTCCGAATACATAGTATTTTTTTAAAAAAATAGGAGAAACAACATGAGGGTGAGTAATTAATGACCGGATTTTCATTTTTGGGTGAACTATCCCTTTGAACTGACAGCGTTATAGCCATCCCTGGTCCTCACATATTACTTTGCTCTCCGTTCTGTTCCCAGTTGCATTAACCTAAGAAAATCTCTTCCCTTTGTTAACCCTACCCAGATTAATCTGTACTGCAGATGAAGCTGCCTAATGGTTTTTGATGTATTATGCAATACAGCGCAAAGATCCCACACTTAGCAGACGATTAGCGATATAGCCGTGAGGTCTGAGGATTCTCCAACTCTGTACTGCCGGCCCTGACCCACTCATGAGCAGCTGAATGGCCCGCGGTCTGTTGATGCTAACATTCACGGACAGCTGTCCACTCCTCACTATTAGGCTGGTCGCATGCCCATCCGAGAATACTGCCATCTGCCCTTTTGTACATGCTGGAGCTGAGGAATTTTGGGAGGTTGGGGATAAGCCTTTTTTGGGGGGTGGATCATGACCATGGTCTCCAAAGCTGAGATAGTTTTCCATCAGTAAGTATAATTTGATAAGTATACATTTTGTAGCAGCTATCCAAAATGTTCAATGCATTCATCACAGATTGAAAACTTGGTAAATGTTACAGAATGGGAAGAGCAAAAGTCAATTTTTGACCTTTTTTATTTGGGCGAGGACCAAAGATATAAAGCGTTTTTAATAAACTTTTTTAAAAAAAGGGATGAATGGGATCTTATTGGATGAAGAACATAATAATAGTATTCTTCTTCTACATGCATTCTAAATTTTGGTAAGTCAGATAAGGATATTTTCATTGCATTTGACAAAATGGAATTGGCAATTTATTGTAAGTCACGCAATCATTTATCCACTCTTTTACCACTGCTGATTGTTTTAATGGTGTGATTTTATTTTTAGTCCTCCTGGATTTAGACACAAGTTTGTTTCTGTGTCCCTGGTAATCTCTGTTTGGTCACATTTTTGTGTGTTAAAAGGACTTAACAATAAGGATGGAAAAATTTTTATGCCAAATTTTCACCAAGTTAATACTATCTAGCTGGCTAATGTAGATGTTAGTAAGTATGAAAATGCATTGCTAAATTAATAATTATCTTACTCTTCTGGTAAAAAAAAAAAAAGTTGGCAGGGCAAATAAAAATCTGAACTAGCAGGAAAATTATTGCCGAGCCCTGGTTTATAGGGCTAATATATATTTAGCTCTTACCCACTGGCTTGATGCCAGTGCCATTGCAGCTCCCGCAGGAGTGAACCCAGCTGTTGAGTCCTGGCAGCTCATGCAGACCTGCCATCCCCAGCATGCAGGATCCAAACTTGGCATGTCTTCACACTTACTTCCTCCATTCTCTCAGGTGAGGCCCCAGCTCTGCTGGGATGCTAAACCACATTGCTTTCCAAGGGATTTCAGATATCTCGCTCTAAATGAAATACCATGAGACATCCGTTCCGTCTCCAGCAGCGTTCTTGGAGTATCACCAGACTTCATTTGGCTGCACCACAGTGGCCACCCATGCGGCTAAGCAGCCTTCCCAAGGGAACATCGATGTACCCCCTCCTGCTCTGGACTTGCTTTGAGACTTGGATTAATTATAACTGAAAATGTGTGCCTAGACGTTATGTTCTCACGTGCAGCGCCCTTTCCTCTCCCATCTCTTTGGATATGGGACTTTCAGGTGGTTGTTGCTTGACTATTACAACATCTGGTGCCACAGTGGAGGCAAGAGATCTCCAGATGTTCCTGTAAACGATAAGGGAGAGGAAAAAAGGAGGTGGTGAAGTTGGAGGGTAATGGAAGAGCATCTATTTTAGGCAAGGAGATTCTGTGCTGCACACTTGTGAATCAATAATGTGATTGCTATTATTGTTCTATATTGTATATCTAAAAAATATATTAGGTAAAATATATATATATAATATAATTTAGGGCTGCACGATATATCGCAAATGTACATATTGTGATATGTAAATAGCAACGTCTTGCGATGTCTGAATGATTTTAATAGGGTACCTCAAAACGTTGCGAAAAGTCAGTTTTAGGTAAACACATATAGCAGAGAATAGACTGGGCATACGACTTATGTTTAACTTGCTTGATGTGCAATAAGCTGCGGACAACAATTTATTGTGGTTCTCGTGCTAACACCCTCCCAAGCTCATGCACAGAAAGCCTTCTCTCAGATCCTGAATTCAGTTCACTTTTCCGGCTTATCACACTCAAACGGTCAAATACACACACCGTTATCTCAAAATGCCTGTCTTGCCCTGTATTCATGTAAACACTGTCAGTTATGTCTTAAGTGAACAAACCGTTGGGAAAGAAATCGGATGTGTGTCAATAATCCGTGCATTTGGTCTTAAAGTGACAGCAGCCTAATACAGTAAACCAGCTGTCTGTCTAACAGCAAAAGAAAACTCACTGCTCTTGACTGAATAACATTTTTAGCTTTAATATGAATCAAATGTATATTTATTTTATGTGGAGACTGCAGTGTTTTAGTTTTACATTTGATTATTCGGTTTATGTATTGTTTCTTTCTCGAATGATACTGTTAAATATATGCAATGTAGGCCTACCTGAAAAAAATTGTTTTCAGGTGTATTTAACTATATATTGCCAAGTTGAGCAAATAGTTGTTGGTATTTAATGGTTTTTTTTGTATTGTTTGTTTATATTGTTTAAATTGACATTACTTTTTATGTAATGCTAAAACACTGCTTTTCAGTTATGGTGATGCTTTCTTTTTCCCAGAAAGAATGTGAAACATATATTGGTTACATCATTTTAAGTTTTTAAATGTATATTTAAATATAATTTAAATGGATTTTACTCACTAATTATCTAATGATTTAACAAGTTGCAACCCTAATCATTTAAGACTGATTCAATTCATTTTATGTATAAATTGCATTTTTTAATTTAAATTTATTTATAATATATTTTAATTGTAACTGATAATAGACAGATTATTTTTGACTACAAAAATGCAGTTTATATATTTAAATACATGATTCAAAGTAAAAATATAAACAAGTATGTTGTTAAAATATATTTTTAGTATGACCCATGTGTGAGCTAATCCTAAAGCGAAAACTGTTTCCGCGTCTCCGTTGAATGGATTGGTTGAAGAGCGCTTGCAGAATCCTGGCGCTTGAATATCAAAACTCTAGTTCTGTGCCAGTCTATTTTTGGATATATTTGAATATTAATAATTCCGGGTTGCAAATTCTTCAAATAAATCCTGTGTGGAGGGGAGAACACAGTCGTCTTACATTGTCATGGAAACCACAAGGAAATTTGTACCCCATCGATGTTTCACTTTTGATCATGGGAAATTAATTAAAATCATCGAGAGCGGGACAACGTGCATCCACAGGCCCGTTTCTGTCCCTAAGCACCACATCTCTCCCTATTGTTTTCCATGCCAATCCACCAAGGGATCATGTGCCTGAGCCTGAAATGGCAGCTAATGTCATTAGCGGGTGAACAAACGGGTTATGAAAACGCACAAGGGGAGGAGTGAGAAGGACAGAGAGAGAGAGTGTGCCGTGTGTCCCAGAGGAATTGTTCTAGCACTCTTGAGATCTTCATGACTTAATGACAGAACAAGTGTCACTTTTGGAGAGCGTGTTTTCACATGTTCTCTCGGGGGTTGCTGTGCTGGCGTGTTGCGGAGAGATCAGACCGAAGCTAATGACCCTGATGGTAATGAGACAGCATTCGCTCTCTGCAGGTCTCCGCAGACAAACCAGACGAGGCCCCGACCTATCTTTTTTTTTCTTTTCTTTATCCCCTTGAATTTTCTCTCATTTGCGCAAACCTTTGCTCTCTATCTCTCGTTCTCCACCTTTCTCTCTGGACTCGTCTCCTGCCACGCTCTGGCAGGCTGCCTCTGAACAGACTTCACTGCATGCCAAGCCATTTACATTGCCTTCACTTTCCAAGCACTGTTTTGCCGCTCACCCCAACCTGCCTATGTGCTTCTGCAGGCTCATATTGAGATGGAATCAAAATTGGCCTTGGCATTGGTTTGCATATTACTGGTCATCTTGTGAAAAAAAAAAAAAAAAAAAGTCACATTTACACTATTTTGTCAAACCATAATCATCAGATCATATACATACACATACACACACGCACACACACACACACACACACACACACACACACATGCACACACACACACATAAATGTAATTATGTTATAAAATACTAAAATGTTATTAACATTGACAAAAATAATGTTAGTGATGTACTTAACATTTTAGTATTTAATATAACATTTATTTTGTGTATTTATCAGCTCAATCTTTTATCTGGATAGGATGCGTTTGGATGAGTTAATTAACCTGCTAGCAAATTGCTTTGGTTTATCGATCAGATTATTTGAAAACATTGCTATTTTGCGCCAGTTGCTGTGTTTTTCCGTCATATTTTAATCAATAGTATGTTTTAATTAAAATCTCTTAATTGATTAATTTTCGTCTCGTCTTTATTACGGTTTACTGTTGACGAAAAAACAATAATTGTCACAAAATGTTATTCCATAGAAAAAAATACATTGTAATCTTTCATCAAAATTGAATAATTTGTTCCGTCCCCTGCTTGACTTCCCTTTTCGATATTTCCTACACTTTGAATGTCCCGTTTAATTCGGAAGCAAGGTTAGGTACATTAGAGAAGTAAATGTGAATCTTTCAACAGTTGAAGCTTTTCCAATCAAAAAGGAAAATTTATTTTACTCACCTGCATGTCGTTCCATGTGGAACACAAAAAAAAGTCAATGGGTTCCAAACAATGTTGTTTTGGACCCTATTGACTGTCATTGTATGGATTAAAACAGTTAAAAACATTTTTCAGAATACCC
This sequence comes from Meda fulgida, assembly GCA_030578275.1. Taxonomy (NCBI): domain Eukaryota; kingdom Metazoa; phylum Chordata; class Actinopteri; order Cypriniformes; family Leuciscidae; genus Meda; species Meda fulgida. The sequence continues at coordinate 9,714,092 of CM060637.1, read as the reverse complement.
TGAAGAAAGAGTTTCACTGAAGAAACTAAGTCATACAGGATTGGAACATCAACATTTCTAATTTTCAAGAGCGAACTATCCCTATAGTTCATAGTACTGGTAGTCAGAAGGTTACTGGTCCGAACCGTGCAAGGAGTGAGTGAAATTGGTCGTGTGGAGACAAATAAAGATTGTCGGTGTGCCTTTTCTCTAAAGGTTGCCCCTTTGTCACACAGGTTTGGGTTGAAGGAGCGAGACCGATTGAGTCAAATTGTGGACTTGACACCTTGTGAGGAAAAGCAGGTCACTAAGAACAATGAAGGATCGCTTCGACACCACTGTTCCCTTATCAGCCAGGCTCCACTCACAGCCCTTTAATTCATCACCGACTGTATGAAAAGCCCTATTCCCCTCTGAGACGACGCTCTTATTTCCAATCATCTCTCTGGGTTTGGCCAGATTTGTCAAAGTTTAATCTACTTGACCTGAGGTGAATCTTTTGGGTCCGTACTTTCCCCATGGAAACAGATTCTACCTTTGCTGCTTTGTGTAAACTCGGGATTAGTTGTTCATTTGAATGAAGTATCGACAAGACAAGAGTTCCTGTCATTAGCTCTCAAGGTTTTTTCCCCCTTGAATCTCCCAAGACTTCAAGTCTTGTAGCTATGGCAACTTAATTCAGAAAGACTTTTGAGAGTATCCTTTTTTTAGGCTGAAAAATAATAGCCATTAAAATAGAAATTTCTCTGCTTATTATGTCCATATGCCATCTTGAGGAGTTGAGATGCTGCTTTCGATCGGTTTCTTGCGGTTCTCTGAATTCCCATGTGTCTGAAGCTTGTACTTCTGAGGTCCCTGTCCCAAATGTAACCCTTAGCCCTTGTGGTCCTTTTTTGGTGTTCATTGACGGTCCATAGCATCCTTATGAAACCTAAAGTGTCAAATGGAACACGTGGCCATCGGAATACCACAAGTACACATCAAGCATGCCGTTTGGGACACATCCTGTATCTAAGTCTGTCCTCTCAAGTTGTTGGTTTCTCAAAGGTCATATGGGTTAGTTTAACATCCACTACATGCTCGCTACATTTCCCATGTGTGAAGTGCTGCCTGCATCCACCTACTTCAGTTTCTCAGATTGCTTTGGGATGTCTTGAAGGGTCATTCATTAGTTGCCGTCGCCCCTTTTTCACTGGTCTGTGAACTGTGTGGCCTTTTTCTTCCATAATAGTGAAGTCTAAGTTTTCTAAAGAGGAAACTGGCCCAAGGCATAAAGGGCAACTTCCATCTAGGCACTCACATCACAAATGGATAGGTAAAGAACATCCGCTGTCCCCAGGTGAAAAGACAAATATAGCCACCATTCAGCAAAGCTTCACAACCGAAAACCTGCATGGCGGCCGTTAGAGATGTTGAAAATATTAAATAAGTCCATACTAAAATAAAAAAGCAGTAACTTTTTTCTGCAGTATCAGTAATACAGAGTATCACTACGCCATTGAGTAAATGCATATCTGTTGTCATATCGTTATCAACCGATAAATTACTTTATAATGTTATCGATTTTGGTCTTATAAGAAATATATATTGTAGAGTGATGTCTAATATCAGCCAATATAACAGTTATCGGTTATCGGTTAAATATCTGTTATCAGCATTGGTCCAAATTTCATTGGATCCCTAGTTTATTAAATTACTTCGAGAAACTTTGATTTAATTAATTGAGAATCACTTGAACACGTCATTATTTTAATTCAAATGATAAATATTTGTATTAATATTTAATACAGTATTTAGTACTGTTTTAAATAATGTATTTGATAATATGCTAGTTTTTGCTGTGATATTTAAATTAGTATCTATAATCTTAAAATCTCACTGTTATCGATATCAATGATTTCGTTTTTTTGACAATTGTAGTCGATGTCTATTGCAAGTGTTCTTCCGTATTAGATCATTAGCGTTCACAATGAATTAGTATTCAACAGTTCCGGCAATTAAAAGAGCAGTGACGACACGCTGACAGACGAGTTAAGTCTGTCCTGAGGACCAGATGTTGTAGGCCCTCGGGAGACTGGAAAATCCTCGAAGAGCCATGACAGAACGGAGCTCTGCGGCTTCTCTGTGTCACCAAGTTCATTAAAAACCAGTCTCAACATTTGATGGAAGTTGTGAAACTCGTAATCCAGAAAATGTTTACATTCAGATGGAAGGGATATCATCAGATTTGCATCTTCAAGTATACACTGCTGTTTTAAACTCAAGTTAGCATACGCCTCGAGCTGTAATCTCTCTGCCAGTCTCAAGCTTTCCATGATTACAGTTTTTTTTTATCGCCTTTTGCACAAAGTCTTCGGCCTTTTGCAGTAGTTTAGCCGTGGATTGTATATGCATGTGAGGTCTGTTGATTCGGGTGTGTTTTCGCACTGTGACACAGTTAATAACCGGCCGTCAATGCGATCACACACCGCGCTGGCATGCATTATGCATGAACAAGATTAATCTGTCTTGGTGCTTGCGAAGCATAGAGAACACTTCAGCCCTCCTTTCCTCGCTCTCTTTTCTCCCTTTCTCTTCCTCCTCTCATGCAACTTTTATTTTGCTGCTGCAAGGTTGGCTGTTGTGATCAGGCTAATGCTGCAGTTTGTCAAGTTCAATTCCGGCCCCCTTTGAACTGCGCCGATTCCAGCCAGGGAGGGAATAGAGGAGGTAATATTCCTACTGTCAATCACCTGCGATTTTTCTGCCTCGCCTTTTCCTTCACTTCTAATTTTAACCTCCAGCACTCCGAGGTTCATTGCAGGAAGGTTAAAGGGGTCAGAGGATTTACTTTATCATACAAAAGAGGATTCTCTCTTTGTAGACATATAACATTCTCATCGCAAAGCTACTTTTTATGTCCTTCTAAAACATTTATAGAAACTAAGCTGTAAAAAGGAGTCATCTTGGCTGACATTATAAGACGGTATATACCATATATCTGTATCATGTCGGTTATACATTTTTAGGAAATGTATTATTTTGTATACTGTACATTATAATGTTGTGGTGCTTTAGCTTTTAAAATGATTGATTTCTTTAGTGTTTTTTTGTAAATTAATTTATTTAGTAGAATTTTAGTATCGACCATTTATCGGTTTATTAGCCATAACATCTGTGTCAGGTAGAGTTTTAATATGGGTGCACCTTTATTTCATCAGTTTTTCATACAGAACGTGAAATTAATTTATGATTTTGTAATATGAATTCAACTCAGAATCATTTCTCACAGACTTTCACTGTCTTGAAATCAATTTACATTTTTTATTCTGTACATTAACATGTTATGATGCCTAATGTTATTTGTAGCGTATAAAACAGTTGATTGTAGATTTTAGTATTTAATTTCAAAAATATATATTTTACATTTCTTAGATATTTTGCATTTTTTACATTTAAAAAAATATTGACTCAATGTAGTATTGAATTGAATTTTAATATACCGGTAATAAGTTATCAATTATCAGCCATAACATGAAATAATTTGTAGAACTTTTTTAGCTAACACTTTATAATAACTGCACGCTATTAATCATTAAGTAAGCATGAGTAAACAGTTAATTCATCATTTATAAAGCATTAATAGACATTAATAAGCAGTTTGTAAATACAGCTATAAATGTTTTTTTTCTTGATTTATAAGCATATCTATAATGTGTTTAATAATTGTATTTTCATACTTTGTTAATGATTAATTAATAGTTTCTAAATGAAGTATAGCATTATTTACAAAGCAGTTATTTAAGAGTCGTCAGTGGTTCATAAGATCACTTATAAAGTGTAAGTAAATGGAGTAAATTCAGGTAGTTATAAAGCATTTAGTAGTGGTCAGTTAACTATTTTGTGAGCTCATCTAAAGTGAGGACTACTCATGCTTTGTAATGCATTTATAAAGGAGATTTAAAGACTCGGTTATCTTCTAAACAGAAAAATGAAACAAACACAACAGTTATACAGAACATAGAAATATTAACAGCCTTTAAATCTCCTTTTTAAATGCTTTACAAGGCATAACTAGTCCTCACTTTAGATGAGCTCACAAAAATAGTTAACTGACCACTACTAAATGCTTTATAACTACCTGAATTAACCCTGAATTACAGTATAAATACATGTTAATAAAGCATTTATTAACACTAAGTAACTATTCCTATATGTCTGAATAAGATGTATGAATGTAAATTTAAATAGTTTATTAATAATTTACTTACACGTTCTAAGTAATGTTATGAACCACTGACAACTCTTAAATAACTGGTTTGTAAATAATGCAATACTTCATTTAGAAGTGATAAATTGATCATCAATAAAGGATAAAAATACAATTATTAAACACATTATAGATATGCTTTTAAATCAAGAATAAGGAATTTATAGCTGTATTTACAAACTGCTTATTAATGTCTGTTAATGCTTTATAAATGATGAATGAACTGTTTACTAATGCTTAATTAATGATTAATAGCGTGCAGTTATTATAAAGTGTTACCCTTTTTTAATATCTGTGCAATTAGAAGTGAACAAAATTGTGGTATTATTGGCATTTAAGACTTCAGTTTCCCGTTTATGTTGCTATGCAGGTTATTTCATGTTCTATTCAGCACAACAATAATGGTCAACATCTTTATTTCATCTTCTGCAGCTGAACAGCATGAGATCTTGTAATCGTTTTCCACAGACCCCGGCTTGACCTATAATGTTGCATATTACAGCATCGTGAGTTGACGGAGCAGATTCGGATCCCCGTAGTAACATCTACAGCTTCACTTGGAGCAGATTCGGCTTTTGATAGTGCATCACGCCACTTGTGTACTCTCTTCTCCTGGTGTCACATCCGAGAAATAGGTCAGCTCGCCCCGGGTGGGGCTCTGGTGGCAGGCACTTTGTTGTCAGACCCGCACAAGATCGGCGCTGACTGGCTTAGAACCCAGTGGGAGGCCCGGCACAAACTTCAGAGGCTCTTTCGCACTGTGTGCCCACCACGGAAAGTTCTAGAGTGACTGAGCGAGCCTGACGGCAGCTTCTCGGAGACAGCGCGCCTGTCTCACTCACTGTGCCTCCACAACAGCTTGTCATGCTGCATCTCTCAGTCCAGCTTGCACTGATGTTGTTTGCTGTCATCTCGGATTTCAGAGCGACTCGCTCTGTTCTTGCGGGAGACTCTGCTTGGAGCTTTTAGCCCCGGCGTTGCTATGACCCAACCGACTTCTAGGACGTGCTGAGGTGCAGTACTGTCATTTCGGGGCGTTAACAAGATGAGCGGAGGCCCTGTGAGCTTCAGGGTGAAGTGCGCTGTGGAAAGAACGCATCTGTTGATGCCCTTTTGTGGCAGCTCATTTGTTGGGCCCAATTCACACAAGGCAGCATGTCAAACTGTACTAAGCATATGTGAAGCATATGTGAAGGAAGCCCTGTTTTTTTAGTTCTGCATATTAGTGTGATACTAGGTGCTACCCCATCTTTAATCTTTCCAGAGCTATGATAACTTTCATTAATGACATTTACAATGCAGTAATGTAGTATAGAATCGTAATATCCATTTTTCAAACTATACATTAAAGGGGTGTTATAATGCCCTTTTCACAAAGTGTAGTCCCTTTGTTGTAGTCAAAACCAGCCGTTTGTTGTAGTCCTTAAAAAGCAATTTCTTTAAAAGAAAATATCTCCCTTTGCCTTGAACTTTGAGCTTCGTTACTTTGCAGATGTTGTTTATGCTCAAGCAGCAACATTACACACATACTAAAGTTAGAAAAGAGAAATCTTAATTAACCACACCTTTAAAATGTGATTGCTGTATTTACTTGTATCATTTAAAATGATTATGATGTTTTTTTGTCAATGACATCATTAAATATGAATTAACACCTATTTTTAATTTGAAATTTTAGTTTTTTTTTCATATATCACTTGTTTTTGCATCTTCCTCGCACGTGTTTTGAGGAGGTTCATTACTCTTTCAGAAGATGTGTATTAGCGCCCCCTACCGTATAACAGTGAAAACACGGATTGCTGTAAAATTCCGTCAATTGCGTGGAAAGAGTTAAATGACATATTTTGTGATGTTGTGATGCCTAAATGAACTGTATTTAAAACCATTGATTTTACTTTTAGTGTTCACAAAAATTTTGATTCAACATTTACCAGTATATGTGTTCCCTGGGAATCGAACCCATAACCTTTGTGTTGCTAGTTAGCGCCTGGCTCTACTGGTTCAGTTCCATGAAGACAAATCCAGGATACTCACGTCCCTCTAATAAACTCCCACCCATGTTGAAGATCCCTCAGATCAATGTCCCTGAAGGTCAGTGGTTTTATCTTTCTTCAGGAGCCTGGACAAATCTGACTGGCCTTCTGTATTTGTGACACACATCCCGTCAACCCAAACCTGTCGGGAGGCCGGCAGTGAGTTTACTCAAGCTTTTGCCATGGATGTAATCAGATTGCATCCCTTTGTTTATCCCCTCCCTGGGTCTCTGGTCTGGGCGGTTTTGCTATTGCTGAGCCTCACAGATGTTTAGTGGCCACATTACCATTCGCAGCCTGTATCTCTGGCTTTATTTATGAATACCATTTGTCACTAACTCGCAGTTTATGAGGCAGCATTTCATTTTCATGCACACTGCGAGAAGCGAGAGTGACGGGGGTGAGAGGGAGGGATGCAAAGAGAGGAAGGGAGCAACAGTGAAACAGGCCGCTGAACTCAATCATACACCATGGTGTGATTAACCCCATACTGTGACAAAATTATGGCTCTGAGTCTTTTTGTTGCGGTTGCAAAACACGCCAAAATGGCACTCGCTGTAAAAATGCAGATTTTATATATTCCCCTCTAAAGGTCATTGGTGAGCAAAGGTCTTTGATGAATAGAAAGTTCTATTTCATTTATTTGGAATGGAATCTTTTGTAACAGCATAAATGTCTTTACTGTAACTTTTGATTAATTTAATGCATCCTTGCTGAATAAAAGTATTGAGTTATTTCATTTCTCCCCCAAAAATCTTACTGACCCCAAACTTTTGAACGGTAATGTATAATGTTACATAAGCTTTCCATTTTAGATAAGTTCTGTTATTTTGAGCTTTATATTCATCAAAGAATCCTTTTTTTTCTTTTTTTTTTACATAACTGTTTCCAACATTGATAATGATAATAAACATTTCTTGAGCAACAAATCATCCTATTAGAATGATTTCTGAAGGATCATGTGACACTGAATACTGGAGTAATGATGCTGAAAATTCTTTGCATTACAGGAATAAATTACATTTTAAAATATATTAAAATAGAAAACAGTTATTTTAAATTGTAATAATATTTCACAACATTACTTTTTTTTGTATATTTAATCAAATAAATGCAGCCTTGGTGAGCGTAAGAGACTTATTTTAAAAACATAAAAAATCGTACATTGTAAACGTGGTTCTGTTTGTGCTTGTTCTTTATTATCCATCAAAAAAAGCCACCAGCCAAAATGTTACCACTTGCACATATGCTGTAGTAACCTTCATTGGAAATTGCCTTTATAACCTCGTTTTTCCTCTGCATAAACATAAACTGATGAAGTAAGTTGCACAAAGGGGTGTGCTGTGCTCTGTACTGTCATCAAGAATTTATCCGGATCATGTATATGGAGAGATGGCAGAAAAGAATGCTGCATTATTCATAGCATGCATGTTGAAGAGAAAAGGGAAGGTAACATTAATCAGGATGTACAAGAGTCAGCTGTTGATGGATGGATGGATAGACACATACAGACAGATAAAAGACCCATATAGATGCAGATTAGAACCATACTTATAAGATTCACGCTATTTAAAAGATTGTCTTCATCCATCAGGCTTTATTCTGCCCACCCTTTAACAGACTCTCAGACTCAGTGTAAACAGGTGAGGGGAGGTGGAAACCTGTCCTTCCCTCTCTCGCATTAGTTGACTAATGATGCCTTTAATTAGCCCTGACACACGCTGTTAATGGAATGGACCTTATTACAACTCAGCCTGTCAGAGACATTTCCGCAGTCACCGTCTGATGTTGCCACGGCGTGTATTCCACCGATCTGTTCACTCAAGAGTTGATAGGAAGGACAACTGTGATTTCATATTCTGCTTGTTTAGCCGGTTTCTGACAGGCTTATGCAGCAAAACTACATTTCCCATAATTCTACATGGCAAAACTCTCATTCTGAAGTCAGTTTGGTCCAGAGTAGATGCTTTAAAGTGTCTCTCTTGGCTCTGGTCCTGAGTTTTATCCCTGCTTTGCATGTCAGAGTCTGTTCTCCATCATTCGACTGGAACGCCGTCTGCATTTGACTTGTTAATTCGATTTGTGTCCCGCTTTGAAGAGTGCGCAGTGCTGAGTAAGGCACTTTCCTGCGCTTCTTAATCTATCTCAAGTCTGTAAACACTTCACACAAGGTTATTTCTTCACTCAAGGAATCTTCTTTGTGTCTTCTTGACAAAATACACATTATACGTGCTCCTTCACTGTCCTCAGTCAAGCTCATCCTTGTTTGTATTGGAGCTTAAAGGAACATGGATGGAGATCAAAGACTGTAGAGAAAATGACCATCACATTGTTAGTAATTGAGCTTTTCCAGTGCAGGCTGAATGTGTGATAGTACCTCTTCTGGACTGTTATCTGCACACTTATCTGGTTCGGATCACACAGTTGTTTCCCTATTTGCTGTTGTATCTGTCGCTGTTCCTAAAAAAAAAAAAAGCATCAGAAAATCCACAAAAAGTCTAGAATCTGACTTGGGTTATTTTCCAAAAATAACTTTATAAAATTGCATTTAAATTATTGTGGGGCAGTGTTGTTGTTGTTGTTGTTGTTGTTGTTGTTGTTGTTAATTAACCCTGACTAATTCAATATTAGTAATAAATGAAATATTGTTATAATACAGTAGTGTTTTATTAAAACTTATTTATAAAATATTGGTAAACAATAAGTAAATAATAAATAAAACCATGCAAAATGATTTATTATTATTAAATATTTATTTAAACAAGTTTAACTAATAATTAATAATACTTAAATTACAATAAAAAAATTACAAAAAATTAAAATATACAACTATTTGATTTATATATTTATTAAATGTTTAAACTAATTATTAATAATAATACAATAGTAAAAATGTACAATTACTAATATTACTAAATACTTAGTTCATTTATTGACACAAATCATTATAAATAATAATGAAATAATAATAAAGTAAGTTGTAATACAAATATTTATATAAATATAATAATAAAATAGTATTTATGTGTTAAAATAATCATGAGTAATAATGAATGAATACAATAAAAAGTTAAGTTATATTGTTATGTGTTATAAGTTATATAATAATAATCAAAATAATGATACAATAATAAATAAATAAAAAACAAAATATTTTTTTTATAAAATAAAAAGGCTCCCAAAAATGCCTGATTGTAACTGTTTATTGGACCCCCAGGACTCTGCCCAGGAAGGCAGCATCACCAGAGACATCCATCGCACCTTCCCTGCTCACGACTACTTCAAAGACTCGGGAGGCGATGGCCAAGATTCTCTATACAAGATCTGCAAGGTGAGGTGAAAGCTGCACATCCTCCAGGCATGACTCACTCCTGCCGTCTGCTAACAAGCATCACGACACGCTGCAACATCTCTTTCCACTGACCTTTTGTTTTGCTGTAACGGCCTTGGTAGACATCCAATCACATGTGCTATACTCGCCTCCATGCATCCTGCTATCTGTTACAAATCTACGTCCCTGAGATGGGTGAAACTATACAAAATGCTAGTTTACACATCATAGATCTGTTATTATATTTAAAAGTGAAGTTGGAATAAATGCAATTATTATCTAACAAGCAATTATCCAGCAGACATCTATATCTATATGATTAAACAGATGGTTTTGGCTCTAAAATCTGAATGAATGAGCCACGTAAGAAGCGTTTTAAAACGTCGACACCTTTGACCAGAAATTCGGTATAGTGCATTAAGTGATGTTGCTTTACAATCATAATTCAATAATGAACTATTCTTCTTGCCAGAATAATAATTAAAATTTAAATGAATGTATATTAAATGATGTATTATAGAAAAACAGGAGAAAAGCGTTGAGTGGAGGAGAAAAGGAGTGCAGTCGTCCTGTTCTCTGTTAAATCTCTTTTGTGAGGAGTCTTAAGAGGTTCTCCATCAGCTGATTGGCACCGACAGATTAAAAGGCTCCTAAATTGTGCAAAAGACCTTCAATCTAGCTAATCCTGGCAGCGGCATATGTTGCCAAGAAAGTTGATCTGTTTCCAGTCATTTACATATGACAAAGCAGAATTATAACTGCTGTGATTTAAAGACAGCATGAAGCAGCATTTACAACACATGCAACTTTAAATTGAATTATTTATTCATTTAAAAATATGTAATGCTAATTTATGTTGGGCAGAACCAGATGTTACACATCTAACATAGTTTTTTTTTAAGTATTTTTTTGTTGATATTGTTTTCAATATAAAATATATTTTTCTCTAAATAACATACTTTTTAAAATCACATTATTTTGTATTATTATTGATGAAGTCAAAGATGTTTCAGAATATTAAGTAGTAGCATTACATAAAATAAACAGACAAACGACTTTTTTCCCTTGATATTAGTTTCAGAAAGCTTTGTTTCTGTGCACAATATCTAAACTGATATTTTTTTCCACAGGCTTACTCTGTGTATGATGAGGAGATTGGTTATTGCCAAGGTCAATCATTTTTGGCCGCCGTATTACTTTTACACGTAAGTATTTACCCCGAATTTACCTCTAATAATCTGTTTAGTTGAGGAGAGGTGATTTTGTGTTTTTGTTTGGTTTGATTTTATTTTTTGTTTTCTGTGTTTTTGTTGTGTGTTTTGTTTTTGTTTTGTTTTTTTTTTTGTTTTTTTTTTTGCTTGTTTGTAAAATGTATTGCATTCACTTTATTTATTATTAAATATTTAGTTTATGTATTTATATTTGTTATTAATTGTTCTTTTTTTGAGACACTAACCCAAAAAATACTGTCACATTTAAAAATCTGTCCGAATTTATACCGCAACAGAAGTATATTACTTTTTCTTACTGGGCATTATGTAAATATCCTTTTAGGTCAGTTTTATCTTTAAGCTCAACTCTTTTGATAGCAAATCAACAATTTAAACTGTTTTTGAGACCGAGTTCACTACCCTTTTGACATGTTCATTACTACCTGAAGTAGCTAGCTAAATAATAACACTAATAATCATGTAAATAAAAACCTTCTTCATTGTGCTTTATCTTTGACTTTTTGAGGACCTACATTAATAATAGGCAGAGAGCAAAAGGAAGCAAGGTAAGGACATTGATGAAACGGTTAATCCCATATTTAATTAAAGTGAGGGCTGAATAAGATGCCGTTTTTTGTTTCTCTGTGACAGCGGCCCGTATGAGGCTTGATATTAGAGTGCGTTTGGGGATTTCTATAATATAGTGTAAGTGTCTTTCTCGTGGCCTTGCCCAGGAAGCTCAGGAGCTGTCAGGAATATTAATGACAGAGCCCATATACCTGCAGGAGCCCATTGAGCTCGGGACACACATGCTGTCTGTGTGATTTAATACCCAGCTCTCTGTCCGTCACACTCTCCGTCTCACAAACGCAAACAAACTCTGATTTCATCACTGTAGACACTGCAGCTGACACATTTAAACATCATGGGTTGGTTGTGTTTATCACAGCATATTCGTGCAGAAATCATTAGCATTTGAAATCATCTAAAAAAATATTGTGCTGATATCGTCCACTTTTTCTCCTTAGATGCCCGAGGAGCAAGCTTTCTGCGTACTGGTGAAGATCATGTACAACTATGGTCTCCGAGAGCTCTACAAAAACAACTTTGAAGATCTTCACTGCAAGTTCTACCAGCTGGAGCGTCTGCTGCAGGTTTGGCCTTTGAGTGTTAGTTGAGAGGTTGTGTGACACACCGACTCATTCAGCTCTCGTGAGCGCCTCGAGTGTAAGCGGTGGCCCTCTCGAAAGCTATTAGACCCAATGCGCTGGAAAATGGGTTTTAATTTTGTGCTGAAATGCAATTAGGCCTGAAGTAGCCTCTTTCAGCGCTAAACCCAACATGGTTAGTATCGACTAGCTCTGCTACTGCAAGAGTGTTAGCATCGATCATGTAAAACGTGCTACTCTCTGGAAGAATCTCTGCCTCTGTTGTCATTTACTTTGCATGTGTTAACACAACGCTCCCACCTCTCTGATCTGACAATGCAATTTACCCCAGAAAAATATTCAGTCTTCCCGCTACGGAAGATCCTATCCAGCTCCTATCTCTCTTTTTGAGATGCTAATTTAAGATGTGCCTTTGTAGATGTCGGTTACGTCTTTGATTTATTCTCTGCTTGGTCTCTGAATACATAGAGCAACACGTTTTTTTGAGGCAAGCATCACCGTTGCCGTTTCTCATACCTAGGGTTATTGATCTGAACAAACCCCCAACTTTGGCATGTACTTTTCCTGCTATAGACTGAATGGAACCTCAAATTGTGTAGCTTGATGAGAAGAGGTGAATTTTTTTTTTTTTTTTTTTTTTTGGTGATATTTAATAGTTTTATTTTATTTTCCAGGGAAATTACTTTTTAACGAGATTCAGAAGTGATTCAAACATTCATTGATTTGATTAACTGTGGTTCAGTGTTAGGAAAGAAAAAGAAGTCCTCTCTCAGTATTGGGTTTTCCCATTGTTACTTCATTTTTATGTTCCTTCATTGTCCCCTCAGGAAAACAATGAACATTTTCTGTATTGAAACAGAAAACAAACAGAGTTCAAAGCACATGTAGGTCTATGATTTAGATGCTGTTTGTGTAAGGTGCTTTATTACTGCACTCTTTACCCTGTGCTGTAATTCAGTCTTACAATCCTAAAAGAAATGCTTTAAAGGTGCATTGTGTAATATTTAGGAGGATCTGTAGACAGAAATGCAATATAATTTACATAACTATGTTTTTAGTGCTGTATAAAGTCCTTACATAATGAACCGTTATGTTTTTATTACCTTAAAATGAGCCATTTCTATCTACATGCTCCTCTGGTCCCCTTACATTGAAACGTTTCTACAGAAGCCCTAAACGGACAAACGCGTTTCGTCACTGTTGTTCTTCGTGCAAATAAGCTAACTAAAGTCAGCGAATAAAACACTGAAATGATGATGAACAAGTAACAATAATATTCACTATAACATATCGTTTTACTGAATAATTAAGTAAACCTAATTTCTTAATTTATCTTTGTAAAGAAACCTCATTGTTTAACTGGCTACTCTCTGCCGTCTCAGACGACGACATCTTTTCCTGTCGGCAACCGCAACTTCTGTTTGTTGCAATTCGCAACCCCACCACTAAATGCCGCAAAAAAATTACACACTACACCTTTAAAAGCTGGCGGAAAGAAAAGGGTCAGTCTATCTGACATCCTATATATCATTTTATCTGTTTGTCTCCTGTTCTAGCTATCGTTATGTCTGTCTGTCTATCTGTTTATTTGTCTGTCTGTCATATCTATCTGTCTGTCTGTCTATCATTTTGTTCTTCTATCTATCTGTCTGTCTACATATCTGTCTAACTCTGTCATTTTATCGTTTTATCTGTTTGTCTATTTTCTATTGTTGTCTGTCTATTTACATATCTTTCTATCGTTCTATATTTAGCATTCTATAATTGTTTCTATTATTCTTTCTATTGTCTGTATTTGTTTTTGTTTTGACATACTTCCAAGCTCCACCCCCTTTGCTTCAAAAAGTAAATACAAATACTTTGTCATCCTAATAAAAGCATGCTTGTTAAGTTGCCTTGCGCTAACTATTCCTGTTTCTCTTCTCTTTCCAGGAGCAGTTGCCGGACCTTTGGTCTCACTTCCAGGACCTGAACCTGGAAGCCCATATGTACGCATCCCAGTGGTTCTTAACACTGTTTACCGCCAAGTTCCCTCTCTGCATGGTCTTCCATATCACCGACCTGCTCCTGTGCGAGGTGATAAATCCTTTTCCAGTCACATAATTACAGTAACCATGTCCTAACCAAGTCATTTAACCAATAAGATGTCACTGTGGGTTAGACTAACTAGCGCAACACAACATAAATAGAAATCGAGCCACCGACATCGGGTCTCTTTCTCTAACCATCTCTATTCTACACTTTAGTGGGTATTTTTGGTACGTTTGGACATAATTTGTTCACATACTATATATATTAGGGAAGTGGGCATATTTAGATGCAGGACTGGATTCAGCAACAATAAAATGAGAGTAAGAACAAATTGATTTGTGTTCGTACCCGTTCTACGCACCTGTAGTGAATCTACCGAAATGTTTGTCCTAGTAAGCAACTTGTACGATTATTAGTAAATGAGATCGAATGTTTCATTGCTTGTCACGTTCCTGTCTGGTCAGGGCAAAAGCATAACATTTGGATACTGCACTGGTTTATCGCAGGACTTAGGTGCACAAGTTTCATGATTTAATACATTTAGTAATTGTTAATGTTACACTGTAAAAAAAAATATTGTTGGTTTAACTTTAAAAAGTAACTTACCATAACATTTTTGAGTTCATTGAAATAAAAAATGTGAGTTAATGTAATAAAGGAGATTGGACATGAATTATCTAAGTTGATTTGACAAAAGAAAAAATATTGTCATAAATCTTTTTTGTGTAGTTTCTAAAAATACTGTGTATTGTTCATTGTTATTTTATGTTTGTTCATTTTGCATTAATCTATAAAACTTAAAATGTTAAAGATGTGATATATGGAGAGATTAAGATAAACCTAGATTAATGAATGCTTTGAATTTATTGATCTTTCTTAGGTCATAATTATCTATTATTATATATAAGGCCTAATGCTAAACCAAGAAATTAATCAAATCAGGGAAATTTAATAAAAATCTGTAAAACGTAATTGAAATTCATCTAGTTATGCTCAAGTGTAAATTATTTAATTGGTTAGAAATTGCTCTTTATGTGTGTGATCTCTTCAAAATTATTATAAAAAAATCTTATTCTAATTATGAATGACAGGAAAAATTATGGAAATGAATCAAATCTGTAAAGTATGCTCAGATTTAAAATACTGCTTCTTTGTTGTTAATTATTATAGCAGTTACTTGTATAGCTAAAAATGTAAGAGTATATGTAGAAATGTAGATTATTGAATGCTTTTAAAGATAAACGGATTTAACGGATTGAATCATTTTTTACTTCCAGGTTTTTCAAATGTATTTCCTTTCTGTCTAAATAAATAGTGTAGTTGTGTTGGGTTTTGAATAGCACATGGAACTGATGGAAAGTTCAGTAGTCTCTAAACTTCTCGAACTCCTTTAGATTTCCCAAAGCAAGCATCTTTGACTTCTTAGAAATGGGCTTTGTGTCTTTCCAAAAGTAACGCTTCGACCTTTCTACTCCTCTGGGAGCTTTTCCTTTTATTTTTTTCCCATCGCTTTTCTCCCCTTTTCCTTTCATTCAGCGTCTGTGGTAGCCCGAGGCAGGACAATTAAAAGTTTCCTCAGCCTGTCTCAGTCAATGAATCGCATGATGAGAATCTGTTAGATGCTTGCGAGACACCTCTCTCTCTTCTTATCCATCTATCAGTTCATCTCTAATTCATTTAATGTTCTGCCTTCTTTTGAGGCTCTGCCTCTACTTTTGGAGTAACTTGTTATAAATGTATGCAATCTTTCCCTAGTCATATTTACATTTCAGTTTATTTGTATTCTGTTTTTCCCCCAAAATACGAATCCAAAGAAAATTGTTCACTGATCATCTAATGCTATCGCACACAAAACTGGAAAGCTCTTTCTCACTTTGGTAAGCTCTAATCTGATTGGCTGTCTTTCAATATGTCCTGGGACCAAGGGCTCACAGGATTTGTTATCAGTCCATTGGGAAACAAAGTCAGGTTGACTCAGCGAGTGCTATTGAGAATTAAATAACAATTGGACTCTCCAAAATTTGTAATGTTACATGCATAAAATGTTTGAAAGATTACTTTTTAAACTAGTTAACTAGATATCTATAAGAAGGTCTTATATTTAAATGTATAAATGTGGTGGTGTTTTTATTTTTTTATTCTTAACCTGAGACGCTGTTCCACTAGTGCCAACTTGTGTGCCGATTCACCTTAACAGGTTAAATAAATGCACACTCATCTGTTTCACACTTTCTAGGAATCTCTAATTTAGTTTATTCACTATCTGTTCACTAAGACGAGATTAAAATGAATGGATTAGGTTCACTTTGAGATTCAAAAAACATATGCAGACATAACAAAATGAATATCCACGGCCCCTGACGATACATTGAGGTCTTAAGAAGCGACCTCTTATATGTCAAAAGATGAAGGGAAATTTCCCTTCTCATGTCATGAGCCCTTTAAATAAGAGACTTCTTTCAGTAGCATTCCAAATCTTACCGACCCCAAACTAAAATAAATAAAAACTACATACAAACAAAGACTAGTCTCAATAGTTATTGAAATTAATTACTGCAATTTTGTAACATTCTGTCGTGGCTCTTCAAGTTGATGAAGGATGAAATGCTCGGGTTGTTGTAAGTTGCTTTGCATGATTTTCTGTAAATGTAAATGCAGATAGTTTTGCTATATTGATTATAACAATCAAATGTAGTACGTCAACTTTTCTGTTAATTGTCATGCCATTATTTGAATTAATTCATATTTGTGCACATTATTATATATTCGTTAGGTCACACTTTAGATTAGGGTCCAATTCTCACTATTAACTAACCATTAACTGTGAATTTTGCCTCAATAAACTCCTAATTACTTCTTATTAATAGTAAGTAAGGTAGTTGTTAAGTTTAGGTAGAGAAGGATTAAGGGTGTAGAATATGGTCATGCAGAATAAGTTATTAATATGTGCTTTATAAGTACTCATAAACAGCCAAGATCCTAGTAATATGCATGCTAATAAGCAACTAGTTAATAGTAAGAATTGGACCCTAAACTAAAGTGTTACCATTTTTTATTGTTATATTAAATATATATATATATATTAAAATGTGTATATATTACATTTTTCCACTTTTTAATTATTTTTAACTAGTGCCAACGTGTGCCAGTTGGGACAATTTCTTAGGTTGTTGTTTTGCATAATTTCCTTTAAATTCCTGTAAACACTGATAGTTTTGCTAGTATCGATTATAACAAGCAACCGTAGTATATAAACTTGGCTTTTAAAATTATATTTCTTGCATAACCAATGTGTACAGTTCCAAAGCCAAAGAGAATAGTCTTATCCCTCCCTCAACAAACACACACAATTATCCCCCCTGCAATTTCCATTCGGCCCCCTAGCGCCATCTAGAGCCTGTCGGGAAGAGATTCTTTCTGCCGTCTGTTATTAATAGAGAACACGGATATTTTTAGCTCTGTGTTGCCATGTGAACGGGTCCTCTAAGCGATGCTCGAGACGGGTGTTTCCATGCGGAGCTGACTTCAGCATTGCTTCTCCGCTCGCTACTGCGATGCCACCTGCTCCCCCCTGACACACACACACACACACACACACACACACATCAACCTGCCTGTCAGTCCACCTGAGTGTGTGCGAGCGAGATTGTTTGCCTCTTCCTTCAGCTCCTGTCACTCCCACACATTTGAGCTCTTTGTATGATTCAAGCTATTTTAGGAAATGCAAATGCGTTCGACATCGCACTTCCCATTGCTAGTAGAGCGCAAAGACAGCATTCCAGCCCTTCTGAACCATTTATTCCAAACTGTATAGTCTTAATTACAATAAAATGCCTTTGTATGTGGCCCCTTTTGTAGTTCCAGGCAGTTTGATGTTCAAATAAATTCTTCTGTGTGTTTGTTTTTGTGTATAATTTTTTTTCAATGTCTTTACAGGGGTTGAACATCATCTTCAATGTGGCACTGGCTCTTCTGAAGGTACTGCACATCACTACGCTTACATTTCCTTGTTTTAATTTGTTTGGAAAAGTGAGGGAAAGTAATAAAATCGGTAAAAGTAATGCAAATGTGTTTGTGCTTGGGTTTAAAATATTTCATTGGTTGGTTATTGCTTTTTGTGAGTGCAGTCTTCTTTAAAATTATTACTGTTATATTTTTAAAAACTTATTCTTATTATGAAAAATTGAAAATCTTATGTAAATGAATAAAATCCATAAAAAATTAGGCTAGTTTAAGATTTAAACTATTAGCTACAAATTGTGAGCAGTGTTATCTTAGTTTGTTTAATAGTTTTATGTGCTTTTATAATTTTTTATCAGTTTATATATAGCTTTAATTTATTTTTATTCCACTTTTTGTTTGTCATTTTAGTACTTGAACATTAACTAATTTCAGATAGTTGCCAAGGTGACATTTCTAATTTTCATTTAATAATAACAACACTGTTTGTGAGTGCAATCTTTTTTTTATCCTAATAATGAGTCATAGAAATTCAGTGTTTAAAAAGTGTGGGAAACCTGGTTGAAGAATTGATGCTTTTAGTTTAATATACAGCAGGAATAAAAACATATTGAGTGTGTCTCCCTCTGCAGGTCAGAAGAAATATTGCCTTGATTTTTTTTTTTAAACCCAAATGTTTGCTGTTCATAGACCTATCCGTTAGTTTAAGGTACACATCCGCAGGCCCGCCGACAGGGGGGGACAAACGCGTCTGTTGTCCCGGGCCCAGGGTGGGGGGGGGGCCCAGAACTGGGCCCTCATTAAATTATGGAATAATTGTTAAAAAAATATATAAAATAGGCATATTTGTGGAAAAATATATAATATTTGAGTTACATAAAAGCTTTTTATTTGTTTTCTTCCTAATTGTCCTTGAAATAGTGGCAAAGAACCCCCCCCCCCACCCCAAAACAAAAATGGTTTGGCCACTGATCAAAATTTGATGTTGTCATTTGATTTGAAGTTCAGTAGGCTAACGTTACGCTCAAAAAACGTCAGTTCAGCACAAGTCCGGTGCTCAGAAAAGAAAAGGACAGAGAAGAAGCAAATAGAGGCCTTAGAGATGTCCTAAACAAATATTTTTAAAAAGGTGGTGACGGTGAAGCTGGAACTAACGTTAGTATTTTTCAACGTAGAGCAAGGTAAGAAACAGCGCAGCCAACGTTTATGAGTGTTGTCAAAGACCCGGTACTTCGGTACCAAGTCGGTACAATTTTTTTTTCCCAAGCGCCCAAAGTTCATTGTTGCATAGCAACGACAGGACAGACGGGCGAGTAAGCGCTCGTGGAAAGGAGAAAGCGGTGCGAACTGCGCTCTCCATGATGACGAGGAAGTATCAGCAAAGAATTAATTGATTTCTAGCCCTTGCATTAGCTTTACTACTAGATATATTTATGGAAATGAGAAATAAAAAGCCGTCTGAAATGCATCACTGTCGGCATCGGTGAACAGATAATGGGCCAGATCCGAGTCTATTTTTGCTGCTCTGCTCATGCTTAATTAAAAGTGAAAGCACACTTTTGATGGACAAAAAATAAATATGATTTCACTCAAAAAGTGCCCAATTTGCATGTCTAGTGTTTTTTAACAAGAACTGCAGTAGGCTATGTCAGAAAAGAAAATGAAGACATTTATAGAAAATGTACCCATTTAAGCATGTTTTTGTTTTTCAGTTTGGGTAAAAGTATATGGTGTTTTATAAAAAAAGGAAGAGCAAGGGAAAAGGAGAGATCTGGGTGTGGGGGGGGGGGGGGGGGATGGGGGGGTCCCCCATCTAAGATTATCTTGTCCCAGGCCCAGGCAAGACTGTCAGCTGGCCTGCACATGCGAGACACAAATGATCAAGTACTGTCTTTCTGATATCTTAGGTTTTGCAATATTACTGAAACACTTCATATATCATAATACAATACCGTAATCATATGCATCAGTCGATATATATAAAATATATTATGATAGTATTTTCATTACTGCAATCAAGTATTTATTTATTTTTTATTTATTTTTTGTGTTTCTGGGTCCATTTATTAAGTTATATGCATATATACAGTGCTGGGTAGATATCTTACAAATTGTTGTCAATTACTGATAATCATTACATGACACATTTCAGACTACTTTTTGATTACTTTTAGATTACTTTTGAAGTTGTTTATCATGATGATTTGAATAGGATAATCTTAAACCATGTTGATATAAAAATACAAAGAGAAAGAAAATATACCTGCATTTCATGTAATCATGGGAATTTGTGTGCAATTCCACAAACCCTGAAGATATTCTTAACAGATATAAGCAGTAGGCGTTTCTTCAAAGGACAATTTAAATTATAAAAAAGTAGTAGTAAGGAGAAACAATAAATTATAAATAGTTTACTGCCATTGTGAGAAAAACATGTAATCATGTAATCAATAAAAAAGTAACTGTAGTCTATAATATAGTCTATAATGTAGTCTATTTTATATATATATATATATATATATATATATATATATATATATATATATATATATATATATACATATATATATATATGAATGTTCAATATAATTTTTATATAATATAAAAACGACACATGAAAACAGGTTAAGAAATGCTGTGTGAACAGGAAATTACTGCAGTTTATCACTTTAAGTGCAGTCTTTTCTAACTGCAAATGGATTTTCACTTTCATACGATACATTGGCTTGTTCACACAACATTATAACAAATTTGATCTGAACTGCATGGCTGCTGTCGGAGATCTATGCGTCCATTTGGTTTTGTTGTTGTGGCATTATTGATCATCAGCGACACTATGGATGACACAGTATGCAGCTGTGGGTCATTAGCCCAGTAATGCCGCTATGGCTCTATTAATACAGCACTATTTGTGGTGCATTAGTACTATATAGTACGGTGCTTTTTTAGAGATTTACAAGCAAAGCTCAGTCAGAATTGATCATATTTGGATGGTAAAAACAGTGCGTTGTGCTTTTTGGAACAAAATTTTCATAGTCTCTTGTAGTGGTTGTGAATAAAGTGTATATTCAATTTCCACTGTGATTTAAAGGGCGGTGTGTCATTATCGGTTGGCCAATACCGTCTGCTGCAAAGCTTTTTAACGGTGTTCTCGGCACAAATACATTAGCTTCATCCACAAAGCCACACCTTTGTGTAAGCTGCAATGACAGAATGACAAATGGAGCTATTGCAAGAGCGGGTTGTGCTGCCCTGAATGTGTCTTAGCTAACCTATAGAGGAGACGAGGATATATCCGCTGATTTAATGTTGAGAAATAGACTCCACTGCCCTGTTCTGTAATTACAGCAGATGTGAGAACCAGAATAGGATTCTCTGGTTTCTTTTTAAGGCTCTTTAAAATCCAGGTGTTCATTAAAGAGGAACTATGTGAATATTTGTAAATAATCATCAAATCTAATGGTACTAGAATTACAAAAGCCTGATGATATAATTAATGTTGAAGACAAACCATGTCTTTTTTGTAATTAGTCATGACATATGTTCTCTCATGTCATTGTTTATATCATCGCAAAATTTAAACCGTTCTCACCCAGTTCTAATCTAAATGCGTGTTCAAGGCGTGAAGATATTAAGATACTATAACACATCATTATTTTCTGTAAAGCTGCTTTAAAACAATGTGTATTGTAAAAAAAAAAGGACATTAGGTGTATACTGATATCACAGGTGTGGTTTTTTTTTTCTTTTTTTTTTTTTTTAATTATAAATGGATTCATTTAAAAAAAAGTGTTCAATATTTTTTTCCTATTGTCATAATGCATTTAAATGTTGTATTTTAAGTCCTATATATATGATATTCATTTTTCTTTGTAATATGGCATCTTATTTTATTTATATATATATATATATATATATATATATATATATATATATATATATATATATATATATATATATAGATGTACATGTACGTATGTGTGTGTGTTTGTGTGTATATATATATATATGTGTGTGTGTGTGTGTGTCTTTTAATATAATAAAATATTTACTTGATTCAATTATTCATTCACTTTGTCAATGCATTGGAATGTTTTGTAGTTCACATTTTTCTCTGTAGTATCTATTTAGATTCTATGTAGATTCTAAGTATCATTTTTATTACTGTAATCCAGTATTTTTGTAGTATTTTGGGGCAAAGATTTATTATTAATTTATATATTATTATTATTATTTTAGTTTTTTCCTTGAATCATATTCTTGACAGATTTGGTCAATGTATGCTTATTGTCATTTCCTCACTGATTCAATTATAATGTTTCCTGTAATATAGGTACTTAAGTAGGCGGCTTGTGAATAAATATTGTTTGTAAGTCATGCTATTTTCCCGCTATGTTTAAACGGAAACATAAGAAACAGTGAATGCGGGTGGACAGAAGCAGAGCGTTGAATGATGTGAATATGCACGCAAGGAAGCAAGAGATGTGCATTAATAGAGAGCGAGCGTGAGGGGGTTGCACTGCCTCGCTCCTATTGGCTAGCCATTACGACATTCTCCCCAAAGGCTGCTAAACCCTCTCCTCCTCTCTCTCTCTCTCTCTCTCTCTCTCTCTCTCTCTCTCTCTCTCTCTCTCTCTCTCTCTCTCTCTCTCTCTCTCTCTCCTGCCCCCCCCCTCCACCTCGCACTCTGTTTCTCCACATGTCCCCCTGCCTGTCCGCCTCTTCCCTTAGCAAGCATACAGCAGCAATTAGCATTTAGCATGAGTTGCATTGGATCCTCAAGCATGTCCACTGTCCATTCGTCCACGGTCTCCCATTCCCTCACAACGCCCCTCCTATCTTCCTCTCCTCCTCCCTTTCTGCCACCCCGTCGCCTTTTCTAGCACCGACAGCATCTCTGTGCGTGTCTCTCCCTCCCCGTTTTCCTCTCATGCGCTTGTTGACTTTCCCCACCGACGCTCTGACTGGCTGGATCAGGAGAGCGAAACAGAGAGTAAACAGCCACTAAAGCTGGAGTAACGAAGGCCTGAAGACGAGAACCACCCTGTCTCACTTCTCGCCATCTTCATCCCACAGTTTGGGATTCTGGATGGACCACTCTGCCACTTCTTGACCACGCCAGGATGGCAGAAGACGTGTTGTCCATGTACTCTTATCCGTATGCTCGATTGGACGAGAATGAGGATTTCGCTTGACTCCACTTTTCTCACTCTCTTGATGCACCTTGACAGAGAGCAGAATCTACCTGACAACAACTCTGATCCACTTAACTTGGTCTGGTTTCCGCCTTATAATGCCTCATAAGATCCAGGACTGAAATCCTTTGAAGACTAGCAAAACACGGAAGACGTGCTGTCTCGGCGGCACCACGCGAGACTCCTCCTGCCTGTTGCCAGGCAACAGATTGCAAATTTGGGAATTCGGAAGGAGTCGGCCAATGATAAACCAGCATAATAGCTTTATTTCTTTTTTTGAAGCATGTAAAGGCACTTTTGGTTTGGCTTGGTTCTGGCGTCTTTTAAACTAGGCGTGGTCTCCAATAGTGTTTACATTGCAGACCTAAGATGGATCATAAGTGTGAATCCCCCCTCCGGTTTTTGACGCCACATGCTCACGCTCGTCGAATCATGATCGAATGACACCGACACACTTGTCGAGACTGCTTTAGTGCTACCTAAATCAACCGCCTGGACAAAACTTTTCCAAGATTGGGCTCTGTCTCGGGACATCAACGTGGCTGACTCCAAGTCAGCCCCAGAGCCTCTGTGGGAGGACGATGCTGGGGATTCTGGAGGAGCCCAAGAGGCTCTTTCACCTCTGACCCCAGAGAGAGATTTGCCTTCACCGCGTCTATGGGCTCAGATCCCACCCGCCATGAAGAGGCTTGAGGAAGGGGCCGCTGGAGAGGACAAGGCTGGGCCGGTCAATGACTCTTCTGATCGAGTCATGGGGCTGCTAGGCATGGGTCACCGCCTGTTTGTGCCCCGACTTCTGGCGGTGAGGGGCAGCTGCTGCAAATAGAAGTCATCTTCGTCTTTGTTTACATCTTTCAAATAATATGTGATTCTTATAAGGTTGCTTGTGTGACCTTTGTATGCATTTATGTAATAAATGGCTTTTATTTGTCTTCCTGTTGAAGGCAATTGTTTCACAATGTCTGTTTTGATGTAATTATATCAGCAACATATTTTATTAATAATGCATTGCCTTAAGTTCACTTGCAGTATACAAACAGTGTTTTAATGTTTTAATTAATTATTAAATGTATGCATTTTAGTATTCAGGTATTTAATGCATTGATGTCTTAAGTTCACTTGCAGCATATTATGTTTATTTTAAAGCTTTTTTTATTTATTTATTATTGTATTAATAATGATGATGCCTTAATTTCATTTGCAACATACAACACATTTTTATTTATTTAATTTTTTAATTTAATTAAATTTATTAATGCCTTGAAGTCACTTACAACATTCTATTATTTTTATGTATATATATATTTTTTTTTTTTCATAATGCTTCAATGCGATACATTCACTTGCAGCATACAAATGTTTTATTTTTTTGTTAGCAAAGTGTAGTTTTATGGTTTGGCCAAATATAAAAATGATATTGGCTTATCACTATTGGCCATGCTTTTAATATTGGTACTTCCATAGTCATGATGTTGTAACTGTGCAAGTCTCCTTACTCTTTCTGTCATCAGATAGATGGACATATTTAATAGCTGCAAATAGGCTGTAATATCAGATGTGGCAAATTATGACTCAAACAGTCATCTTTTGAATTCTGCTTGATGTTGTGTGGTCATCTGGTTCACATCATAAAAGGGCAATGCAAGCACTATACGGAAAATAATCACCAGGCTAAGTTCCTTTTTAGGCTGCTTATCAGGTTGATTTCCTGAAATGACCCTAAACCAGTTCTGTTTTTCTGTCTAAATGCAGACCTCCAAGGAAGATCTGCTGCAGGCCGACTTTGAGGGGGCGCTGAAATTTTTCCGGGTCCAGCTGCCGAAACGCTATAGGGCGGCAGAGAACGCCCGGCGCCTTATGGAGCAAGCCTGCAATATAAAGGTAAAAAACAACTCTAAACATCTTACAAAGCACTCCCTCAGAAACCATGTGCATTTATTAATCATTTATTTATTATTTATTTTATTTGATCATTTGCCATCATTTTAGTGCCAGTATTAGTTGATTTCTATTGATTTGAACAAACCCACAGCCATAAATATTATATTGAAGCATTTATACTTGTTTATGCTTTGAACATGATTGATATCAAATTGTGTTTATAGTAAAGAGGTGTGCTGTTAGTTGTCTAAGCGGTCAGATTTACAGATGATGAAATGGGTGAAAACTTATGGACTTGTATTGAAGGAGTTAATTATGCAATTCCTGGTCGATTTTGCATTGTTTGAGAAATTTGAAGCGCTACATCACAGAGCTATCATGCAGTTATTCAGATAATGCAGAGACCTTGTCTGCGTTTCAAGGCTCCATTGAGGCAAGAACACAAATACAATTCTCTGCCTCAAACCCATTCCACATGACTTCTATACACTCTAAGTTAGCGCCTCTTCCATGGATTACATTTTATTTGGGCCAGGGGTGTGTTGTTGAGTGTGCTTGTTCAGGACGGAAGGAGGAGTAGAGATCGAGATGATACTGAGTTCATCCGCTGTCTTGTATTCTCTCTCTCTCTCTCCTCTCTGTAAATGCACTAACAGCAGGATTTCCTGTGCCCCCAGTCACTCACTGCTGTGCTTCAGTAATGCAGTAATTGTATAATGCAGTGTTTAACTTGGGATGTCTGTTTGAACACTGCAATTAATTCAGACATCATTGAGAATGTTTTGTCCAAACAGTGTTGCTAAAGGGATATTTTCTTGGATGCGGCTACTAAGTATGCAGATAAATCTGTCTCCTGACTGTGCATACTGAGTGAATCTCATGAAACCTGTTTTTTTTTTTTTTTTTTTTTAATACACACCCACACACATATATAATATATATAATGTGCTTAGTTTTCATGTAAATAAAAGCAGGCTTCCTTTTAATTTTCTGTATATATCTATATTTTTTAATAAATATAATTATTTAAATAACTAATTACATTTAAATAAAACATAATAAATTATATTGTAATGTTACTGTAAGCGCAGAAAATGTTTGTCTTTTATTTTGTATTTTGAGTATACATTTCCGGCTAATTGGTCGTAGGTGGGTATTTACCTGGAAGTGTTTACTGTTTTTATATAAGCCATGAAGGGAGGGGGTGAGTAGCCAGGAACGCCCACTTTCTGTTGACCATTTCTATGTTTCTAATAGTTTCTGATCGTCAAGTGTTTTCTATCTGCATATCACATCATGTCAATAAACATTCATGGATATTAAACGCATGGGAACACGTCATGGGTTCTTTCCTGCTGCTTAGCCTCTCAGCGTCTATAGGCTGTAATATAATAATTTGTGCTTTTAATTTTTGCTGATTTTCTGTCATACATTTTAAAAGAATTATCATTAGAATTAAAAAAATACAAAAAGTTTAATATCTTAGAACATTTTAATTTTGAACCTTACTGGTCCTAAAAAATATAACTTATGTAAAATATAACTTTTACATATGATTGACTCATACTGTATACTTATTTTCTCTCTCTCTCTCTCTTTCTCTCTTTCTCTCTCTCTCTCTCTCTCTCTCTCTCTCTCTCTCTCTCTCTCTCTCTCTCTCTCTCTCTCTCTCTCTCTCTCTCTCTCTCTCTCTCTCTCTCTCTCTCTCTCTCTCTATATATATATATATATATATATATATATATATATATATATATATATATATATATATACACACATGTATAAAGTAAATCAGTATATCATGTGCTGTGCTATATTGACTATTCTCTGAGATTGGACAGAGAACCATGTATTTGGCAGCATTTAGGACACAGCGAGAGAGAAATTAGAAACCAGGAAGTCAGATGCACACTGTGGGAAACCAGCATCTGAGTGAGGTGATGTAACAGGTGCATTCATCATCTTACAAATGATTCAGCGAAGAGAGACCAGCTTCATTTTACACCAGAGTCTTTAGGATTACTGTCCTTTGTTTTCCCTTGTATGGCACTTTCAACTCCCTTAAGTCCACACCCACCTACATGCTCCCTTGAGCCATGTCTCTTCCACTCCCTAAAGAGAAGGATGGGTTACACCTGCAACATTTACACCAGGCTCTCTGTTTGCAATTTGCTGAAGTCTGTTTTTTTGTTCCTTCCGAGAGAAGACCGTAAAGCACAAGCCGTTTGATCCCTCTTATTTTGCAACTGGATTTTCTCGTCATCATGACAAGTGGCGTTTTGCCCACGTAAATGATTTTGCACCGTCATTGCTCCCAGCGTCTGCGCTGACCACGCCTCATTGGCGCCCGTGTGTGTGCAAATGTGTACTTAGTCACACTTTCCTCTTTATCTTCTGCAAACAAAAGTGAAAGGCAAGCAGGAGAGCAGATCAATGAGGTGTTTCATCCAAAATCAGCACAGAGTGGGTGAAAAAACAACGTTTAGACTGCCATTCCACCTTAAAACTGTTATTTTTATACTCACCGTTCTCCTTTTTACAGTGATATTATTGGTTTCTGGAAGATTCTGCTACTGGGATGTCGTCTGGATGTTTTTTATGATACGGCTAGGAGGGAGGAGATTATGTGGCAAGGACAGGAAGCCTTCTGAAGCCTGTTATCTCCATATCAGACCTGGACACCAGACACTGCACACACATAAACCACGAGGCTGTGCACAGATTACTTCTACCATCCGTGATCCCGACCATTTCCAATCACATGTGTAAGATGAGGAAATGCAAAGTGGTCGTTTCTGTTTGAAGTGGTGTGAATTTAAAGAGGATCAAGTCGCCGGGTTATGCGCTTACAGAGTGATGGAATTCAAAAGCACCTGCTCCCGTCAAAAGCACAAGCTGTATGAACTTCCCCCACCGCGGATTACGAGCCAAATTTCACATCCTCTTGATATTGAAAGGGGACTTAATCGAAAGGAGACTGGAAACGGCTTAGAGGAATCAGCCTTGGAGAACTCCGGTACATGCCTCTTTGGCTTGTAGATGTTTGCGTTTGGAAACGTATTAAACCAGGAATAGACCGGCTTCAGTTCTTCTTGGGAGAATAAATGAGACCCGGACAGTTAGATGGGAAGATAAAGCGAGAACTACCAGGGGAGTTAGAAGACCCCATTGTGGTTTGTCTGACAAACCCAAATTCCCCCTGCCTCTCAACCTTTTCCGCTTGCCTCGCTCTTCATATTTCCAGTGGTAACCACCGCTACCCATGAGACCGTGGCGGTAAGAGTCCTCCCTGCACAACTTAAAATTTAGAGTCTGCGGACAAAACACAGAGCTTTATCGCTTTGAAGGAACTGAGAGAAATACACAATCCTTGGAAGACAAAACCAGGTGTGTTTTTGTGATTGCGTGTTCCTCTATGGTTCATCCCCGCTGCATTTATTTCCCGCCTCAAGGGGCCGGCTTTCACCCGTAAAAAAACTTGTCAACTGGTCCCGGTCTCGGCAGACTTGTCAGCTCTCTCCTCCTCCTTCCTTCCTTCCTCCCTCCCTCCCTCCCTCCCTCCTTAGTTTCTCAAAGCTCACCTGTCTCGCTCAGTGCTCCTCGCAGAAACTTTGCCAAAATGATGCAGGAAGTGTCAATAACGGTGGCTTACGACGCTCACGTTATCAATCAGATTAATGAAGAGGATTTCTTTGCTAGTCTGGTGGCCAACTCCAAACCTAAACCGGTGGTAAGTCTCACTCAAATGGCTTTTTACTGTTTTTTTTTTTTGTTTTTTTTATTGATTTGGCAGCAAGAATGCCATCTAGTTTTGTTGTACAAGCCTTTTTCTTGTAGAGCTGATACTGTCTCAGGCTTTCCACTCTGTGAGAAATGTCCTGTAATGAAATTACAAGGCTGTACAATTTTCCCCATTATCTTCTTATTCCAAGGAATGCTAACTTGGAGTTGAAAATACTTTGTGTGTGTGTGTTGGTAATAAGATGAACATGGCTGTGTTCAGGAGCAAGTGAATGTCTTGTCGACCTAATGCAATTTTGCATGTTGTGATTTTTTTCAAGTAGATGTTTTGAATACTCAGATGAGCCTAGTGACCTGAATATTCAAACATTGTCCGAGCAAATCCACTGGTTTAACAAATTCCAGTAAACCAAAATTAAGCTTTGCAGTTCTTGCTTTGTTTGTAACAAGAACTTATACTAAAAACTGCCACAGCAACTGTTTTACACTATGTACTGGTGGGAAATCACTAACATGTGCTGTTAATGTCAACTTGAATGGAAAATGGAGATCAGCTACTCATTCATACCCTGTGTAGGTGTTTTGTGTATATATATATATATATATATATATATATATATATTTAAACTCGTCATTTACACCGACCACGTTTGTTGAGGTGAAATCTCCCTGACAAACTTTCCGTATGTATAAGGCTGTGAGTATTAAACCGAATGAACGTTTGTGTTGAGAACTTGACTTCCATGTTGGTTGTGCCATTTCAACATGTCATTCTGTGGTCTGTGGCTGTACACAGCACATCCGGACTGCGTGTTATTCTAACATCTCTTCATCTAATAATGGCTGGTCTTATCTGCACCACTGACTGTCAGATTAATAGGCTGCTGCTTTTTCCTTTTTACTCCTCTCTTTCTCTGAGGCAAGCATCACTAAGCCTAACCATAAGTATTCAACTTTGGCACACACCCTGTGTATTTCATATTTTTGTTAAAATATAGAGAAAACGAGTTTATGAGATATCGAGACACCATAATATCATAGAGATTTGGAGATTTGGCTCCCTAGAAAACACATAGTGAAGCCCAAGCAACCACCCAGAATGCCCTAGTAATGGCCTAGCAATAACCCGGTTCCCTAGGCCTAGAGCATCCACCCAAAACCCCTCCTTTCTCTTTTTCTGTCTCTTTTTCTTTTGCTGTCCTGATATTATGAATCAATTGTTTGCTTATCCTCCTAGCTGACTCTGTTCTGAAGAGTTTGTATCATGTTCACATTCCTCCGAACAGTACAACGGACACTTTGTGCTGGAGTAGAAAGGCAAATGTGGCTGTTTGAAACCTTTTTTCCCCAAAAGGAGAAGTCAGCTTACTCAAGCGCAGGCTTTTGACTTGTCATCGTTACAACTGCTTTCCCAAAAAAAACAAAAAAAACAAAAAAAGCCTTGAGTGCCATTGTGGCATCATTGATAACACAAGTGGTGCAACAGTTTCTTGGTCCGGTGACCCCCATCCTGAGGTCAGAGATCGAACACACTGTATGGTATCACGGATGACGGTCAACAATGAGCTGCTGTTCAGAAGAAGTGATCCAGATAGAGATAAGAGAAAAACAAGGCTCCTTTTGTGTTTTTTGCATCTGGATAAAGTGGAAACATGGAGACTCGAAATGACTTACCCAAGTGCGAACTCTGTTGATGTGCCGCACGTTTTGCATGCATGTTGTGTGGAAACCCCAAACGTCTGTTTGTTTTCCCTCAAAATGCTGTTGTGGTGGCAGTACACATTTCTGCTTTGTGTGTGAGCAGTTTCAAACTAAAATGAAGTTGCCAATTATGAAAGGCTTTATGAAAACTGATCCCAGACCTGCTGAAGACTGTAATAAACAGTAATAAAGTCCCCTGCAGTAAAGCAGCGAGTAAACCCGGATGAAGAGATCCCCTCAGGACTGGCTTCACTGAGCGCGCTCCACCCTCAGAGACTCCATGCTAACTCCGGCTATGCTGCCATAGCAACAGACAGGAGCGCTGCACTTTTAAAGGCTCCTGAGATGGTTTTGCTTTTTTAGGAAGTGTAGAAAGAGCATCATTTTGTTTTTGAAGCTCATAATGCTGCACAGTGTGTCTTACCAAATACTGTTATGTGGAAAAATTATAGGCTATATTAGCCATTACTCCAGAGTCCAGACATAAAGTCTATAGTCATAGTGTCTCGTTCTAATATGCTGATTTGGTGCTCAATTATTATTGATACTGATTTATAATTAATAGTTCCTATTATCAGTGTTTTTTCTGCTTAACATTTTTGTGGAAATCCTTTCAGAAAACTTTGATTAGAAAGTTCAAAAGGGAATCATTTATTTGAAATAGAAATATTTTTTTTGTAATATAATAAATGTATTTACTGTCACTTTTGATCAATTTAATCCACCCTTGCTGAATAAAATTTCTTTTTAAAAAAAAGAAATGTTAATGAATGGTAGTTTATCAGGGTTTTCACAAAATATTAAGCAGCACTAATGTTTGCAACATAGATAATAATGAGACATGTTTATATATTTATATATATATAAATGCTTTATCTTGTAAGTTTGACCTCCCTCCCTTTTTTGTACTCTTGATATTTTAAGTAATGTCCTACCATCAATAATATCTATAATGAGTTTTACTTAGAATTTGACTTTCTTTATAGTAGTGAATAGTCTTTATATATTTTGTACATTTCAATATATTATTTACATTTTTTAAGTTACGTTGTAACATTTCATGAATATATATAATTATATATAATATAATATAGTAAAACGTATTTTGATTTTATTTTTCATATTTTGAAAATTATATCATGTTGCGTTTTAATGTTCTCACTGTTCACTAAATATAAGTAATGAATAATTGACAATGGGCCGTTGTATTAGAGAGAGAGATTAAGCGTTTGAGAATTACCTGAGTCTGTGCGTCTCTCAACAGAGTTCGGCAGCAGCGTCTCTACTAATAGTGAAACTAAGTTTATCTGCTCCAAAAACAGCAGTTGTTAAACTATTTTAATGATGAAATCTTCCGAGTAGCGCTGACACCTTAAACAGCCCTGTAGTATAATTAATTAAAATGTAACTGATATAATATATTAAAGGGTTAGTTCACCCAAAAATGAAAATTCTGTCATTACTTATTCATCCTCATGTCGTTCCAAACCTGTAAGACTTTCGTTCATCTTTGGAACTCAAATGAAGATCTTTTTCATGAAATCTGAGAGATTTCTGCCCCTCCATTGACAGTCTACGCAACTACTCTCAAGCCCCAGAAAGACAAAGACATCATAAATGTAATCCATGTAACTCCCTTGGTTTATCCTCAATTTTATGAAGCGACTAAAGTGCCTAGTTTGTGCAAAAAAAACAAACAAGCTAAATTGACCATTTTATTTACAAAATATTAATCTCCAACGCGTTGCATGAGCGCACACTGGAGATTTAATACTTTTTTGCATAAACCGAGCACTTGCGTTACTTCATAAAATTGAGGTTAAACCACTGGAGTCAGATGGATTACTTTTAGGATGTCTTTACTATCTTTCTGGGGCTTGAAAGTGGTAGTTGTGTAGGCTATCAATGGAGTGACAGAAAGCTCTCAGATTTCATCAAAAAGATCATCTGTGTTCTGAAGATGAACGATAGTCTTACGGGTTTGGAACGACATGAGCGCGAGTGAGTAATGACAGAATTTTCATTTTTGAGTGAACTAACCCTTTAATCCTTTAATGGTAAATGCGTACGTAATTGTGTATACATGCTTTGGTGGAGGAAGCTTTGACTTATTTAAACGGCATTAAACAACATATTTATGGATGTTTTTTATGAAATGTTGTACGTTTTACAAACCTGATCTCTGATTTCTTGTGTTTCTTAGGTGCCGACAAAGAAGCTGAAGAAGTTTGAGAAGGAGTACCAGTCTCTGAAAGAGAGCCAGCTGCAGCAGGAAGACCCAATAGACAGATATCAGGTAAGCAGGAACCTGATTTAGCCTCCCCTCCTCCAGTCCTCATCCTCACCTCCTACGTTCATCTTCATCTTCGTCTCACTCTGTCTCAGTTCAGGACTGTGTAGCCGGGCTGCACTGGAAACCACAGACGCTGTACGTCGCAGGGAAAGAGCTTAACACTCGCCAAACATTCGCATTGTAGATTCTAGTTTTGTACACCAAAACTAGAATTTTAATTTATTTTTTGAGCATTTAAATGAAGGAAAAAGTGACATATTTTTTATTTAAGTGCCTTGTTTATTTTTTTATGATACATTTTTAAAAGAAGCTGTCACATAGCTTGTGTGTTTTTTTTGGCACATTTAAGTCTCATGTTTACATTAACTGGAATGTTTAAAAGGCAAAAAAACATACTTTTTTAGTTAAATTGATGCCATTTATTTGAATGTATTAGCTTTTTTTACGTTTTTAAGCTTATATTCTTCACATGAAAAGAAATAAAATGTGTTATCCTAAGCAATATGTATAACTCTTTTTTTTATATATATATTTTTATATATATATATATATATATATATATATATATATATATATATATATATATATATATATATATATATATATATATATATATATTTGTATGAATGTGTGCTTTCACAAGCAATGTGCAGTGTTAAAAAGCCAAGCATGCTATTAAAGGAAGCTCTATTACTCAGTGGTTTCCTTGCTGTCACTTCCTGTTTACCCTCTCCCTCACTCACCCATCTAACCAATGAGATTCCCTCACTTACCCATTTAACCAATGATCTGTGGCGGGGGGTGGAGCATGGACAGGCGGTGTTGTATGTGTGGAGCGGTGCTGGATGGGGAAGGCCTCTGCGGTTCTTGTTCTAGTGGGTGTAGTATTCACTGTGTTGGGGTCGACGGTGCAGGTAAGCCTTCAGCCCACCAGCGCTCATTGGCTACTAACATCTGCCTGCGTGTGTGTTTGTTTCTCTGATCCATTTGAAATGATGACCTCAAGCCTTCCATGTTACATTAACTGCTGTGCACAACCTAACCAGCAATGTGTGTGTTTGTGTGTGTTTGTAAATGGAAGTCAGATGACAGCTTTCCCCTTCCTGATAAGGAAATGTGTGTCATGTGAGGCAGTGGCAGACTCCCTGTGACAACGCCAGCTCTCTAATCAGGCAATGGAGAAGTCACACTGTGGTCATTTAGTGTGATTTCTCAAGGCTGGATGTGAAAAACTGTTCCTAGATCAGCTTGTGATCCAAGTCTCTTTACATATGGCTCCTAGTCTCCTATAGTGTCAAGTTTTTTAGTCAATGTGCAGCTTTTTGTGTGTTTCCTGCTTTTATTTGGGAGGGATAGTCTACTAAAGTTATGAGTTATGTGGAATATAATTCAAATTAAATTATTTTTGCAATATTTAATATACAAACATGCATGAATGCATTCAATTTCTGACTAAATTACTATTGCCGATTCTATGTGAGCCGTTTCATGTATCATTTTATATATTTTTAAATATAATTTGTTTAATCATGCTATTATTATCTTAATTAATTACTTGTTTATCATATTTGTACTATTATAATCCCACATTTTTTGTATTTGCAGTTATTTTAATTTATTACTATGTATAATTTGTTACAATTGCAATTTATTTTTTACTATTGTTATATTTATTTGCCATTATTATATTATTTGTCTATCTATAATGTTTTATAATGATACTCTTCTTTTAAATCTTAATTTATTACCCATCTATAATTTATGATATTATAATAATTTTCTACTATATATTAGATAATAACAGGAAATGAAGAGGTGTAAAAAATCTTCTAAAATAGTAAAAGATTGTAATAACAGTTAAAAATTAAATATGTATGCCTATTATTTTATATAGCAATTATAAATCATTTTTTGTAAAAAATAAAATAAAAAAAGATATGCTCTGTGCTGACAAAGAATAAGTAACTGTCAAAAATATTGAAACGGGAATTCATAGAATTTTAGTGACAAAATTAGTGTATGTCCTTTTAATTGGTTGCATTCATGTATTGCAAAACGATGCAGTTTACACAATCATGTACTTTCATGTGCATTTGTAATGCTTACATGCGAGTGCTTGGGAAATTTGAGTCTGTAGCTTTTGCAAAGCTAGCCTTGCAGTCCCCGTCTGTTAACCTGCACGAGTTCTCTTCCATAAAGTAATAAATGAACTGCGCATGTGTCCCTGCAGAGAGAAAACCGGCGACTGCAGGAGGCCAGCATGCGTCTGGAGCAGGAGAATGATGATCTTGCCCATGAACTGGTGACCAGCAAGATAGCACTGAGGAATGACCTGGACCAGGTATTTCTACACTAGTTCACACAGTTCTACACATTGGCTTTTGTTTAGATCTTGTGTGTTTAAAAGTTCTGCATTCTCAGGCCGAGGACAAAGCTGATGTTTTGAATAAGGAACTGCTCAACACTAAACAACGTCTGGTAGAGACCGAGGAGGAGAAGAGAAGACAAGAGGAGGAGACGGCACAGGTATGAGGATCGAGGACTCTAATGACGCTATGCAGTATTAAACTTAACTGCTTCAGACATGAACAAGACTGTTTTTGCTTTTCAGCTGAAGGAAGTGTTCAGGAGAGAGCTGGAGAAAGCAGAGTTAGAGATCAAGAAGACCACAGCTATTATAGCAGAGTATAAACAGGTATGTTTGAGTGTCCCATACATATTTAGAAATGCCATAATCCTCTAAATTCACCCCACACTTCAGGGCAGTGGGATTATAGTTAATGCGCATAAAAAAATTGTTGCTTGAAATCAAATAAATGTTTACCGAATAAGAAAAATATATATTTTCATTTAGTTATAACTGAAACTAAATTTGAAATAAAAATGACAAACAAAATAACAAAAAATGTCATTAAAATGAAAATGTAAAATATAACAAAAAAAAAAAACGAATTCAAGCTAGAAATAAAAACGACAATAGTATCTCAATGATACTAAAATGACATCTTCAGGACCTTACATCTCTTTTTTAGCATTTATTGTATAATAAGATCTGAAGTATGGTCTTTTGTTTGTGTTAGATATGTTCCCAGTTGAGTACGAGGCTGGAGAAACAGCAGGCGTCCACAAAAGAAGAACTGGATATAGTTAAGGTGGGTAACTAGTCTTTGAGTGCTCTAATGTGGTCTGTTGAGAATGGGACGGTCAGTGTTTCTTGTTCTTCCAGGCTAAAGTGATGGCGTGCGAGCGCTGTAGGGAAGTGTTCAGCAAAGACGGACCCCTGCAGATCCCTGCGGTGACTCAGGACAACCGGGACACGGACATGGATGAGGAGAAGGACTCGCTCAAGGCCCAGCTGAGAGAGCTAGAGCTAGAGCTGGCGCAAACCAAACTCCAGCTGGTGGAGGCCAAGTGCAAGATCCAGGTCAGTCGTCACGGCATACACAACACCATAGCGCTGAAGACAGATTTATACGATCAACTTTATAAATCTGTTTGAAGGGAGATTTGCGATGAGCTACTAGTAATTTGTTCTAAACCACTGACTTATTGGTTGGTTTACAATAAACATATTTGAAATAAGTGTTGTATCTCACTACATTTTAGTGCCAGGTTAACAGTAATAAAGTCATAACATTACTATTTGTAACATTTTGAGAATGGTTGTTTTTACTACGTCACTTTAATATTGATTTTCTTATGAGTTCTCATATTCCAACTTTGTAGTTCTGACTTAATGCTCAAAATTTAAGCTTTATTTTCAAAGTATTACTACTAAAATTTCAGTTGCGTCTCGATTCACATCATTTTGACTTGTATCGAATTAACTATTTATTTTCTGAATTTTGACTAACCTGTGATCTTTGTTCATGCAATTTTGACTAAAATCTCAGTTACGACTTTATTCACATAATTTTGACATAAATCTTGTTACGACTGTTAATTTTTTTGACTTAAATCTCATAATGTTACGACTTTGTTCCAAAAATTTGACTTAAATCTCGTTACAACTTTGTTCACAAAATTTTGACTCAAATCTCATGTTACGACTGTTCAAAAAAATGTGACTTAAATCTCATAATGTTATGACTTTGTTCTCATAATTTTGACTTAAATCTCATAATATTACAACTTTGTTCATGTAATTTTGACCTAAATCTCATGTTTTACATAATTTTGACTTAAATCTCATAATGTTTCGACTTTATTCACACAATTTTGACTTAAATCTTATATTGTTAAGACTTTTTCCATGTAATTTTGCTTAACTTTCATAATTTTGACTTTATTCTTGTCATTTTTACTTAAATCACGTAATTTTATGACTTCGCTCAAACTTTTGCTTTAATCTCATTTTGACTTTATTTTTGTCTTTTTGACTTAATTTTCAAACTATTACAAATGTAATCTTGTATTGTTAAGACTTTATTCTTAAAACTTTGACTTTATGCTTGCCTACTTAGATTTTTTTTTGTGGCACTAAAACGCTGCTGTCGTATCTTACCAAAGAAACTCAGCTAACAAATGTAAATATTACTTAGCAGGTTACAGCCATGTCAGTTTACAGTAACTTAAATATAATTTGTTAATGTTATGTACCAGGAGCTGGAGCATCAGAGGGGCGTTTTGATGACTGAGGTTCAAGCTGCCAAAAACTCCTGGTTCAGTAAAACACTGGGCAACCTCAAGAATTCCTCCGGGAACCAGTCACCCTCCTCGCCCAAAGAGGGCCAGTAGGACTCGCCAAGAGCTTAACCAAAGGGTAGAGGAGCGTGACCCTTCCACTTGGCCAATCGGAGTAGAAAACAAGCTCTCTAATGAACACTACTAGCAACACAACGTGGCAATGCAGTATTCCCTCGCATGGACTAATGAAGGACTTGAACAAACCTCTCCATCCAGATGCATTACTACTGCTACTATTTTCTTTGCTTGCGATGCCACCTAGTGGATATTAACAAGTACCAGATTAATAATTATTACTTTTATTCATGTTCACCCTGTTATCCACTTCTGTGGATTGAGTTTGTGCTAGCAAACTGTCAGTTCTAGCATGCAAGCACATAAACTATGACCTTTAGACCGTCAGATCAAAGAGTCGAATTGTTTTGTTTTGCTTTTCTCAGAGGGAATACTGCATTCTGCTTACCATTAAAAGTAAACAAAAAAATGTTTTGTTTTTCTATATAGAAATATTAAATGTAACAGTTTTGTCATATAAATATGTATAACTAAATGTTGATTTTTATTTTAATCTTGTACAGTTCTGAAATGAAAGCGTTCCATTATTTTTTACGATTTTGAATATGAATGTCCTCTTTATAAATGTCAAATACCGAAAAGCACAGAAAATAGACCATGTATGGAAACAAGCACCCCGTGACATTCCCTTTCTGTCCATTCTTGTAGTTGTCCATTGCTGTAGACTTCATAGACGAATTGGCAGCGAGCACGTAATTCATCAGGCGACGCAAAGCTTTCACGTTGCGGTGGCCACACGATATTCATGCCAAGCTGCACGTATTGTTTATTTTATGTTATTTAACAGGTATACATGAGCGATTCAGTGACAGATGCCATGCAGAAATCACGAACTTGTCAAGATGTCCGAGCGTCTTAAAAGCCATATGGAGTCAGTGTATCAATTTCATCTGCTATTTCAGGATGTCCATATTAATAGTTTTTCTATTCGTGTTGTATTTCACCAAGCGGATTTGAATAATCTGCATGGCTCTTATTCACGCTAACAAATCACCATATTTACACTGATATAAAAAAAAAGTTCTTGTCTTCTATTTTGTCATTTTTGAAACTGTGATTTAAAAATGCCAAACTAATTATACAAATTAAGAAAGAGATGTCAGTTTAATTGCTGTCCTGTGGGTTTCTACAGGTGTTTTTATATTGTAATCTACAGGACGGAAAACGTTGCGTCTGGTTTATTGTTGGTTCATCTGTTCCAGCCTGCTGATGTCGTCTGTCTAGTAACTATCTGACAGTAAACATATGGTTCTTGCTCCATGTTTCATTTGATTCACACCTTTCGTTGTTTCAATAAACAGTAACGCTAATTCAGCTTTTGTCTTTATATTTATCTTTTCTGGTAGTATCTCAGCTTCACTTACCTTTCTGCTTATAATTTTTTTTTTAAGTTATATTTTAGATTTTTAGGACAGTTCAAGGGTAGACATTATTTGTATAAAAAAATTGTTTATTATTTTTGTAACATAATTTTATGTAAACATTAAAGAAATACACCTCATATGACGAAGCGCCCAATGCGTGGTATAACGATACTACTTGGTATCATGATACTTACACACGTAGCCTACAGGTCGCAGCTCCAGCAGTGTCATGCCAGGTTCTTCATACTCCATTTGTATGTGTAACGTATTGTTGTACGAATGCAGTGCAAAAGCAGCACGGGTATGGTATGGGTATTCGCCTTCAATATTTAACACGAAAGTCTCACACGTTTTGGTCCTATTGGCCTTCCATACACGGGCTCATTGTGCTGTAACATAGCTATATATGACGCATCGCGTATAGATCCACGGCGGTATTCCACAAACATAGCGTTTATTCATTATTTTATTTTAGACCCAAATGTTACTGAAAATGTTTTTTTCAGCATTGTGATTCTCTTTGTACACCGTACAGTTAGGTACAATCTTTCATAGACATTAACTTTTAAAAGCACTACATCATCAGGACCGTACATCGCACTGCATCACCATAAAGTGCCTTTGAGACTTCAGTTTACAAGATAAAAAGCTGAGATTTTCATATTTCATATTCTTCATATTTGTTGTATTAAGGAGACCCTAGGCTGTTAAAAAAGCATTTTGGTCAAGTTCCAGCACTTTTTATGAATTAAAGGATTAGTTCACTTTTAAAAAACTTTTGCTGATAATTTACTCACCCCCATGTCATCCAAGATGTCCATGTCTTTCTTTCTTCAGTCGAAAAGAAATTAAGGTATTTGATGATGGGCGTTCGTGACTCTCCTGTTCGAACTCGTTCATCAAAATGAACCAATCTTTTTTCGAGTCATTTCGTTAATTCAATGCATTCATGTGAATGCATCACAGAACAGAGCAAGGCAGCATTTGTGCCTATAAAACTTTAACTTTTTTATTTATTTTTGAAATGACAGATCGTTTCGCTAGATATGACCCTTATTCATCGTCTGGTATCGTTTAAAGCCCTTTGAAGCTGCACTGAAACGGTCATTTGGACCTTAAACCGTTTGGGGTCCATTGAAGTCCATTATATGGAGAAAAAAACTATATATTAAGAAACTTAATTTCTTTTCGACTGAAGAAAGAAAGACATGGACATCTTGGATGACATGGGGGTGAGTAAATTATCAGCAAAGGTTTTTTTTTTTTTAAAGTGAACTAATCCTTTAACTGCAAGCTGACAATGTATGAGTAAACCACTATATGTTCACCCTATCATGAACACATTCGAAATATATTTTCATTGCATAGGGATTACAATTTTCAGAAAGATATTAAGTCCCTTTCTCAATTCATTTTAGTTAAAGTAAAAGTATTTTGATAATAAAGAAATTACTGCAAAAATATGCGAGTTACACCTTTTCTAAATAACATCAGTCACGTTACCTCTTACGTCATCCGCTCTTTTTCCAGTTGACTGCCGCCATCTTGAGTACCTACCGAGTACTGTCCATGGTACTGACAAACCTATAATCGTTAGAAAAAAAATAACTATTCTTGAAACATTATTTGAATTATTTCAAAATATATATTTTGTGGAATAGAATAGCTCTTGCAGCAGGTGCATTAGCACAACAGTTAGCATAAAGCTACATTACACAATTTAATTGATACACTTTTACTTAAAACTCACTTTAAAACACCATCGAGTATTTGTATCATATTCCGGTCGCGGTTTAAAAGGGTTTCAACTCAAAAAAATATTTTGAAATTTGTTATATTTAGCATTTTATATGAAGCTATGGGCTACCCTTACCTAGCATGCATACTGTAAAGATTCTTTATTAATATGAAAATACCCCAATCGCACGAAAATCACACACAGATCACATATACTTTAAATCGCATTTATTAGCTTCTCGCATTTATTAGCTTCTTGTTACATGTGAAGAGATGTTACTTTAGCTTTGTTATCACGGATGTCAGAATGAGGAAGTCATGCAGAAAGAGCAGGATAATGGTCACGTTGAACCACATGAGATGATTGACAGCTGTACAGCGAATGAGAGTGCGCTGAGATCATAAATGACGCAAATCAGGAAGAGGAGACAGATGCTGCATTCGCTGATTGAGCTCTTGAGATCGCATTATTCAGTGGAAAATGAAAAGAAATGTTTTTCTGTATGACGAAATATTTTACAAACGTGATAATTCATCATTTCTCCAAAAATGCACAGCATTCGACTAATAGCTCTGGGGGATGCTTTATAAATAAACCGGAGAAGACGTGAATGAATGCTTTATGAGTGATGATTTCTATTCAAAATAACGAACGTTACAGATTTATGTTATGTCACATTTATGTTATGTTTATGTAACCCCACCGCACAACATATTGAAAGCATAGCTAGCTAGTTCCTTTGCGACTGACGTATCGATCTTGACGATTCAGGTATTCAACATGGCGGCAGACAAGTTTTGGAAGTGAGTGACGTCAGTGTGGAGACGTTAGTGACATCATCTGATATTCATCTTACTGTATTAGTCTATTAAACTACGTTAAGCACTTTATATTCCAGAAATCCTGACGTATTGAGAGAAACCCTTGTACGGAAGCACATCGCCGCGATATAAAGTTAACAAATACACTTACATTTCTATAAATGAATTTTTTTATGAATGAATGGCTCGGTCTTCGTCAACAACACGCGCTTGCACCCCCTGCTGGTGTGGACGCCTAACAACAGATGGAGATTATGCTCGGTAATCTACTGCTTTTCCTGGATGTCAATTTTGAATTTGACATCCAGGAACTCATCCTTCCCCATAAGAATATTTTGTGATTTTAACATGTAAACAAAGCATTCTGGTGCACTCTGACAAGAAAATAAAGGGAAAAGACAACATTATAAAAAAATTAAAATAAAAAAAAAGAATTGTAATACCCCTCACCTCTGCTTTTGCCTCAACCTTTAGCCAGGACCAGCTCCGTCTGCACCTCAGCCCTGATTCAACTTTACATAATATGCCAAAACCTGTGTTTCTGTTTAAAGCAAAGACTTCAGCACGCTGGCTGATTGGAAAATACTAGAGACATCCTCTGCCCCACATGACACATGATATATGAGCAAGGTGAAGGTCAAATGCAAATACCCAATTGTTTTGTAACTTTGAAATCTAAAACTGAAGAAAAATGCTTCACTGCTTTTACACATTTAAATTGAATACATTAGCAAACAACTCTGATCATTTTAATACGTAACCATTCTCAACACGATCACTCATTAAAACACAGCGGGTCTTGTTCATTTTTACTTCCCTTGTAACTTTTGACAATGACAGAAGTTGAAACAGATAGAAATACAGATGCAATGGGAGTTAGCCTTGAATTTAGCAAAAGTATTCCGATTCATTCTGAATATGAATGTTATACACTGACGTTAGCTTATTTGCTAACAAGCTTACCCACAGGTTGGGAAAAGTTTGATGGGTTAACGTTAGGAACAATGTATACCATACTTGACTTACTAACCAACAAAGTAACTTGATTTGATTTACTGTATAGCAACTAGTTACCTTAGGCAAGTTAGTTAAAAAGCAATACATCGATATCAGCAAACTTACCTCAAAATTGTCATAGTACCGCGAAAAGTTGTTTTAATCTACAGAAAAGTAGACAATGATTCTGATTGGCCAAAAGACACATTTCTGATTCTTGTGAGGTTTATTGTGCCTGCAATTTCACCCTGAACCCCCCCTAAAAAAAATGTATCTACACGATTCACATAAATGCACATTTTGAACAAAAACGCCAAATTTCGCCAAAAAGCAACTAGTTTGGAGGTATAATGATCAGCTTTCCTTAAGCTATGTGAATGATTCGCAGAGCATTTGGCCATTTTCAAATCTGGTATCAGCCACAAGAACTGAGAAAAAACCTTATACAGGGTTGTCCTCCACAGGACGTATATC
Organism: Meda fulgida; assembly: GCA_030578275.1. Taxonomy (NCBI): domain Eukaryota; kingdom Metazoa; phylum Chordata; class Actinopteri; order Cypriniformes; family Leuciscidae; genus Meda; species Meda fulgida. Next base: position 9,671,164 of record CM060637.1, on the reverse strand, counting down.
ATCAAAATAGTCGTCTGCAAAGCGAAGCATCTGCTGTAGCGCCGTGAGAAGCAGGACGCCACAGTTGAGCTCCAGCTCCAGCTCCTGACTGTAGTTCTTCACCGGTAACACACAAGACACCGGCACACCTAACCGAGAGCTCACCTCCTGCACCTGCAGACACAAAACAACAGCTCAGTCACTCTGAGTCCTGTGGGAACAGCTCATGTGATCATGTGACCATGTCTCACCTTCGTCTTGATGTAGGAACTGACATAAAGGCTTTGAAGATCTTCCTCCACTAGAGGACATGCTTCATCTACTTTTGTCATCAAGACGATCTGAGCGATGCCTGAAAATGTTGAGGTGTGTCACATGCAACTATCAGGTAGCTCAATGTACAACCTACTTTGGATTAGTCACATGATTGGTATAATTATCAGTGTTACCTGATAATTATTTTCTAAGTATCATTTTTTTCAGAGGGGGTGGTAGTTCCCCCGAAAATAGTGTCGCGGAGCAGGCGTGTTACGGATACGTGGTGTAACATTTTTAATAATCAAAAATCATGTCTAATTAATTGAAATCATGAAACTTTTATTATAAACAATTATTAAACTTCTACGATATAAAAAAAAAAATCTATGAAATGGTTTTTTTTTTTGCACATTCGGTGTTGTGTTTTTCCTGGTTTAAACATTGAACATTCAAGTTCAAATGAAGACATAACACATTAATTACGTTTCTTTTAATCATGAAATTATACTAACTTTTTGTCAAACAAAGTGCTCCACAATGAGCTTTACTGTTAAAATTAAAACATGGAAGAAAAACTGTGATTATTCCTTAAAAAATAAAGTTTTGATGATAATTTATTTGTATTAGTGTTAGTATATGTATTACATTGAGACATATCTAAATTCTACTGTACAACAGTAATATATTTCTGTCAAGTTCAACTTTTATTTTGAAGGGTTGCCGTGATGACCTTTGATTTTCTGTTTATGACATGACGATAGTTTTTTTTCAAATGAAGCGGTTAAATGCTCACGAATGACTTTCAGAGCGGATCTAGAGTCCGGAGATGAAGTTAATGCATCCGTGTCCATAGGAAAAAAAATAACTCTAATGTCACGTGCTTCAGTGTGTGTGTGGTAAATGAAACTACGCGTTGTCTGCACCGTTCATTCACACAGAATATGTGGGATTCATGTTTAAATAGTCTTTTTGCTGTTTAATATTCACACACTAGTATATATCGCGATTTGATTTAAAGTCTACTGAACTGTTATATCGCAAAAATCATAGCCGCTAAAGTGAGCCGCCCCCCCCCCAAAACAATGGTAGGGGAAAAAACAAATATGTTCACTTACCCAGTGAGTTCACTTTTCTGCGTATGACAGCGAGTTTTTCCTCTAGTTTGCTGGACATGAGGGAGATTTTGGTGGCGTCGATCACGTAACACCACACAGTGTATCTTCTCCTGTAGAGATGCAGGTCTGGAAGACTTTTGCTCATCCGGTTGAAATGGTGCCATGGGGTTGAACTAAATCAAGAGGATTTAGCATGAAACAAACATTTTATCACTCATACTTCAACCTTCATTCATTCTGGAGAATAGTGCACTTACTTTATAGCGGTCTGGTACGTGACCTTGAAGAATGCTGCTGATGTCATCAATATCCAGTCCTGCACCGGATTGCTCCTCGAGTCCCATGGTATCACACAACACAAACGGCAACGGCTTTCCTTCACGACCGTCTTTCACTGGGTATGTGCGAAACTACCAACAAACAGGAATCATTATTCGTTGTGGAACAATTGTTGTTTTATGCAGTAGGGGTTCAATCTACAGCTGGCTGGCAGTCTGCCTTTGGTAAGTTTCAAAAACCTTTGATTTTTGGCAGTTTTTGTGTTTTGTGTTCCTCCCTCTCAAGCTCATTTATTATGCATCTGTTGATATGATTATGGCGTTTGGAGAATTTTATTCCAATTAAAGCAGTCAAATGGCCATGATCAGACTGGAAGTTTACTGGCGCTTTGCTGGACGCTCAATACAGTCAGCCACAGCTGAACTGCAAGTATAATGCATTGCCTGAAACTCTCGCTGTAAGGAAATCAATTGTTTTCTTATTACGAATATAATCTCATGCATCTATTCTTTTGTATAATTGATGTTTTGGGGATGGTTATCCCAGTCAAATAGCCGTGATCACGACTGGCAGCTGCCAGCCAGCTCCTGACAGGTCACGTGACATGCCAGTGGCCAGCCAGCTGAAGATTGAACCCCCACTCGTTTTATGTCACAAGCCAAGGCAGGTCCTGAAGTCCTGTTAAATCTGCACCTGTACGGTCAGACTAGTGCCTGCAGATCCTGACATGGCTTTGTTGGTCACATGACCAGTGAAGATTGAGTTGATGGAGTTGGTGGAAGATTGAGTTGATGGAAACTGGATTTTCCAGCACCTACAGGACCGATCATTAGGATTTGAACACGGTTGATAGACGTCATCAGGGGTTTATAATTCCTGATCAATTCCATGAGCTTGTCTCTTCGTCTACAACAGATCGGTTTTATTATTTCAGATTTCCATAGGAAATTAGAAAAAAATAGAGATTAAGAAGAAACATACTCAGTTGTCCACAGAACATTCCTCCATGGTTTCTCCTCAACGCTGACTTGAGGCTCTGGGAATTGTTGAATAAAGATAGATTTTTTTATTGGAGTTATGTTAAAAGACAACAAATAAGTTAATTATATTAAAGAGACAAAAAAATATTTGTACTTGTTTTTGTGTGTAGAATATAGGGTGGTAATAAAGCTAATGATTGACTTACCCTGTTCCACTTTGTACACCTCACACTCACTCAGTTGAGTGTCATTCCCATACAATGATGAGGTATTAATGTTGAATGCACCCCCTCCTTGATGATGCACAGCTGGTTGGTTGTTGTAGCAAAAGTACAACTGTTGGCCGAAGTTGGGCCATTTAGCATCATCGTAACGTGCAGTATATCCACTGTTAACTTTGATGTAGCTACAGGTTCCACCATGAAAGCTGAACAGGAAAGCTTCCTCATCTGTTATTTCTCGTCCACTTCGAGCATAATCTACACTAGTGTATCCACCAAAGATGTAGCCTGAACTGTTGTAGGCTACAAGTAAAGTGGGACCCTGACGGTCACATCGCTGATGGAAGGCAGAAGCATTATATCCATGAACAGAAGCTTTGTAGAGAAGAGTCAGTTCAACATTCCCCAGTGAACCACAGAGCTGTTCTTTTCGCTCTTCTGGTAAATTAGAAGTGACGGGATCTGTGCTGACTTTTCTAACGTTGGCTTTTTGCATCTGTGACAAAAGAACATATAAGTTACACAAAAAATAATGGTCTTGTCCGTCGACTGCATGTTTATAAAACCAAAAACAGTACAGTGGAAAACAAAAAAAATTTGAAACTGCATATAAACAAAGAAACGATTAATTGAAATTCAATAACCTTTTGCTGGTAGATTACATTGATTTTATATCAGATAAATAACTTGGTTTGAAACCTGAAGTACTTATCAGTTATTGCGTGCATATTAAGTGTTGCTGTCAATTAAAAAAAATAACTTACGTTTCGTAGAACACTCGCTCTTTGCTAGAAACCTCGAAATGCTTCTGCTTCTTTTGTGGACTTTGACCCGAGACGTGTAACGCTCTAACTGTACTGATATTTGCATTGGCGTGTTTCTGATGGTGATATTAATGCTATAAAACGTCTCTATAAAAGCATTAAGCTCTTGAGAGTTTTTTTTTTCAACAGTGACATTGACGCTGAACCTCAAAGGATTTAAAGGTGCAGTACACATAAAGAAAGTAGGGGAGAACAGGTATGGTTGTAACACTTCTTTTCCGTGATCAATTTAATAATCAACATCGTAATCTGACAATTATGCGCGTTCTCCTTGGAAGTTCGTACGTACGAGGTGGGAAGTCATGTTTTCGACGGCAGCTGCGTTCAAGTCACTTTCGTCGGAGTATGGCGGAGTACTTTCTCTTAATTACACAATTACACAAAAATACAGTAGGGTTCTTAAACTCTTCCTCTTGAAAATGAAGAACGAAGAAATGTGCATCAGATGTAGGCTACTTTGTTTTTTATGTTTTTAATTAATTTATGAAGCTACTGTATTTGCATTGTTATATTATAATGCCATCATATGTGCAGGCAATTAGCTTAACTGCGCTGTAAATAGAACAGCCTGACAATATCACAGCATAATATTTAAGTATTGTGGTATTCCGCCATGTTTCTCAGTGACACGCCCACAAACTCGTAAATATCAGGGCTTAGAGAAAATCCCAAGCGATCCCAGTGGTATTGACGACATTGTGGTGGCGTTCAAGTCCGTTCAACTCGTAAATACGATCTATGAGATTACCTGAATGCACCAATAGACATAATAAATATAGACGCCCTATATAGCGTATACGTGCACAGCCTATTGGCCGCTGGAGCGTACGTTAAAGGTGCCGCCATATTGCGGAGGACAACTTTCCCATACCTCTCATACCGGGAATTTAGAAAAATGTCTGTTTCGTGTGCTGCTTGAGGCTGTTCAAATCGCCAAACAATTAAAAACAGGAATTGCCTTTCACAAGCAAGACTGAACATATGTTTCTGGTTGTATTTGGTCATGATATAATTAGTAAGTTCAGAGGAGAAAGGCCGCGAAATTTAAAAATACTACTGTTATTGTGTCACGAAATGTAGTTTTAATAGTTTTTCAGTTAACAATGTAGTTGTTTAAATCTCAAATCTGTGGTTTATTTATGAAGATAGCGCCTATTTAAAATTTTTATCTGACGTTTTCGGATCCGGGCGCTCAGTGCTCATATTATTGGAACTGGAACAGCCTTACCTCAGCTAGTGCTTTTGACGTTTTCTGCTGGCTCTGATGTCTCTAGTCTAGTGGTTAAACATGAGATATAATTCATGTTGTGTATATCATACATGCCGTTGGTAAAAAGACAGTAACAATCATTCATTAAAGGTGCTCTAAGCGATGTCACGCGTTTTTTAGGCCAAAACATTTTTTGTCACATATAGCAAACATCTCCTCACTAGCCGCTGGCTGCCTGTCCCCTGAACACACTGTAACACCCCAGGCTCCACAAACGGCAACAAAAACAAACTGGGCTAACCTGCACCAGGAAACATAACAAACTGTTCCAGCCAATAACAGACAAGAAGGATTTGGGGGGGGTTTGGGGGCTTAGTGCACGGATGAGGAGGAGGGAGGGTCTAGTAGCCTCCGTTTTGTTTGACAATACTTTAAACGTCAACAAGAAGTGACGTCACCCAACATCGCTTAGAGCACCGTTAACACTCAGGAAATTTAATACCATTACAGCCCTAAAAGAAAACTCTCCCACAGCAGCGATTTATAGCAAGGTATCACCCAGATCAGTCATCTGCAAAGTTTAGCGGTGAGAAGCAGGACATCACTGTTAAAAGTGAAAGTGAGATGTGAATGCCAAGTATGGTAACCCATACTCAGAATTTGTCCTCTCCATTTAACCCATCCAAGTTACGAGTAGTGAACACACACCCAGAGCAGTGGGCGGGCATTCACAGAGGCGCCCAGCGAGCGATTGGGGGTTAGCTCAAGGGCACATCAATCATTTCCTGCAGGTATTGAGAATTGAACCCACAACCTTTGGGTTACCATCTACCATTAGTCCATGACTGCCCCCAAGTTAAGCTCCAGCTCTTGACTGTATTCTTCACCGATAACACACAAGACACCGGCACACATAAACGAGAGCTCACCTCCTGCACCTGCAGAGACAAAACAACACCTCAGTCATCTCAGTCTCATCATGCAAACCCAGCCGTCCTTTTTGGAGGAAAACAACTGGTGTGATGAGGGGTGAATGCAGCAAAAACTTTTTGCAGTGGATGAGAAACTAAAAATCTTCGTAAAAAAACAAAAACAAACCTCATCATAATCGATCGCATCTGTAACCCAAGACGCACAGACACCTGACATAGTAATACTACAGATATTAAAAATGTACTACATTTGTCAATGTAATTTTTTTTGTAATTACATTTGTCAATGTAATTCTGTTCTGTGATTGAGTTTCTGTAAAGTGTAAAAAAAAAAAATAGAAAGTCTGATTTAGCATGTAAATAAGCAACTTCATGACCTATTTATACATTCGGTTGTGTTCCAAAGCATGTGTTCTGTAAAAAAAAAAAAACGTAATTAGAAAATTTAAAATGTTTCGCTAATATATATATTTTTATACAGACATAATAAAGTCTTTGAAATGTGTATTATTAATTTTTATTTTGCACAGGTGTAAAATACATTTTCAAGCTTAAAGCACAAAATAAAGAAAGATTCATATATCAAAAGAAGCATGTTTTTTATATATTTATATTATTCAGTTTTAGCATATTGAATTCTCCATGTTTTTTACTGGTAATTTGTAGTCAAGTAGGCCTTCCTTATTTGCTTTTGCTTTAATGCATTTTCTATTACTAAAAAAATGACTAGAACAGGCAAACAGAACAGAATAACAATCTTCTAACTTTAAGTCCCTGTAAAGGCAATTCTAAAAAAAAATTCTAAACACATTATAATTGTTAGAAATGTATTGCTAAAACATATTACAAAGACTGAACTGTGACGTTCTGAATTGTGGAGTTAGACCGTTAAACAGTTTTTCCCCATTGCTGTGTTCCGGATTTTTTGGGCGGGGCTAAAACGGGGGCTCGATGATGCACTGGTATATACCGGTAACTAGAGCACATTCACATCAGTTTGCCGCTCAATAGGCTCTATGCACGAAAGCTGCTGATGTATTTCCGGTAGAATCTCAGCCAGCGCCTTTACTTCCACATCGCGTGTTCTATAGCGAAGTGTACTAGCGGCAAAGCTTTAATAAAATTCATTTTCTCAGAAACGGAGACAACGATTTTAGAAACTGATTCGCTAGTCGGATTTCGCATGATATGACAGAATACTCACCCTCAAAGTTGTCGATGTAGCTCGAAATATATAATTTAAAGCCCTTTTCTTTCTTACTCTTATGTGTAACAGCTAACTGCCTCACAATATTGTTAACATCATTCACGTTAACCGCGGGAAGTTCTCGTAAACAGTGAGTGTAATTTGCTATTATCTCCACCTAATGCAAAAACGGCTTCCGACGCAACACCGGATGTAACTGGGCGGGCTGAGACAAAACGCGGAAGCGATCGGGCATAGAGCCTATTGCGTCAGTACTATTCATACTTTGCACGTGACGTCACAAGTACTGGCTGGCGGGCAAGAACGTCGTTCTCTAGCAACGAAACCCAGTAAACAAATCAAGGATCTTGCCAGGACGTCGCCAGTTTTAATATACAAAAGTTGGTGTTTTGAGGTGTAAACGTCATGCCACATAGTTGTTGTGCGATTGGATGCACTAACCGCAGAGGAGATAAGCCGGAGTTATGTTTTTACACGGTCGCCAGTAGGTGGCGAGAATGCGTTCATCTGTACGTGATTTGATTTGATATGATATGAGAAGATGAATACATGGAGAATGAATGACACGTTACTGTTGTACTGCGTCTACTTATTACTTACTTACAGTAACTTTGCATGCATACGATCGTACACTTATTACTATACTACATTACAGCCTAACAGATTGCTAACAGGATTATACGCATTTCGCTGGCCCAGCTTCTGTTGTCTGATGCTATGTGGGGTGGACTACTTAAAAAGCTGTCATTCACCAGCAGGCAGGGTGTACATATTCATATGAAGACTTCATCACACGATGGAACAGATGTCACTTTGTGTATAGCTGCAAACATTAGCAAACGGACCTTTGCTTTGATTATGAAGATATTCCTGTTTTTCACCTCCCACAGCGTTGTTAACCCATCCACTCTTGAAAAAAAGATAGCTATCTGTACTTTTCTAGGCTTTCATTTTTTGTGCGGTGTAAGGTGATGAATTTTCTATAAGAAAGTCTGGTAGAGAAGCAATGAAAACATCAGCGGGTGCTGTGTATGGATCACACGTTCCGAGTATGTTAATCTTTTCTTGATATCTAATTTTAACATTCGGTGACATATGGCCTAAATCAGGGGTAGGCAAGTTCGGTCCTAGAGAGCCGCTATCCTGCAGAGGTTGGCTCAAACACTGAAAAAAAACCTCTCCTGCCTATAGCCTTAGTAATCCTGAAGACATTGATTAGCTTATTCATGAGTGTTTGATTAGTGTTGGAACTAAATTCTGCAGGACAGCGGCTCTCTAGGACTGAACTTGCCTACCCCCGGTTTAAATAGTTAATTGATTGTAGTAATGGAAATTTGCAAGGCTGCAATTCCCCTGGCTGGCCACTGTTTGTCGCCATTTTGTCAGCGTTTGTTGCCCGCCAGGTATCCATGGTAGTCACGTGACTGCTACAGTTTTCTAGCTAGCTATGCCTTCGTCACGGAAATGCGTACTACCTGGATGCGATCATGTACAAAACTGATCGGTGTCTATATTTAAATTTCCGAAAAACGATCACATCAAGAAGAGGTGGGTTAATTTTGTGAAGAGCCACCTTCATGGATGGAGAGCTGAGGATCACCGCCAAAACCCGCTTCTGTACAGTATGTAGTGATCATTTTACACGGGATAGTTTAATAAACGTTTGTCGGAGACAACTGGGATTCACTGATAATCCGCTGTTACTGGTGAATGGGCCCAAACCGACTATCTCACGCCTCGGCCTTCATCCTCATGTCGCGCCGATAGCTGGTGCCATCATCGGCAGTCCGTGTCCACCAATGAGTGTAAGTTGCCTTGTGTGCTTATGTTATAATTATAGTAGGTAGTCCACACAGTAACTCTACTAAAGCATCCATTGCGTCTGTAGCGGTGACAGTTGAGTGTGGCGACGGCAGCTTTCCCGCGAGTGGCCGTGGTTTCAGCGCAGCCAGCGGACACGCCCCCAGCGCTTGAGAACAGAGACTACTGGTAATTTTTTCAAGATTTTGATAGCTTATTTCATGTACTTGCCGGCTTTTTTATCATTCAAATTTGGCTGGGTGGCTAATAACACATTTGTCTGTGGTGTGACAAACTCAGAACACAAACTTAATTTTTACTTTACAGGGACTTTAAGATTTATTATTGTGCTGATCAAGAAGTATATATCCCGATCTATGACACACAGCACTTTATTTGGGTTTGTCCTCCACGGGACCAACATCATCAAAATAGTCGTCTGCAAAGTTGAGCATCTGCTGTAGCGCCGTGAGAAGCAGGACGTCACAGTTGAGCTCCAGCTCCAGCTCCTGACTGTAGTTCTTCACCGGTAACACACAAGACACCGGCACACCTAACCGAGAGCTCACCTCCTGCACCTGCAGACACAAAACAACAGCTCAGTCACTCTGAGTCCTGTGGGAACAGCTCATGTGATCATGTGACCATGTCTCACCTTCGTCTTGATGTAGGAACTGACATAAAGGCTTTGAAGATCTTCCTCCACTAGAGGACATGCTTCATCTACTTTTGTCATCAAGACGATCTGAACGATGCCTGAAAATGTTGAGGTGTGTCACATGCAACTATCAGGTAGCTCAATGTACAACCTAATTTGGATTAGTCACGATTGGCATAAATAATTTCACTTACCCAGTGAGTTCACTTTTCTGCGTATGACAGCGAGTTTTTCCTCTAGTTTGCTGGACATGAGGGAGATTTTGGTGGCGTCGATCACGTAACACCACACAGTGTATCTTCTCCTGTAGAGATGCAGGTCTGGAAGACTTTTGCTCATCCGGTTGAAATGGTGCCATGGGGTTGAACTAAATCAAGAGGATTTTGTATGAAACAAACATTTTATCACTCATACTTCAACCTTCATTCATTCTGGAGAATAGTGCACTTACTTTATAGCGGTCTGGTACGTGACCTTGAAGAATGCTGCTGATGTCATCAATATCCAGTCCTGCACCGGATTGCTCCTCGAGTCCCATGGTATCACACAACACAAACGGCAACGGCTTTCCTTCACGACCGTCTTTCACTGGGTATGTGCGAAACTACCAACCAAGAAGAGAAACACATCAAGACCTGAATTCATCAAGAGCTGTTCCTTGCCCTGAAGAGAGACTTCTGTAGGAAACACTGAATCCTGTTGAATCTGTACCTGTGTGGTGAGACTAGTGCCTGCAGATCCTGACATGGCTTTACTGGTCATGCGGCCCATGAAGACGGAGTTGATGGAGTTGAAGAAACTGGATTTTCCAGCACCTACAGGACCGATCATTAGGATTCTGACCCGACTCACGGACGGCATCATGGGTTTATAATTCCTGATTGATTCCATGAGCTTGTCTCTTCGTCTACAACATAAACACATTTTTATAGCTGTATATCAAATTACAATAGAAAAATATAGCTGCAAGCAGAGATGATGGGTCCAAACCCTGACGCCACCGCCACGTCCGCGGCTTTAGGACAACTGTGCATGACAGGCAATGTGCATTTAAAGCGGGTAAATGTAAAAGAACTGTCAAAATCGTTTGAATATGCCACATTTACTGCAGCCAGCTGATGCCACTATGACCATGAACCACAACAGCCTCTTCCATAAGATCAATAAAATGTAGATGAATATTATGTCATAGAATGTTATAGGTCACTTTCAAATTGTGTGAATTGTTCATTTGCAATTTTTGTAAGTCCATAAGTATTAAGTATTAAACTAACTATATAAAACTATGTTGTCAGTATGTTGTCACACACAGCGGCAGAGTAAGATCAATGGATGAACTGTTTCCCAGTTAGTTGAACCAGAAGATTCAACAACATTTAAAAAATTTTTTTTTTCTAAAATCTAAACTGTCACAGAAAGTAGATTTTGATGATGTCTAATATATATCCAATACCTAATAAAAGCAAGTCATTCTGAAAACACTGATCTCAGCATCTTTTCAAAATTAAGTCCAGAAGTATTTATCTTAAGGTCTTTTTTATAATTTTATTAACCTAATTTTAAACTAATTATATAAGACATAGTCTCTACAAGTGAACTGGATCGATGCCTTTACTTTGTTATTCAAATTTATATAAAAAGACAAGAGCCATGACATTTCTTATCCATTAATGCAGGTAAAGCACAACAATGAATGAGTTAAACTCTAAACAATCAAAAGTATAAAAAAGACTGTTACACACACAGACACACAGAGAGACAGAGACGGTGAGATAAAAGGGTAAGTTGGAGACTGTTTTACCAGATATTTGAGCAAGAAAATACATTTCCAAAAAAAAATCTAAACCGTGACAGAAAGTAGTCTTTGATTATGTCTAAATATATATCCAAATGCAATAGCTAATAAAAGTTATTAATTATGACTAAAATCCATTCGAGATATCAAAATTGTGCTGGCAATTTAGCATCCTCAATGTCTTAGCATCATGCTGACCGCCTAGAATCGCCTAGGAGGAGTATACCAATTTTTAGAGCATGTGTTTTTAAACAACCCATAATTGTCAACTTCCTGTTGGGCTGGCATATGACTTAAGTGTAAAAGTTGTTTGGCTCAATGAGATCTATAAGTGTATGAGGTACTACAGAGCCCCTCAAATACAACCATGTAAAAGAGTCGGCTGCAGATGACATAGCCTTGTGCGACCCTGAGAGCCAACGGTCCAATGTGTTTACAGAGTTTTTGAGCATGTTAAGGGCCTAAGAAGTGCCTGAAAAGTTAAAAAAAAAAATTCTACCTAAAGAAAACAACAGCGCCCCTTAGGGCTTGAGTGAACAAGAGATTGAGAGTGGAAACATACTCAACTGTCCACAGAACGTTCCTCCATGGTTTCTCCTCAGCACTGATTTGAGAGCCTGGCACAATAAGTAAAAAATGTTAACAATAAAAAAAAAGAAGTTATTTAAAAACACTGAAACTTATTATACACGACTACATGTGCATATAGAACACTTTTTATGATGATTGACTTACTCTGCTCCACTTTGTACACCTCACATTCAGTCAATTGAGCGACGTTCCCATACATTGTTGTCGTATTAACAATAAATGTACTCCCCCCTTGATTTAACAAGACTGGTTGGTTGTTGTAGCAAAAGTACAACTGTAGGCCGAAGTTGGGTCCTCCAGCGTCATCAAGACGTGCATTATATCCACTGTTAATTTTAATGCACACAGGGATCTTGCCCTGAAAGCTGAATAGGAACATGTCTGGATCAGTAATTTGCTGCCCGCTTTGAGTATAATCTACACTAGTCTATCCACCAAAGATGTAGCCTGAACTGTTGTAGGCTACAAGTAAAGTGGGACCCTGACGGTCACATCGCTGATGGAAGGCAGAAGCATTATATCCATGAACAGAAGCTTTGTAGAGAAGAGTCAGTTCAACCTTCCCCAGCAGGGCACAGAGTTGATTTCTCTTCTCTTCTGTTAAATCTGAAGTGAGGGAGTCCGTGGTAACATTTCTGACTTGTCTTTTATGCATCCTTGAGGACAAAGAAATAATACAATATAAACTTGAGCTTCATGAATTAATATTTTCAGTCAGCACATTCCACTAACAGGGTACACTTTTGGGTCCTATTGTATTTTATTTATTTTTACATCATGATTAGATGTGCTCACTGTATTCATAAAGCTTAACCATTTAACCCTGTTACCAAATTTATTGCAAAAATCTGTATATTTCTTTAATTTATTGGAAATATAAGGTATGATAAACTGTTGTAAACTTTTTCTTCGTCCAAGGAGAGACTAGGAGACGTTGGGATATCTTTCAAGCAGAAGTTACTCTTTATTGAGAACTCGCTGTGCGTCGCTGTAGTCATGCAAGTCTAACTATAGCACAGTAGAGTTTTATACCTTTCAAGGGAGAGGGATTACACAGAGGTGGAAATAATCTGAACAAAGCATGCAAATGCAGTACAGATGTCAGCCCGTTACCGGAATTTCCCCAGCCCTGATCTCATCAGCATAACAGTGTCATTCAAATGCATAGATGCTAATCCAATCAGCCTGACAAAATCTTAATCTTCTTTGAATCTCATCATCTATACCTCAAAATGTAAAATACAATGTACATAACTTTCTCAGTCTATATACTATTGTATTACAACATACATTTTATGAATTGGTAGTCCAACAAGACATTCGGTCCCAAACTAAACTGTATTTAGAAGGGCCATTTACATGACGGCATTTTCAACTAAAAAACGAAAAACTTTGTATGTGTTTTGGCTGTTCATTTACACAACAACAGCATTTGGGGGTCTGAAAATGCAAACTTTTGAAAACGGGTTCCAAATAGCAAGTTTTTGAAAACGATACCATTAACGTCTCTGTGTAAACTAGAAAAACAAGAATTTGTGAAAAATGGTGATGTCATATGCACGCATTTTACATGTTCAGTCGGCGCATTTGTTTCTTCACAAATTGACATCGCCAACTACTGGCTTGGCATGAATAATACAGCATTTTTAATCATTGTTGCGGATCAGTGTGAACAGGGATCATTTTGACAATCTTGTCTTCTGTATTCGAAAGGAAATCACAAAGTTTTTTTTTTTGTTTTTATAAAGCTTTGTTTAGCCTTGTTTTGGTGTAAGAGTACCAAATTTAGCCTTGTTTTGGTGTCAGAGTACCAAATTTTGGTTGCAGGGTTAAAAATCTTTGCAAATCTCATGTCAAATGAATATAGTAAAATGAAGATGCTACTTGTATAAAACACACCTGTATACAAATGTATCTATTTTGTTTATTTAAATATATACTATATTTTGTTTATATTACAACAGCTAAACATATATTCTAATATTTAGTTTGATGTCTTTCTGATGATCAACATTTTCTGAAGGTTAAGTAGCTTCCTTCTTTGAGTGGCCATTTAAAAGACACTCTTCCCGTTTGTGGCTTGTGTATTAATTTGTTTGTTTGATGTATAATGCACAATTAAATTTTATTTACTTTCCTGTAAACTTGGTGTTCATTGTTTGTGTGAATTGTTACTGTACAAGAGTTATATGAAATGTCAGATCAAAATATATTTATTTTACAGTATATTTTCCAAACCAATCAATAAAAAAACATTAAAAAACAATTTAGAATATTTGTATGTAACATTTTATACTCTTATAATATGTTCATTTAACTTACCTTTCGTTATAGCACTTGCTGTGTGAAAAGCAACACTGAAATGCTTCACTCGTTCTTAGGATGTTACATTCAAGTCAAACCAGTTCTGTCAAGTTCCTTAATTCCTGTGGGGAACGATTTTTACATTGAAATGTATCAACAAACCATTAATGAAATCTCAGGTCTCTAAAACAATGTGTGTTGAGGGAGGTGAAAAACTGCACTAATAGTTTGAACAAACGGAAGTAACCCTCGAGAATCTTTGCGTTCCCTCGCAAAACTTGTGCGTTCCCTCGCAAAGATATTTGCGTTCCCTCGCAAAAACTGTGAGCTCGGACAGACACCTGTTTAATGTCCCGCTGGTACAGCCTGGCAGTGTTTCAGATAGCTCCATACGTCAAGTCAAGTGTATTTATATAGCGCTTTTCACAATATAAATTGCATCAAAGCAGCTTCACAATATCAATCAAATAACATAACAATGTTTGTTTCTTAGTGAAAAAACATCCACGTTTGGTAGGGCTGATCAATGGTATTAATGCTTGGTTAATTATTTTGAATATCCCCAACTGGACAAGCCAAAGGCAACAGTGGCAAGGAACCGAAAAACTCCATCAAGTGACCTACTGGTGTCCTAAAACTCCATCAGGTGACCTAATGGAGAAAAAAAAACCTTGGGAGAACCCAGGCTCAGTCGGGGGCCAGTTCTCCTCTGGCGTTTATGAACTAGAGGCCGGATTTGCAGTAACTGTAATTTGATACAGAATTTTGTTTTATTTTATCACTTCGGGGTGGGTACGCGAACCGGAATCACAACATTTTATCTGTAGAGTGGGAAAGGGATCCTCCATAGGGAGAGGCTAGTTGGCACTTCAGCACTGCGTTGTCATCGGGTCCAGGCAAAGCTCCTAGTCAGATCTGGATACGGCCTGGATCCGGTCGGCTGCGGGAAAACCTCGGGATAAACAAAGACACTAAAATTAGCGTAGATGCCATTCTTCTTATGATGATGTAACGAGTACATCAGGATTTAAGGGAAGTGTTCCCAGTTCCGGCTGACCTAATCTATGCAGCCTAACATTGAGTTATAGAAGTCTATAATATATTATGTGTATGCTAGGTCAAAGAGATGTGTTTTTAGTCTAGCTTTGAACTGACAGAGTGTGTCTGCTTCCCGGACAATGGTAGGAAGACTGTTCCAAAGTTTTGGTGCTAAATAGGAAAAGGATCTACCGCCAGCAGTCGATTTTGATATTCTAGGTATTATCAACTGGCCCGAATTTTGAGATCGCAATAGACGTGAAGGACTATAATGCGTTAAGAGCTCGCTCAAGTACTGCGGAGCTAAACCATTTAGTGCTTTGTAAGTAATCAACAATATTTTAAAATTTATACGATGTTTAATAGGCAGCCAATGCAGTGTTGACAGAACCGGGCTAATATGGTCATATTTCCTGGTTCTAGTAAGAACTCGAGCGGCTGCGTTTTGGACCAGCTGTAGTTTATTTATTAAGCGTGCAGGGCAACCACCCAGTAGAGCATTACAATAATCTAGTCTTGTTGTCATGAAAGCATGAACTAATTGTTCCGCATTTGTTAATGAGAGCATATGTCGTAATTTAGATATATTTTTAAGATGGAAAAATGCGGTTTTACAGATACTAGACACATGACTTTCAAATGAAAGATTGCTATCAAAGAGCACACCCAGGTTCCTAACCGACGACGAAGACTTAACAGAGCAGCCATCAAGTGTTAGACAGTATTCTAGGTTATTACGTGTGGAAGTTTTTTGTCCAATAATTAGAATCTCTGTTTTTTCAGAGTTTAGTAGTAGGAAATTACTAGTCATCCAATTTTTTATATCAGCTATGCATTCCGTCAATTTTGTGAATTGGTAAGTTTCGTTAGGTTTTGAAGAAATATACAGCTGAGTATCATCGGCATAACAATGAAAGCTAATTCCATGTTTCCTAATGATATGTCCTAATGGTAGCATGTACAGAGTGAACAGCAGCGGTCCTAGTACTGAGCCTTGTGGTACGCCATACTGAACTTGTGATCGATAAGACATCTCTTCATTTACTGCTACAAACTGATAACGGTCAGATAAGTATGATTTAAACCATGCTAGTGCAATTCCACTAATGCCAACATAGTTTTCCAGTCTATTTAAAAGAATGTTGTGGTCAATTGTGTCAAATGCAGCACTAAGATCAAGTAACACTAATAGAGAGATACAACCACGATCGGATGATAAAAGTAAATCATTTGTAACTCTAATGAGAGCTGTCTCAGTACTATGGTGCGGTCTAAATCCTGACTGAAAATCCTCGCAGATATCATTTCTTTCAAGAAAGGAACACAGTTGTGAGGATACTGCTTTTTCTAATATCTTTGACAGAAAAGGCAGATTTGAGATCGGCCTGTAATTGACTAATTCTGAAGGATCAAGTTGCGTTTTTTTAACAAGCGGTTTTATCATAGCCAGCTTAAAGGTTTTTGGTACATATCCTAGAGACAAAGACGAATTAATGATATTAAGAAGAGGATCTATGATCTCTGGAAGCATCTCTTTCAGTAGCTTAGTCGGTATAGGGTCTAACATACAAGTTGTCGATTTAGATGAATTAACGAGTTTGCAGAATTCTTCCTCTCCTATAGCAACAAATGAAAACAATTTTTCCTCAGGGAGACTACAATGCACTCCCTGATGCGATACTGTAGTAGACGGTTGCATAGTTATAATTTTGTCCCTGATATTATCAATCTTATAAGTGAAGAAGTTCATAAAGTCATTACTGCTGTGTTGCTTGGAAACTTCTGTGCTTAAAGCTTTCTTTTTCGTTAGTTTAGCCACTGTTTCAAATAAATACCTAGGATTATGTTTATTTTCTTCTAATAGGTTTGAAAAATAAGCAGATCTAGCAGCTTTTAAAGCCTCTCTGTAAGCAATCGAGCTCTCTTTCCATGAAATCCGAAATACCTCTAGTTTTGTTTTCTTCCAGTTGCGCTCCATTTTTCTGGCTGCTCTCTTAAGGGCCTGAGTGTGCTCGTTGTACCACGGCGTTGGACTATTTTCTTTAATCTTCTTTAAGCGCAACGGAGCAACTGCGTCTAAAGTGCTGGAAAAGAGAGAGTTAAAAGTTTCTGTTGCAATATCAAGTTCTTCTAAGCTATCCGGGATGCTGAGATGATGAAACTTATTAGGAAGATTATTGATAAAGCAACCTTTAGTGGCAGAAGTTATAGGTCTAACATATTTATAACACGGAGTCGGCTTTGCAGCCTTGGCTAAATGTAATTTACATGAGACTAGATAATGGTCTGAGATGTCATCGCTCTGCTGCAGAATTTCAACGGCATCAACATCTATTCCATGTGATAATATTAGATCTAGAGTATGATTACGACAATGGAGCATTTCATAGTGTTTGAACTTGGACTCAAATATAAAGAAATGTGGTCAGTGTGCTTAACTCAAGGAGAAATAACTAAATTCGAACTTGTGACCTAAACGTTGAATGAAACCTATTTAGAACTAGCATAACGTAAACAACAAGTTACAACCCAATTTTCCTCAAAACAAGCTTTATAATATAAGTTGGTATCTAACCAGGCGAGTCAAGACAAGTCAGAATAAGGGACAGTCTGCAAATTGCAAAACCCAAAACCCTTTAGCATATTTTAACAACTTCACTGCAATACACTGTACTGTCACCAAATTCAGTTAACACATCACTGCTCTCCTGCTGGTTATACCACAACATGAACGTGTTGTAGTATAACCAGCAGGAGAGCAGTGATGTGTTAACTGAATTTGGTGACAGTACGGTGTTGAATAACCAGCAGAAGAGATGTGTAAATTGAATTTGGAGTTAAAATGAAGTTATTGAATATTTTTCATAATATAAAATTTGCAAAAATAAGCATCATACAGGCCTCCCTCCAGGGTGAGGAGATCTGCATAAAGTGCGGTATGCAAATTAACTCAGTGTCATAATATTTAACTGTGATCAGGAAGCCATACATTTTGATTCACACAGTTTTTGCTTTTAAATATAAGCTTGCTTTCTTTGCTCTTCTGGTAAAGTAGAAGTGAGTGGAGCGTTTCGCTCCTTTAAGCTGGCTATGATTAAACCGCTTGTTAAAAAAACGCAACTTGATCCTACAGAATTAGTCAATTACAGGCTGATCTCAAATCTGCCTTTTCTGTCAAAGATATTAGAAAAAGCAGTATCCTCACAACTGTGTTCCTTCCTTGAAAGAAATGATATCTGCGATGATTTTCAGTCAGGATTTAGACCGTACCATAGTACTGAGACAGCTCTCATTAGAGTTACAAATGATTTGCCTATATCATCCAATCGTGGTTGTATCTCTCTATTAGTGTTACTCGACCTTAGAGCAGCATTTGACACCATTGACCACAACATTCTTTTAAATAGACTAGAAAACTATGTTGTCATTAGTGGAATTGCACTAGCATGGTTTAAATCATACTTAGACCGTTATCAGTTTGTAGCAGTAAATGAAGATATGTCTTATCGATCTCAAGTTCAGGATGGCGTACCACAAGGCTCAGTACTAGGACCGCTGCTGTTAACTCTGTACATGCTACCATTAGGAGATATCATTAGGAAACATGGAATTAGCTTTCACTGTTATGCTGATGATACTCAGCTCTACATTTCTTCACGCCCTGACGAAACTGACCAATTCACAAAATTAACGGAATGCATAGTTGATATTTCCTACTACTAAATTATGAAAAAACAGAGATTCTAATTATTGGACAAAAAACTTCCACACGAAATAACCAAGAATACTGTCTAACACTTGATGGCTGCTCTGTTAAGTCTTCGTCGTCGGTTAGGAACCTGGGTGTGCTTTTTGATAGCAATCTTTCATTTGAAAGTCACGTGTCTAGTATCTGTAAAAACACATTTTTCCTTCTTAAAAATATATCTAAATTACGCCATATGCTCTCATTGACAAATGCGGAACAATTAGTTCATGCGTTCATGACATCAAGGCTAGATTATTGTAATGCTCTAGTGGGTGGTTGCCCTGCACGCTTAATAAACAAATTACAGCTAGTTCAAAACGCAGCAGCTCGAGTTCTTACCAGAACCAGGAAGTATGACCATATTAGCCCAGTTCTGTCAACACTGCATTGGCTCCCTATTAAACATCATATACATTTTAAAATATTGCTGATTGCTTACAAAGCACTAAATGGTTTAGCTCCGCAGTACTTGAGCGAGCTCTTAACGCGTTATAGTCCTTCGTCTATTGTAATCTCAAAATTCTGGCCAGTTAATAATGCCTAGAATATCAAAATCGACTGCTGGCGGTAGATCCTTTTCCTATTTAGCACCAAAACTTTGGAACAATCTTCCTAACATTGTACGGGAAGCAGACACACTCTGTCAGTTCAAAGCTAGATTAAAAACACATATATACATTATCGACTTCTATAATTCAATGTTAGGCTGCATAGATTAGGGCAGCCGGAACTGGGAACACTTCCCTTAAATCCTGATGTACTCGTTACATCATAATAAGAATGGCATCTACGTTAATTTTAGTGTCTTTGTTTATCCTGAGTTTGTCCCGCAGCCTGCCGGATCCAGGCCGTATCCAGTTCTGACTAGGACCTTCGCCTGGACCCGATGACAATGCAGTGCTGAAGTGCCAGCCTCTCCCTATGAAGGATCCCTTTACCACTCTACAGATAAAGCATTCTGCGAAAATTAGGTTCGCGTACCGAAGTGATAAAATTAAATAAAATTCTGTATCAAATTTATAGGCAAGACGAATAGTTTGTTTAGGCATGGTTTGTTGGGAATCACATATATTCAAACGCACATAACTATAGAATCAGTTCTTAATGCGCATGTGAACACCCTCAGCGTTTAAAATCTGTTTAGAGAGAACGTGTCGTGTAAGCGGCCCCTAATTGAATAACAAATGATAATTTCAACGGAAGTGAATCAATCAAAACTAACTTTAGCTGGGAAATAACATTATTCAAGAACCGCTATAAAGCCAAAACAATCTCTGTTACCTTAAAGAGGTAGCAGAAGCTCCCCTCTTCACGTTACGCGTTCACTGCGCCTGAATGAAAGGCGTAGCCTAGGCTATATCGATAGTTCTTCAGAGAGAAATGGGACTGTAAAAGCGAGGTAATATACATATTTGCTATGAATGTTATACAAGCAAATAAATATAGTGCACAAATAAACAATATTTATATACAATAAGACTATATTTCATTCGTTCATATTTTGCTTAGGTTTCGCTTTCGATTCCGCCGCCGCCAGACCATAAATCGCAATATTCAGCGGAAATCTTCATAATATTTTTTTTTTATTATTGGGGGTTGGTTCACCACTTTTGAATAGGAAACAACATACATTCTAACTCGTCAAAACTCATATTTTAATAACATTGTTGACAGGAAATAGAAATGAACAAAAAAACCTGCATACCTTACACAACACTGGTGGATTTGCGTTTAGGACAGGAGTAGAGCGGACAAATTCTTTCAACGCACAACGCAGAGGGGATTCAGCGAAAATAAGACATTTCATTACCCGTCAGATTTTCCTACCAGGGCTTACTGCGCATGCGCACATCAATATTGCTTCATTAAAAAAATAGAAGAAAACAATCCATCAGTAGGCTATGCGGTACCTGTCCCTTATAGCCAGCAGCATCAAGGAAAATAATAAGAGAGTGATCGTGTGAATAATACTCATAATTGTGATTTTTTTTTTATTTTAAAGGATTAAATACAATAGTATATGCTATTTTGCATGTACTAGGTAAATCGTTCATTATTGCATAATATTAAGTCATAAAAAAAACATTTAATTATCAAAAGAGTAAAATAGATAGTAGATAAAAACAAATGGCATTTCTCTTGACATTAAATGTACCTCGTTGTTATTTATCTTTATCAATTAGTGGACAGAAATCGACAGTATTTGTAGGCTATGTAATGTACACCTATTTCTATATACGCGCATAGCTTTCATGCGCCTAAATATCATTCTCTCATAATTATTGTTTTTCTGTATCATACGAACATTTCAAGCTCAGTTTTATGTTGTAGTAATTTTTTTTTATAATTTAATATAATTATTTTGTTTTGTTGATGTTGGTTTTTGTTGTTCCTTTGTATTTGGTGGTTGTTATTAGAAAAAGACAACAATGTACAGTGTGAAGAGATCAGTATCAAACACAAATCCCACAAATAGATTAATGATGTCATTCAGAAATCAGGATCATTAACAAATTCTGACCTATTCACAAAATGTAAACTAAGTTTTATTAAAATTTAAGAGTGGAATTATCAAGACATAATAATAAAAAAAATCACTTCTCCAGCAACTGGCATCAATCGCTGCAAAAACCTAGATGGGTGTTTTCAAATCAAATCACTTTTCTGACACCAGCAGATTCACTCACACCACCACTTGATGTGAGTCATGCTGACAGTACCCTAGATCCCTTCAAAATGACAGTTCAAATATGCAAAAATACCTTTGATAAAAAAAAAAAAAGTATTACGCTTACACGAGTTGGCTAAAATTAAACTCCCAGTTCTAATAATAAATGTAAAATACGGTACAAAAGACGTGTTTAAACAAAATAATTTTGGCCTAACTACAGTAGGTAGCGTTATAGCCTACTGTCATTTGCTGATAATAAAGTTAATAACAAACCTACCGAGACTTATCGAACGCCAGGTTTTTATTTCTTAATCATGTCTATCAATTTACTAATTTGATGCTAGTGATTGGAGATCGCGAAGCGGCAGGTGCCGCCTACTTTGCCGGGATGTCAGACTTCTTCTTCTTCTTCTTCTTCTTGTTTTGTTTTATGGCAAATTGGGAATATTTTATGGGAATATCCTTCAGATCACACACTGTGTATTAATAGATTTGTGTATACACTATAATATTTCCTTCCACTATTATCCCACCTGATGCTGCTAATGTCCCACCTGTCCTGCCATTTCTTCATCATTTCTTTCTTGATTATTGCCATAACTTCTCCTTTACCATAGGGGATATTTATAACATTATCCTTGTAGATTTTTTGCTATTTTATCTGTTCTCTCATTCCTTATGTTTATATGAGCAGGTAGTAGGTACCGAGAATCTCACATCTATCTGAAGCTCCCACAATCTAAAGAAACTTTAATGAATTTCTAACATTAAATCTTCTCTGTTAGATTTCATATTTTTAATACTATACAGAGCTACTATAGAGTCAACACAAACATACCACTTTGTCTGGTTTTACTTCCTCCACCCACTGCAACCCTACAATAATCGCCATAATCTCTGCCATAACTGACAATTGATCAGTTATTCTTTTCCCGAAACTTATTTAATGATGGTATGTGTATTCCTATGCCTACCCTATCTTCTTCATCTTTGGATCCATCTATAGATATCTAAATAACTAAAATATTTACTTCTTATGTACTGGCTTGCCAGGTGTCCTTTCTCACACTCTTCCCATTCTTCCTTTAATTTCATTATGATACAGCTAAATAGGGATACTACTTATAGGGGTAGGGGAGTTAAAACAGATATTTTCTAATCTTAATTCCTATGATTTAGCCTTTGTTACCCATCCATTAGAAATGCAAAAAATATTTAATTGATATATATTTTTGAACATATAAATACTAGTCTTAGAAATGTGTATCATTTTTTTATTTTAATCTGGCACAGGTTTAAAAGACATTTTCAAGCTTACAGCACAAAATAAATAAACATCCATTTATCAGAAGAAGCATGTTTTTTATATATTCTTTATTCAGTTTTAGTATATTGAATTCTCCATGTTTTCTCTGGTAATTTGCAGTCCTAACACATCATTCTAGAATTACTATAACCCATTGTTAACAAGCAACTAACAAAAACATGAAACTGATACAAGTACCTTATTTGCATTTTCTTTAATGCATTTTCTATGCCCACAAAAAGAACTAGAACAGGCAAACAGAACAGAATAACAATCTTCTAACTTATAGCTTATTGTGCTAATCAAGAAGTATCCCGATCTATAATACACAGCACTTTATTTGGGTTTGTCCTCCACAGGATCAACATCATCCAGATAGTCGTCTGCAAAGTTGAGCATCTGCTGTAGCGCTGTGAGAAGCAGGACGTCACAGTTGAGCTCCAGCTCCAGCTCCTGACTGTAGTTCTTCACCGGTAACACACAAGACACCGGCACACCTAACCGAGAGCTCACCTCCTGCACCTGCAGACACAAAACGACAGCTCATTTACATTTATACATTTAACAGGGATTTCAATCCAAAGTGACTAACATGAGCATGAGCAATTTGTCACAAAACCGACAATATTCGCTAGTATACAATGCCAGGTTTAAGAGAGGTTGACGGTTATGGAGAGTGACTTTGTGCCTTGATGTGAAGGAACAACAAGTCACTGAGTCCTGAACGAAAAGTCCATGTGATCGGGTGATCATGCCTCACCTTCGTCTTGATGTAAGAAGTAATATAAATATTTTGAAGATCTTCCACCACATCAGGACATGCTTCATCTACTTTTGTCACCAAAACCATCTGGGGAATGCCTTAAAAAATGTGTAAATAACCATTAGTTAGTCTTGGAACATTTGGCATAAGACAAGAATAATGCAAACAAACTTACCCAGTGAGTTCACTTTTCTGCGTATGGCAGCGAGTTTTTCCTCTAGTTTGCTGGACATGAGGGAGATTTTGGTGGCGTCGATCACGTACACCACACAGTGTATCTTCTCCTGTAGAGATGCAGGTCTGGAAGACTTTTGCTCATCCGGTTGAAATGGTGCCATGGGGTTGAACTAAATCAAGAGGATTTTGTATGAAACAAACATTTTATCACTCATACTTCAACCTTCATTCATTCTGGAGAATAGTGCACTTACTTTATAGCGGTCTGGTACGTGACCTTGAAGAATGCTGCTGATGTCATCAATATCCAGTCCTGCACCGGATTGCTCCTCGAGTCCCATGGTATCACACAACACAAACGGCAACGGCTTTCCTTCACGACCGTCTTTCACTGGGTATGTGCGAAACTACCAACCAAGAAGAGAAACACATCAAGACCTGAATTCATCAAGAGCTGTTCCTCGCCCTGAAGAGAGACTTCTGTAGGAAACACTGAGTCCTGTTGAATCTGTACCTGTGTGGTGAGACTAGTGCCGGCAGATCCTGACATGGCTTTACTGGTCATGCGGCCCATGAAGACGGAGTTGATGGAGTTGAAGAAACTGGATTTTCCAGCACCTACAGGACCGATCATTAGGATTCTGACCCGACTCACGGACGGCATCATGGGTTTATAATTCCTGATTGATTCCATGAGCTCGTCTTTTCGTCTACAACAGAGATCACACCTTTATTATAACAGTACTGTATGAAATCAGCAGCAAAATATCCCTGAGTGAAAACTTACTTTGCTGTCCACTGAACGTTCCTCCATGGCTCCATCTTGGCACTGATCTGAGTATCTTTTTCTGAGGAAGTTTTATTGTACAACTTACTTTCGCCATAACATTAACAGCACATTAAAAGATACTGGACTCTGAATTTCTATAATTTACTCTACACAACTATATGTGTGTATATCAAATACAATAAACATTTATATAAAAAAAATCTGATAGTTGACTTACTCTGTTTCACTTTGTACACCTCACATTCATTCAACTGAGTGTCATTCCCATACAGTGTGGCAGGATTAAAATCGAATGGATTAAGCCTCACTCCAAATCCACCATTAAAATTCTGTCCTTGATGATGCACAGCTGGTTGGTTGTTGTAGCAAAAGTACAACTGTTGGCCGAAGTTGGGCCAATTAGCATCATCGTAACGTGCATTATATCTACTGTTAATTTTAATGCACACAGGGATCTTGCCCTGAAAGCTGAATAGGAACATGTCTGGATCAGTAATTTGCTGCCCGCTTTGAGTATAATCTACACTAGTGTATCCACCAAAGATGTAGCCTGAACTGTTGTAGGCTACAAGTAAAGTGGGACCCTGACGGTCACATCGCTGATGGAAGGCAGAAGCATTATATCCATGAACAGAAGCTTTGTAGAGAAGAGTCAGTTCAACCTTCCCCAGCAGGCCACAGAGCTGATTTCTCTTCTCTTCTGTTAAATCTGAAGTGAGGGAGTCCAAGCTTTTGTTCATCTTTAAGGCAAGACACAAATATATGAAAAAATGTATATCATATAATTGATGTATACATATACAAATTTAATTTAGTTTGTTGTTAATTTTTTTATTGATTCTTTAGTCTATAATTTATTGTTATCTTTATGGATACATATTGTCATGATTCTGCCATCAGGTCTGTGAGTTCTAGTATTTTGGCAGGATCATGACAGACCCATGTTCTGTGTGCAAGCACATGGCCTTGTGTTTTGGTCATGTGCTTGTGTTGTCTCGTCTCGTTACCCCGCCCCCTGGTTATCCTGATTCTGTCATTAGTGTTTCACCCGTGTCACCTGTTATGTTTGATTAGTCTTCCTATTTAATCCCCTTGTGTTTGCTGTCTTGTGTCGGTTCATTGTTATACGTTGATCGTGAGTACCCTCTGTACATCTAGTCATTGTTAGCGTCTCTTGAAGTCTTGTTTGGTTTCTTGTTCATTTGTTTCCCAGTTTAGTTTAGTCTAGTCAGTCAGGTATTCTGTGTTCCATCTGTTTTGCCCTCTCATGGGTTTTGTTTTCCTGTTTTTGTCATTAAACCGTGTCTTATTGTATACTGTCTGCGTTTGGGTTCATCTCCGTGTCTTACCGTGACAGAATGAACCGACCCATTCTGAACCCAGAGGACAGTATGTCATCCCCACTAAGACAACAATCAGCTGACCAGGAACTATGGTGGCAGTCAGCTATCAACGACAGCAAGTTGGGCAAGCTTCCTTTCCCTCCCCAGGGAGAGAGGTCCCTGAGAGGATATGCTCAGGCCGTGGAGGCAAAGATAAATTTTTTACCGGAGAGCGTGGTTAACCGTTACCTCATCGCGGGTCTCAAAGTTCCTCCACCTCTGGCGGAACGGGAGAGGCTGGCCCACCGCCCGTTCCGGGACATGGTGGACTGCTTGGTTCGTCGGGAGTCACAGGGTCCCATGGTGTCGTTACCTCCTGCCTGTCTGCCGGTGATCCCGGAGGATCTGAGGTTAGGCTTCGTGAGGCTTGGAGAACAGACTCGTCCCAGTTCGACTCCCGAGGCATCATCGGCTCCGCGAATCAGGAGGAGGAAGAGGAGACCTGCGTCTGCCCAGCCAGAGCCAGTTCACGCCCCGTCTGTCCAGCTAGAGACTGTTCACGCCCCGTCTGTCCAGCTAGAGACTGTTTACGCCCCGTCTGCCTTCCTGAGCTGGGACTATCTGTAGCGTCTGGCTCGGATCTTAGAGAGGCCGGTGTTCGGTGTTTCGGAGCTGAACCCAGTGCCCGTTCCAGAGCCCGCTACGGCAAGCGCTGTTCCAGAGCCCGCTACGGCAAGCGCTGTTCCAGAGCCCGCTACGGCAGGCGCTGTTCCAGAGCCCGCTACGGCAGGCGCTGTTCCAGAGCCCGCTACGGCAGGCGCTGTTCCAGAGCCCGCTACGGCAGGCGCTGTTCCAGAACCCGCTACGGCAGGCGCTGTTCCAGAGCCCGCTACGGCAGGCGCTGTTCCAGAGCCCGCTACGGCAGGCGCTGTTCCAGAGCCCGCTACGGCAGGCGCTGTTCCAGAGCCCGCTACGGCAGGCGCTGTTCCAGAGCCCGCTACGGCAGGCGCTGTTCCAGAGCCCGCTACGGCAGGCGCTGTTCCAGAGCCCGCTACGGCAGGCGCTGTTCCTGAGCCCGCTACGGCAAGCGCTGTTCCAGAGCCCGCTACGGCAAGCGCTGTTCCAGAGCCCGCTACGGCAAGCGCTGTTCCTGAGCCCGCTACGGCAGGCGCTGTTCCTGAGCCCGCTACGGCAGGCGCTGTTCCTGAGCCCGCTACGGCAGGCGCTGTTCCAGAGCCCGCTACGGCAGGCGCTGTTCCAGAGCCCGCTACGGCAGGCGCTGTTCCTGAGCCCGCTACGGCAGGCGCTGTTCCAGAGCCCGCTACGGCAGGCGCTGTTCCAGAGCCCGCTACGGCAGGCGCTGTTCCAGAGCCCGCTACGGCAGGCGCTGTTCCAGAGCCCGCTACGGCAGGCGCTGTTCCAGAGCCCGCTACGGCAGGCGCTGTTCCAGAGCCGGTCGCCGTGAGCGCGGCACCCAGTCCTGTCCCGTCACCAACCGTGTTCCCCGTCAGAAGTCCCCGGACTGTCTCCTCGTGTGACCCTGTCTCTACTGCCCCCGGACTCCCGTTTGTTTCCCCCGTCATGGTTCAACCTAGGACTGTTTCTCCGTCTACTCACACCACTCCACCCAAGTCCGTTCGGGTCCCCCGTCCTAAGCCCACACCCTGTAGTTCCAAGATCACCGTCCCGCCCACCCACCCTGGACTCTCGCTCAAAGACTCTGTTGTCCCTCCGCCTCCCCTTCCTTGTTTATTTTTTCTGATGTTTCACCCTAACCCGGTTATTGTTCACACTTGTATGCCCCTGTTATTATTTGTCATGTTTTGTTGGGTCTGGTCTATGTCTCTGTCAGTCTTGTCCCGCGTTTAATGTCTCCTTGGGGAGCGTCTGGTAGCCGCTCTTTAAGGAGGGGGTACTGTCATGATTCTGCCATCAGGTCTGTGAGTTCTAGTATTTTGGCAGGATCATGACAGACCCATGTTCTGTGTGCAAGCACATGGCCTTGTGTTTTGGTCATGTGCTTGTGTTGTCTCGTCTCGTTACCCCGCCCCCTGGTTATCCTGATTCTGTCATTAGTGTTTCACCCGTGTCACCTGTTATGTTTGATTAGTCTTCCTATTTAATCCCCTTGTGTTTGCTGTCTTGTGTCGGTTCATTGTTATACGTTGATCGTGAGTACCCTCTGTACATCTAGTCATTGTTAGCGTCTCTTGAAGTCTTGTTTGGTTTCTTGTTCATTTGTTTCCCAGTCTAGTCAGTCAGGTATTCTGTGTTCCATCTGTTTTGCCCTCTCATGGGTTTTGTTTTCCTGTTTTTGTCATTAAACCGTGTCTTATTGTATACTGTTTGGGTTCATCTCCGTGTCTTACCGTGACACATATTAGAGGTAGCAGTATTGGCCGCATTAATAAAACAATTCTAGTTGTTTCAGTTTTTTTTATACTCATAGAAGGAACCACACTTTAGTTAAATTAACAAATTAGACTAACAGTAAACAATTATTTACTTGATGTCAGCATAAACGAATACATTTTTAACACTGTAAGATGTTTACGTTAACATTATTTTCTACCATGGTATCGCAGATGGAGCTCAGGAGATAAGCAGTGTTAAACACGGTTTCACTTTCAGCCGGTCAGAAACTAGACCGTTTAACTAGAAATGAAACTGAAGTCAGAGAATGACTGAATGGACGAATTAATTTTTATTTAATCACTGCATGCAATATAATAAGAGTTTGTTAAAAGTGAAATAGCCTACTTACTTAGATCTGAGAAACTTTCGTGTTGGAAAACGACAGCATTAGGCTTACGATAAATATGTGTTTTAGATTAATCTATAGGCCTACAACATCAAAATTTTTGAAATGTGATTTGTGATATTGTATCGTCTATGAAGCTTACCTTTTAGCTGTAGCCTATAGGCCAATCTTTGTGCATCAAACACTGAAATGCTCTTCGTACAAGATCATACACCAGCATTAAAAAAGCATGCAAGCTCCTCCTATAAAACACTGATCTGCCCTTCAATTTTCCCTTTCCCTTTTCTCTTCTTTCCCTGGCCTTAGTCATAACAGAGAACAGCAAATCCACTAGGGTTGGCACCCGTCCCTTAAAATACGGAATCATCCCGTATTTACAAATAAAATGATGAGTCCCGTGTCAAATCAATAAGGCACGCGATTTGTCCCCTATTTTACATAATGCCCACACATAGTTGGATAAAAACATAAGCATTTTCCAGTATGGATAATACTAATAGCAAATAGAGAAATCAATTTCACAATTACGTTATGATTAGAATCTAATGAATTTTGTCCATTTTCTAAGCGGGGTCAGACTAGTGCATGATTAATCATATCGCAATCGCGATGTCAAGCCTATGCGATAATATGACACAAAATGCTGCGATTTTATATGAAATAAACAAATTAGGACTGTTAACACAGCATCTGTTATTTTTTGTCATCCTTTGGCTAGTGTTACATGATCCCGCTCTTATTCGTCCGAATGCTTTAAAGTTTAAACTAATGCGCAAGTCAAAAAAGGCAAGTCACAGGCGCTCGCCTGTGAATGTCCTGACTCACAGAAAGACGCGCGCCAGTATCATGCTCATGCACAGACCGCGCGCCAGAATACACTTCTCTTTCGCGCTTGAACGAACAATAACACACACACAATTATGCCAAACTAAAGTTTGTCAAGTATCTTCATAACATAAGAGCAGTCTTATAAGTTATGATGGACATAAAGAGTTGTGAGATCCGCGTCTCTGGCAGCAGCGGCTGGTCTTAAAGGGCCAGCAGCCAATAAAGCTGTACTGTCAGTATAATCAAAGAACAAAGGGAAGAGAGAAAATTACCCACTGCTCTTGACTAAAGAACTTGTGTAGCTTTAATAAGGATTATTCTATATATAATTTCTAATTTATGCAGCGCAGACTGTTTGATAACTTTATTAAATGTATGTACATGTCCTGTTATACACAGGAAGGGCATGCAGGTAAATATGACATTTATTATGGGTTTATGTGAGGATCGTTTGAAGTTCACTTAAATTAAAAGTTTTTATCCAGACATCAATGGCTTATTTATCATTATAGGTGTTATCAATTATTTAGTTGTTATTGCTAGTTTGAGTTGAGAAATACACATTTCAGAATTATCACTAATCTGTGTGTGCATTTGCTTTAGAACCGAACAAGTTGACTCATGAAACCATTTGTTTATTATATCGCAATCGCAATATTGACCTCAATAATCGCAATATGACATTTTCCCCAAATCGTGCAACCCTAGGTCAGACCATATATCATTGTGATATGGGGCCGTGAATGGGTGTCCCTTATTTTGCCACACTGAAGGTGGCAACCCTACATCCATCTATCCATCCATCCATCTATCCATCCATCCATCCATCCATCCGTCTATCTGTATCTATCTATCTGTATCTATCTATCTATCTATCTATCTATCCATCCATCCATCCATCCATCCATCCATCCATCCATCCATCCATCCATCCATCCATCCATCCATCCATCCATCCATCCATCCATCCATCCATCCATCCAGCCAGCCAGCCAGCCAGCCAGCCAGCCAGCCAGCCAGCCAGCCAGCCAGCCAGCTATCCATTTATCCATCTATCCATCCATCTTTCCATCCATCTATCTAATCTATATGAATTGATTACATAATGTGTATACAACACTCACTGCTGCAAACGTTTTTTTTTTGTGTGTGCTTTAATGAAATTCTGTGTATTTAAATCAGCTCTATCCTAAATAGAATGTAATTCTCGGTTTGAATCAATTCGGTTTGTTTTGTGAACCGGTTCAGACGGCCATTAAAAAGATCCGACTCATAAGCGATCTGTTCACGAATCGGACATCGCTAATCAAGGGAGATCCGTCGCCAACAACACCACCATTTCAGTGCGGTAAACCAACCATGGGGACCCGTGACGACGAATACGATTATTTGTTTAAAGGTCAGTGATTAATGTAGTTTCAAAGAGAACAATAGACGTTTTTTTGTTTTCGTTTATTATCAAAGAGAACGGCAAGTTTTCATGATGACTGTCGCTAGCTGGTTTAGCTGGAATGCTAGGGTGCTGACATTACTATAGAAATATTAACCGGCGACTTTCAAAGAATCAAAAGTTGAAAGCAGATTAATACATTTAAATAGTGATTTTCATGATTTGCATCGACAGTATTCACTCAACCATTATGCAATTCGATTAATTTAGTTTGTATTATGTTAGCTAAGCAGCTACATAGCTCTCAAACTGCAGTAAAAGCTAAAGTGAACTATATAAAACTAACTTATCTGTTTTAATATAAGCAGTTCGTACCTAAAGTATGAACAAAATCTGTTCAATTCACTTCAGCGGAATATGCGTCTAAACTAATAACGTCGAAAAACGGGACATTTTTATTCGTTTTGTAATGTGTTGCTTAATATTTACGTGTGGTTGTGTTGCTAGGCCATTTGAAACTTTTTGTCGTTTATTACACAAGAGTCCCTTCTTGATGTTCAACAGGCCAAATTTGGCCATTAACCTGCAATTGTACGCAATTTTGTAGTTGGGACGTATTCACAACTCGTAATTTAGTTAAATCATTAAGCTGACATATGAACTCTGTAATGTGAAGTTAACTGACAACAGTAGATGATCATGACGTCATTCTAAAAACATTTGTGTGTGTGTGAGTTTTGCCCATTCAAATACGTCTTGTTCCTGTTGGGCTCCATTGGGTTCCTGTTTTTACACTAAGCCTTTAACAAGTTTGAGTGAGAAACCACAAATAACTGTCTGTAAAGGTTTCACAGATGTGCCACATTGGTGGTTATTAAGATTTCTTGTTGAAAGCTTTGACCTGTGTTTCTCCAGTTTATCTACAACCGTTTTGTGAATTACTTCAGGTTTCATCTAGAAAAAGTGAATGGTGACCACGTTGCAACAGACACAGTATGAGCTGTTTGATATTTTCTATGCATTTCTCATTCTTTATGCAATTTGACTAAGCCTATGTTTCAGTTTTTATGGTGTCAAATTGACGGAGCAAAAGGAAAATGACAGTGGAAGTGTGTGTTTGTAGATTATGGCTTCTTTCTTATCTCTCTGGCCTCGTCATGTTGAAGTAACCAGGATGACTGACTAATCTATTGTTTCTGCTTTTCAAATGATGACATTGTATGCTTTGGGTGCACACTTTGGTTTGTGGTTTAATTTCAAGGACTGTTCTTTTTTTTGGCCTTCGTTTTATCTTTTATTTGTATGGTGATGGATGGCTATAATATCTTCACTATGAACATGTTTTTTTATAAGGGCAGCTATGAAGCGTTAATAGATATCAGGTCTTGCTCGAAACAGCCTGATGTTGTCTTATGTTTTCTAGTGGTGCTCATTGGAGACTCTGGCGTGGGGAAGAGTAACCTGTTGTCCCGTTTCACTCGGAATGAGTTCAACCTGGAGAGCAAGAGCACCATTGGTGTGGAATTCGCAACCCGCAGCATCCAGGTGGACGGCAAGACCATAAAGGCTCAGATCTGGGATACAGCAGGACAGGAGCGCTACAGAGCAATCACATCAGCGTGAGTACATGAGCACTGGCTGCACACACAGCAGGTCCCAAAATAAGCTTTAAAAGGCTTTTTTTTGTGATCTAATAATAAAAAATAATAACAAATTCTTAGAAAATGGGTAAAAATAAATATTAAACAATAATAACATAATTATATATATACAGTATATTATAATAAAAAAACACTTTTTAAATTCTATTTAATAAAAGGGTAATTTTATTTATTTTATAGAAATATTATTAATGATATTATATAGATTAAAGATAAAATAATTATAATTTTATAAAATATAATATGATTTAAATTATTATTGTTAAAATAGTTGTAATATTTGAAATTCTTTATTCTTCATTGTGTGAGTCACACTGGTCAAAATGTTTAGATGTTTTTTCACTGTAAAATTATTTGTTATATACACTGGGGGGAATAATTATTTGATCCCCTGCTGATTTTGAAAGTTCGCCCACTTACAAAAAAATGAAGGGTGTATCATTTTTATGATAGGTTTATTTTAACGTATAGAGACAGAATATCAACCAAAAAATCCAGAAAAAAACACATTATATAAAGGTTATAAATTGATTTGCATTTCAGTGAGTGAAATAAGTATTTGATCCCAGAGCAAAACATCATTGAGTACTTGGTGGAGAAACCCTTGTTGGCAAGCACAGTGGTAAGACGTTTCTTGTAGTTGGTCACCAGGTTTGCACACATCTTAGGAGGGATTTTGGTCCACTCCTCTTTACAGATCATCTCTAAATCCTTAAGGTTTGTTAGCTTTCGCTTTGCAACTCAAAGTTTCAGCTCCCTCCACAGATTTTCTATAGTATTAAGGTCTGGAGACTGGCTAGGCCACTCCAAGACCTCAATGTGCTGCTTCTAGAGCCACTCCTTTGTTGCTTTGGCAGCATGTTTTGGGTCATTGTCATGCTGGAAGTCCCATCCACGACCCATCTTCAGTGTTCTGGCTGAGGTAATGAGGTTCTCATCCAAGATTTTAAGGTCCATCAGCCCCTCAATACAATGAAGTCGTCCTGTACCCTTAACAGAGAAACAGCCCCAGAGCAAGATGTTTCCATCTCCGTGCTTGACTGTAGGGATGGTGTTCTTGGGGTGTCGTAGTCAGCATTTCTCTTCCTCCAAACACAACGAGTTGAGTTGATGCCAAAGAGCTCAATTTTGGTCTCATCTGACCACAGCACTTCCTCCCAAGCCTTCTCTAAATCATTAGATGTTCATTGGCAAACTTCAGACGGGCTTCTACATGTGCCTTCTTGAGCAGGGGGACCTTGCGTGTGCTGCAGGATTTCAATCCATTGCGGCGTAGTGTGTTACCAATGGTTTGCTCGGTGACTGGGGTCCCAACTGCCTTGAGATCATTAACAAGCTCCTCCCGTGTAGTTCTGGGCTGATTCCTCACCTTTCTCAGGATCATCCTTACCTCAGATTTTGCATGGAGCTACAGTTGTCTCCTTCTCACCAAGCTTCTTGCTGATGGTCTTGTAGCTCATTCCAGCATTGTGCAGGTCTACAGTCTTGTCCCTGATGTCCTTTGACAGCTCTTTTGGTCTTGCCCATGGTGCTGGAGAGGAAGGAATGAAAGATACAGATTCTGTGGACAGGTTTTTTTATGCACATTATAAGCTGACATATGGAGTACTTTCTTAAAGTGACACAGTTTTGTCTGTGTAAATACAGATTCAGAGAGTAGGTAAAATTTACTGGGAAAAGTCTACACTGTAGTATACAAAAAGAAAATGAACATTTGTATTTTTACAGTACATGTTTTTTTCTAGAAATGTGTTACATATAAACAAAGAATTGAGGAGTTCTTTTCCAAAACGCTATAAATCCATTTCAATAGTTTTCAGGAATTTTTTTTTTTTACTTAGACCCACACATTTTGTGAATATCCAATTTATCCTGTTAAAATGTTTTTTTGGCTCAGTCTGAACATGTTGAACGATTATTAAATCAAACAACAATATTGTTTATGATAAATTCAAAGTTAATTTTTTTTTCAAAACGCTATAAATCCATCAAGTTTTTTCCAAAACGCTATAAATCCATCAAGTTTTTTTCAAAAATGTATGGTTTGTCTTTGAAAAAAAACAAAAAAAAACATGCAACATATAATCAGGGACACGTATAAATTAATATAAATTAAATTTAGTAACACATTTAGGCTAATAGTCATTCGGTGAAAAAAGTAATGTCATGCTAATGTGACATGAAAAGTACTGAATAGTTCTACGTACTAGCCTACAGATAGATAAACGAGATAAACTGGCCTTTATATTGACCTTGATAAGTTGCTATGGTAGATTGTGTTTTTTATCAGATCGTCCGGCGACAGCCTTTTCGGCCTGACAGAAACCCTTTGCGGCAACTTTGTTGACATCCCACTGTTGGTATTATCGCGCCACCCGAGTGACGAGCCTTCTTTTTTTGTTCTTTTTGGTGATTTTCTTTGTCCAGTCTGCGTTTTCTTCCCCCAGGAAAAGGTCTCACTGGCTCATCAAGGCCATCAAAAGTGTTATCACTCATTTTGATGAATGAATGAACATAAACAAACCTCTGTTCAGAGCGCCGCCGTGTTGGATTGCGTAGAGCGCGATTCTGATTGGTCGAGAGAGGATTTATCGCGTTTAGGCTAAAAGTAGGTTTGGCGCTTATCCCGTTTTGGAAAATAACTGGATCTTGCAGTACTTTTTAAACAAGGAAATATAGCGATTTGGCATGAAACGTTGATGGAGCAGTGAATACGTTCAGAACACAGCAAAATGACATGACAAACTCATTTTTTACAAAAATGGCGTTTATCGCGTTTTGGAAAAGAGCTCTTCAATTCTTGTCATGGAAGAGCAATAGGAATTTATGAACTGTATGTGTTAGATGAATATATATATATATATATATATATATATATATATATATATATATATATATATATATGATTTTCTTTATTTTTATTTTTTGCAGCAATGTGTTACATGTAAACTGAAAATGTTCAGTTGCTTGTTCATTTTTACACTCTATTATGTCTTTCTCTAACACATACAGTACATTTCTTCTTAGTTACATATCTTCCTATTGCTCTTCCATGACAAGAATTTTTTGTTTATACACTAACGTTCAAAATTTGGGGTCAATTTGTTTTTTTAAAAAAAAAAAAAAAAAAAAAAGAAATTAATACTTTTCTTCAGAAAGGACGCATGAAATTGATATAAAGTGACAGTAAAGACATTTATAATGATGCAAAATATTTATTTTTTAATGAAATGCTTTTCTCTTGAACTTTCAAAGAATCCTGAAAAAAATGAATCACTGTTTGCACAAAAATATGAAGCAGCACGACTGTTGTCAACTGTGATAATAATCATTAATGTTTCTTGAGCATCAAATAATCATATTAGAGTGATTTCTGAAGGATCATGTGACACTGAAGACTGGAGTAATGATGCTGAAAATTCAGATTTGATCACAGGAATAAATGACATTTTAAAATATATTCTCATAGAAAACAGCTGTTTTACTTTGAAATAATATTTAACAATATTTAACACAGTTTTGTATTTTTAATCAAATAAATGCAGCCTTGGTGAGCAGAAGAGATGTCTTTTAAAAACATAAAAAATCTTACCGACCCCAAACTTTTGAACGGTAGTGTATGTAGCACATTTCTAGAAAAAAATGCAAATGTATTTATACAGTACTGATGTAGCTGCTGGTGGTTTATAGTTTAAATTCTATAAAACTTAAATATCAAAAATTATTACAAAGAATAATTTTATTAATCACTGCATCATTTAGTAATTTTATTAATCATTAATGATGAAATTATAATATTTAGAATACTGTAATTTATTAAAGTAGGAGTAGTAGTAGTAGGCTAGTTGTAATAATAATAATAATTTACCAAAAGTAATAAGTAATTTCAGAGTTGTGGATCAAATAAAAAATATTGATTTGAAATAAATTAATATATATATTATTATAATTTTATTTCTTGTATAGAAATATGCTTATCAGTTAAAAAAATGTAAATATAGTATAAGTAATTTCATATAGTAATTGGTTGTATAATTATATAATATATTCTAATTGTATTACTATTATTATTATTTGTATTAATGTTTTACCAATAGTAGTACAAATGTAAAACAATTTTATAGTTACTAATAAAATTATTTATAGTGTAATTAATAATAATTCTATGAAATTAAAAAAAATATCAAAATTGATTACACATATTTTTATTCTTAATGTACTGCATCACTATTTGTTCTGTCATTGTCAGAACAAATATTTACATCCATTTATCTTTACTGAATATGATCCTGTACGATATACATTTTCAGTATGCGTTTTGCGTGGATCTTGTTTACAGGTACTACCGGGGTGCAGTTGGAGCTCTTCTGGTCTATGACATCGCAAAGCATCTGACTTACGAAAATGTGGAGCGCTGGCTGAAGGAGCTGCGGGATCACGCGGATAACAACATTGTCATCATGCTGGTGGGCAACAAGAGCGATTTGAGGCACCTGAGGGCCGTGCCCACCGATGAGGCCAGAGCTTTTGCAGGTGAATGTCTCCTCCGGCTTTTTTATGATGTTGGTTGAGAACAGATCTACTTCAGGTGTTAAAATATCTCTCATCTTGTGTTATCTAGAGAAGAACAATCTCTCCTTCATTGAAACATCGGCTTTGGACTCCACAAATGTGGAGGAGGCATTTAAAAACATACTAACAGGTGGGTCCTGATTCTGATTAAAGGTGTGACCACAGTAGACAAAATGCAGGTAATTTTGTGAGTACATTTATTTTTGTTGGTCAAAGTGGTGAATCCGCTCGACCAACTCAAACCCATTAGGAAATCTATCGCCCTTGTGCAAAATTCAGTGGATTGCAATTGAGATTTTGGCCTGAAAATTCGCAATTAATAATTGTGACCATTCCCTAACACAGTCCCATTGGGCATCTCAAATTAAAAATCTCGTAACGTAACTCGGCTCTTTTTGTTGCAGAAATCTATCGGATCGTGTCACAGAAGCAGATCGCAGACAGGTCCATGCATGACGAGTCTCCTGGGAACAACGTAGTGGACATCAGTGTGCCGCCCACTACTGATGGGTTAAAGGGCAACAAATTTCAGTGCTGTCAGAACCTGTGACCCCACTTCCCCCGGCTCTAACCCAACCCTTGGGGTTCAGTTCCCCTCTATTTATCTCGGCTTTGCTCCTGTGTGTTGTGCTATGGCTACGGCTCTTTCCTCTTTTTACCTTGTTGTGATTTCCACGCAAATTTTAGATATCCCTTAGAAGCGTGAATCTCTAGGTAACATTCCTTGTCCTTTTTTGGGGGGGTTCTTGTTTGTTTGTCCCTGTTTTTTCTTTTTCTTTATTATTCTCCACTCTGAATTCATGTTTTCGCGGCAACATTTTTTCCTCGGAAGTGATTATTCGGGCGCTGATCGTGTGATCCGCTCCTACGGAAAAGGGAT
Source organism: Meda fulgida (assembly GCA_030578275.1). Taxonomy (NCBI): domain Eukaryota; kingdom Metazoa; phylum Chordata; class Actinopteri; order Cypriniformes; family Leuciscidae; genus Meda; species Meda fulgida. The sequence goes on along the minus strand of CM060637.1, from coordinate 9,633,104 downwards.
GGTGAGGGATCAGTGTGTCTTCGGCTTCCAGCCACTCTGATGGGTATTCTCTGGGATCCTCACTAAACATAAACCCTCTGTAAAGCCAGATCCTAGAGGGGACGTCTGACTTGAGCTTAAATGGGCAAGAAAAGAAAAAAAAAGTGCACGTTTTGCGAATTCGTCTCGTTTGGATCGTGGGAATACCAAAGGAGGGCTGCTGTCATCTTTATTTCAGTTCTTAAATGTTTCAAGCATCACACTCTTAGTCCTATTCTGCAATGTTTTACGCTAGGGCTGACGGGTGTGGATTAGTGCAATTTGTTTGATGCATTCAGATTGCCGTATATATAGCAGTTATGTCAATGTGTCTACTAAGCATTTCATGAGAAATTATTCAAATAACAGTTATATATATATATATATATATATACATTTATATATAAACTATTCATTGCATTGCTGAGGTATTATATCTCTTCTGTGGGAAAATGCAATGTTCCGCAGTGTTTTAGATGGTCAGTTGTTTAACCGGTCTGTGAAAACGTCACTATATATTAGATTGTTTGACTTTAAATGATATGGCTATTTTGGAAATGCCTTATGTTTTCCCATACTGTGATTAAGATGCCTTTTTCAAGTGTGGTTATGTGACATTTACACATTCATGAAGTCACAACAGCTGTGTTGCCTTTTATCAGGTTACATAAAAATGGAAAATAAACCAAATTACTGTCACAATTGCAATCATGATTTATTTTTTTGACTCCATATTACACAACACGCCTGTCACAGCATGATATACATGTCTGAATCCGTACCTAACAAAAAAGTGTCACATGCACCATGGTTGGCATGACTCATTGAGGGTTAGGTACAGATGAGAAACGATCTAGAAACGCGATTAGTTGGCGATGTCACCTTTGTGAAGAATCTACGCACCTATAGACTGAACATGTAAAATGCATACGCATGATGTCACCGTTTTCACAAATTCGTGTTTTTGTCGTTTACAGTGAGGTGATAATGGCATCATTTTTTTAAAAACTCTAAAACAATTTTTCAAAAGTTTGCTTTTTCAGGCCCCCAAAATGGCATCGTCGTGTAAATAAACAGCCAAAATGCATAAAAGTTTTCTGTGTCTCGTAATTGGCCTATTAGTTTGCATGTCACAAGGAATACACCAGGTTAAATACAAATTAGGGGCTGTTTACAGCCGTCCATTTACACGACAACAGTGTTTTGGGGGCCTGAAAATACAAACTTTTGAAAACAGGTTTCAAAGGATATGTTTTTGAAAATGATACCGTTACTGTCTCCATGTAAACTACAAAAACGTGAATTTGTGAAAACGGTGACGTCATACGGTGACGTTTCTATTTTTAGTACATTGTTGTCGTGTAAATGTACCCTAAAACTATTAAAATAATGTATCTTAATTAAAATAAAGCTGACATAAAATATAAATACTGTATCCCCATTGATAAACTCTAAATGAAATTAGAAATTGACAAGAAAATTTAAAAGTTTGTTGAAGCACTAAAGTTATTAACTGGGAATAAATAACTAAAACTGAAATAAAGTTAAATCAAACCTAAATATATATTTTTTTTTAAATGACAAAAGCACATAATGACATTTAAAATGAGAATTAAAATATATATATATAAAAATCAAAGCTAATTAATATTAATGAATCTCTAATAAAATCATAACTAAAACAACAATGGTTCACCTGTATGTCAAAATTAATGTATTGATGTTTTTTTAAACAATTAAATTAAATTATTAAGGATTTTAAACTAGTTTTAATTCAAGTGTTTAAATCCAAGATTTGGTCAAAATTACATTTTGTTCAAGAACAATGTGACCACAGCCTCATATAAAAGAAAACTACTCGTCAAAAGAAATAAAATTAGGATTTTTAGATGACATTTCTTCAAAACTCAGGAATAAAAGTATATCTTAAGTGTATTAATCTTAAATGTATCTTAATCTTAAAATTACACATTCAATTTAATATGTAAATAAGTTTGTCATGAAGTTGTTCAACTTTGTTCACTTGCTAAAAAAATATTTTATAAAAGTATTAGTTAAAGTTAAAGTTAAGTTAGTTAAAGAATGATTCTCAACATTAAACAATCGATAAAAATGATAAAGCTCGTAAATTAAGCACAAAATTAAAAACCTAAAACATGTTGAAGAAAAAAAAACTTTTAGATTATATTAAACAAATTGTTAAAAACTAAAAAAGACGTTATAAAAGCACATTCTTATACACGAAACTGAAAACTGAAATATTACACATTTTGTTGACTATTGCTAAAAAATAAAGGATTTCATATAAAAAATGATTATCAAATCAAACCATTTTTCCATCACAACACAAAAGCTCACCATGCGGAGGGAACAGTCCTTAGAAATAACAATAGGCACTTGTCGGAGAACGGTTATTCACAAAGCTGTTTACGTAAATTCCGAAGCAGCGCTGCGTACAGAAGCCCCTCCTCCTACGCTCTTATCGTACACGCTACACAGCGCTAATCAGAGACGTCGGTAGGAGGCCGAGCCGAGTCGTTTGCTGAAAGGATCAAACCCAAAACAAGACTTGTACGTTTACCTTATCGTTTGAAAACAAGCGTCATTTTCTAAAGGAATTCACATTTAAACACAACAGCTCAACATGGAGATTCAGAAGGTAAGATTAGACAATAAATGTTGTTTTAATCTATAATCCCAGGCTTTGGTGGCATATTTTGCTACATGGCTAATGTAACTAGCAGCCTATGCAGCTGCATTATTACACATTCAATCTGACTGTGCCTTAATACGTTTCGAATCGTTTTAATTTTAATTTAAACGAATAGTCTGAAATCTATACAACATTTAGCGCTGTAGTAGAGGACATTTATGTTTAATTTGCAGCTTGTGATGTGTGCCAAAGGCCCACCCAAGACCAGTGTCACAGATCAAACCAGATCAGATGGTTTTAAATCCAAGTAGTGGATTTAATATATTGGGGGATACAAATGAAAAAGACAGGGTATAAAAGTGCACGTTCATGCACAAAAATGAAATATTACAGGAAGTAGCCTAATGCATAAACACATTTTGTTCACTAGTGCTAAATTAAAGACAAGTGTTTCAGTCAAAGTGTGATTCTCATATCAAACCATATTTTTCCCATCACAACACGTAAAGCTCCACGTGAGCAGTGAACAGCCCTTAGATATAATAACAATAGGCTCTTCTCGGAAGACGGGTTTTCACAAAGCTGTTGACGAAAAACGCTACGTTTTCTATTTCTGTTTAAAATAATAGCCTGAAATCTATAAAACATTTAAAACGCTACATTGGAAGAAATGTGTGTTTAATTTGCATTTTGTGGAGCCTTTAATCTAACATGGCAGTGCATTCATGCTGTTCATTTCTGTCCATACAGTCCCATGTTATGATGTTGGTTTGATTTAGATTTCATAGTCCAGCAAGTTGTCATCCCACAAAAGATGTCTTAAATAATGATGTCTAGGTAGACCTTTCTTTCTTTCTTTCTTTCTTTCTTTCTTTAGCACTGCTAAATGCAACCAAGGTTGCCCAAAGTGCTTTACATTAAAATAAAAAAGAATAAATATAAAACATACATATAGTCACATCTCACACCACATATACCACATTGAGATTACCTGTTATAAGCGGTCAATGATAAATGCACCTTGAGCAAGTTCCTGAAGACTGATATAGATTTAGCAGCTCTAATAGATAGATGCAGCTCATTCCATAATCTCAGTCCCATAACAGTGAAAGCGCGATCACCTTTGTAAAGGCCAGAAGGCGCTTAGCCCTTGGAACGACAAGAAGCATTTGATTTTCTGCGCAACGCAATGATCTAGGGTGATTATAAGGAATCAAAAGTTTTGCAAGGTACACGGGGGCCTGATTATTTAGAGATTTGTATACAAACATTAAAATCATATATTTGACTTTAAGATCCCTTGAAAAAGTAAAGTAATGGATTACTCTTAATTTTTCAGTAATTTATGTATGTTTTTAATGTAACCATCTCCCTTTAAATACTGTGGTCAGTTCAAGAATAATTTATGCAATTTTATATTATTTATTTGAAAGAATTAAAAGAGCAGTTTCATGTATCTTTGTATTGTTCAATTGGTTGAGGTTGATATGGGATTTAGAAAGTAATTTGTAATAAGTAATGCATGACATTTTAGAGAGAGTAATTAGTACAGTAATCTAATTACATGGTTGAAGATGCAATTATAAGTTTGTGACTTTTTTGGGTAACTTACCCAACACTGATTATGACATATTGTGTTAAAAAAAAAACTCACATTGTTTTAAATCTTTCCTGAATTTCTTCTGTGGAACACAAAAGGAGACGTTTTGAAGAATATCCAAGCTGCACTTTTTTTTATACAGAATGAAAGCATGTAGTGATTATGATGTATAATAATGCAATGGGGGAATATGTGTGGGTCCTTATAATGCCAAATGTATTATGTTACCAGTAAAAAGTGGCCTACAAAGTCATTTATTTATTTATATCTTTGATTTATGAGTTGATGAGTTGATTATGAGTCAAGCTGTCAATCAATTAAAATCAGGTTTTTGATTTTAAAATGTTTCTGACACTAAGTTTGGAATATAGTGGACAATTCATTCTTTTTTTGTGGGACTTTTATAGTACACGTTTAAAAGTAAAATATGGTCCTGAAAATAAACTCTAAATAATAAAATAAACGTATAAATATATATATATATATATATATATATATATATATATATATATATATATATATTCACACACACACACACACACACACATGGAATATATATATATATATTCCGTGTGTGTATATATTATATTTTGACTCGTCTCTTAATTGATTCCTAAAATAAGCAAAAAACATAGTTACAGTTAGGCACTTGGGCCCATTTTTGGATGATTTAAAAGCACAAATGTGGAGCGTATAATTTTATTAATGCACTTAAAAAAAAATTCTGTTAAAACTCATTTATTTGAGCTGTAAAAATGTTTACATAATTTTTTTGGGTTTACCCCTGTAAAGGTCAATTCATGCGGCACAGACAAACGCCAACCAAGTTCTTTTGCTGGTATCTCACTGTAACTCAGATTTTTGCTTCTTTTGTAAGAAAAGGATGGACAAGTTATTTTTTTGTGGTAATCAATATTATGCCACAAATGCTGTTTAGTGCTAAACTTGTATTGAACACGTAATATTTTGTTAATAGCTAAGTATATAATTAAGGTGCAGTCGCTTTTTCTGTTGTTCAGTGAATTTTTGTTTAGTGAAATAAAGTCATTTCATTACGAATCCACACAATTTGCATATAGGTGAGATATTTACTCATGCAGATTTTGCATTGGTTTCAGTTGGTCACATGGATTCACAGCATTGACTCCTGTGTGGGTTGTGGGCTTCATATATCACTACACTATTGAGGATAGACAATTTAGCATTTTTGCCTGAAAATTTTTGCCAATTTTGCCAAAACTGGCTATTCTCCCTCAAAATTACAGTGTAAATGTTTCTTCTCTCTGCAGTGATAGGGTCTTTGTGACTTGAGGTGTGGGAGCGAGGCTGCTCCCTGATTCCCCCTGGTGTTCCCCTGCCCCCCGCCCTCCTGGACGGCCCCGAAATGACCACAGGGGAGTGTTGCCACCTCCCAGGCTCCCTGTGTGACTGCACTGGCAACGCTGCCCTGTCCAAAACCGTAGAGGAGGCTGACAACCGCCGGGCCCAATACGTCACCCAGGTCACGGCCAAGGATGGACGTCTACTATCTACTGTTATCAAAGCCCTGGGCACCCAGAGGTGAACAAATCGAAACGATATTTTGTGTAATATTAAGCATGCAATTTAACGTAGTCACATGATGCTCATTTCTGTGACTTACAGATAAAGCTGTTAACTTTGTTCTCTGTTAGTGATCGGCCAATTTGTCGGATCTGCCACGAGGGTCAAGACGTGTGCAACAGCGAGGGGCTTCTCTCACCATGCGACTGCACAGGCACGTTGGGCACGGTCCACAAGAGCTGCCTGGAGAAGTGGCTGTCGTCCTCTAACACCAGCTACTGTGAGCTGTGCCACACTGAGTTCACCATCGAGCGCCGGCCCCGACCCCTCACAGAGGTAACACAGGTTAATGCCTTTAGCCACATCTGCATGGCTCCGCCTCTCTTTTCCACTTTTCCATTGTACATTTATATATATATATATACTTTTTCAATAATAATTGTCATTATTATTGTTGTCATTTATGCCATTTTCTGTTTCTGCAAAGTTATTTATTTATTTATATCTTTGATTTGTCATGTCTAATGGTTAAGCTATACATGTCTCAGTTGAGAAATTATCCAAACAATGCATTTTAAGAAGTTACTTTACCTCTGAATAGCATTGTTGGGCAAGGCTAATTAAGTTGTAAAAATATTGTTCGAACTGGTCTGTATCTAAGAATGTCAATTGTAATATTGACAGGTAAAATTGCTGTTTATTAGGGGTGTAATGATACCTTCATGTCACGATTCGATACATATCACGATACTGAACTCACGATACGATATTATTGCGATACTCCAAGACATAAAAGGTTAACAAAAAATATACTAATGAAAAAAATAAATTTGATATTACATTGTGGGTGTAGATTAATAGACTTGGAGCTGATAACCCAATGCACAGGACAATAGTGACACCAGAATAAAAATATTGAGGATTCTGAAGCTGAAAATACAGAATTATGCCTGCACTGTCACTGACTAGATATATTTAGACAAATTACTGACAAATCAAAGATATAAATAAATAAATGACTTTGTAGGCCACTTTTTACTGGTAACATAATACATTTGGCATTATAAGGACCCACAAATATTCCCCCATTGCATTATTATACATTATATTCAACGTTATATATAATAGTTTAAAGTAGACTCTAAAACTTCTTTCTCAAACAGTAATTTTTTTTAATTTTGGGTGAACTATCCACGATTCATATTGTTGCGTTTTTGTATTGAGATATATTGTGACACGATATTGGAACACCCTTACTGTTTATACATTATCACTCTATCACATTATCATCTTTCAATAGTGGCTTAGGGACCCGGGCCCCCGGAATGAGAAACGTACCCTCTTCTGTGACATGGTGTGCTTCCTGTTTATAACGCCCCTGGCGGCCATCTCTGGCTGGCTGTGTTTACGGGGCGCACAGGACCACCTGCACTTCAACAGTCGCCTGGAGGCAGTCGGCCTCATCGCTCTGACCATCGCACTCTTCACCATCTACGTCCTCTGGACTCTGGTAGTGTATTACTAACCATTCAAATGGATTTACATGTTTTATTCAGAATGCTTGAATTGACTTGTCTGAACATGTCTGGATCATATTTCAAAAATCTTCTCAAAATCCATAGAAAATGAATAAGAAATAATCCTTTGTGTTAAATATATCCCATTACCTTAATGCAAAGAAATTTTGTTTTCATTACTGCAATACAAAAAATATCTTGTTCACTGAGTTTAACTCTAACCCTATTTAAACACACCTGAACAAGCTAATTCAAGGGCTGCGTCTTAACTGCACTTTTAGAAATACACTCGCAAACTTCCCTAAGCACTTTCCCTTGAGGGAATCCCCTCTTATGTTTTGAAGTGGGCAAGGGAAGTTTATTCGGACAGACCCTCGACCCCTTGATTTTGCCGGAGGGAGTGAGTCTACTTAAATATGTACACTTCAGGCAGATCCATAGACCACAATGCAACAAGATTGTGACGCCATACAGCAGATCGCGATTAAAGGTAGGGTAGGCCATTTGTTTTTAAACACTTTTTGTTATACTGGTTGAAACTCTCTTTACATCCTGATAGCAATCAATAATAAAAGTGGTCTAAATATTAAAACATGTTCATATATCTTCTGTGGAAATCTCAGGATCAAAAAATGTTCGTCCAGTCATTGCATTCTGTCCGAATTTATTGCATTTTCAGAAACTTGGCAAAAAAATCTCATTTTTATTACTATAATGCAAAAAAAAATCTTGTACTCGTGAGTCAATAATGTGTTAAGAAAATCTGATTCTCATTACCGTAATGCAAAAAAAAAAAAAACCCTGTCTCATTACTGTAATTCTTAGAAAAATACAAATTGTTTACTGTTATATATAGTCATATTTTTTTTCTAGTGCCTTTAATTTATTCTGATTTTAATACAAAAACATCTTTGTGTCCTGACATGATGATTCTCATACTCCATAATGAGAGCTGGAGGGAATGTTCCTATAATTTCTTTTTTCACATTTTTTTCTTTTGATTTTGGTATGAAATGTCACCCAGGCATGTTCTTCATAAGATTCATCATTCTAATCTCATAAACCAAAAAATGTCCTTGTTTTGCAGGTCTCATTCCGCTACCACTGTCAGCTGTACTCCGAGTGGAGACGAACCAATCAGAAAGTCCGCTTGCTCATTCCTGACACCAAGGGTGCACACTCTACCCAGCATTCCCTGCTTTCCACAAAGCTGCTGAAAAAGACAGCAGACGAGACCATAGTATGAGAGACGTGGTGCAGGGGAACGTGGCCCGATCGCGGTGGTATTAGCGTGCTTCAGGTTCTTGACGCGGCGTCGTCAACTCGAACCGCGGCACTTTTGGATGCATTCTTTTCTATTTAATCCTTTTTATCTAAATATGTGAGCACTTCATTTATTTTTATTTTTTGTTCATCAGTCTCTTAATGTTTTTTTGAGCCTTTATAAGTGTGTTGTTTTAAAGAAACCTTTTATTTATTTGGGGCTTGAACAGCCAGGCTGAGGCCCATTACCGTTCAGTATGCATTGTATTTGAAACAATCAGAAATCTAACTTATGTGTATAGACAATTCCTTTGAGCACAGCAGCGAGGGATTACGACTTGAGTATGTACGGCTGCTTAAGCTTAAAACCAAACCTTTCTTTCATTTTTGATGTATTGTTTTTCTACTCATCTACCTTCAGTAACTTTCCATCTTAACCCGACGGAGTCGCTCCTAAGCGATTCTCGCAAACGTAGTCCTCGTGGCTCCTATACGATTTAGTCAATATAAATGTATAAATATATACACACTAAGTGAACGAGTAAGCTCTAAGCTTAAATTGACATGAGTATTATAAGGTGCTTTGTTAGGTGGCCTGGGCAATGAATGTGGAGGCTGGTGTATTTCTGCTGCGATGTAGCGGATGTTCAGAACGTAGGCAGTTGATGAAAAAAAGAGTGCAATAACACGCCGCCATTGGCATGATTCTGCCGTGGACACGCGGGTTTTCATGCATGCCTATTCCATTTTGCAAATCTTATCAAATTGGGGACTGTTCGTGTCAATTTTGCGTACAAATCAAAGGCTGTTTTGTCCAAATCGAATGGTCTCCGAACAACGTAAAACAGCACAACGGTGGTTCCAAAGTCGTAGCACTTTCTGACAACGTAGCCTAGATGTGAGCTGATAAAATGTAGATACGTGTATGATTTTTTTTGGGATACAAATGTGTGGCAACTTTATTTGTTGTTGTTTGAGTTGTGGTAAGTGCAGATGCAAACAGACCTCTACAGTTCATTGTTCTGAATCACTTTCAAATCGCTCTAATAATTTTTTCCTTCATTTTCAGTATGTTTGAAGAAGAATGTGTATGTGTGTTTACAGTATGCATTTTTTAAGCTCTGGCTCTTTGTGCTGTTTAGTTAGTATAGAATGGCTGAGGTTAATAATGGCATACTTAGAATTTTGTAGCAGTTTATCTTGTGAAAGATGCAGGTCAAGCAACAGAGGAAGTCGTTGTGAAGTCAAACATCATTGCCAGACCAGTAATAAACCCGTCGTCCATGAATGGCCCTGCTGTATCAAGCAAAGGTCTTTTAGCTGTGTGTCGTATTGGTTCAAGAAGAATCTGCTGAACACCAACCATCAGAGCTTTAAGTTCCCTACAGTAATGTAACGTGTAACCTGTGGGAATGGTTCTTTGGGATACGCAGTGTTGTAATAATTGCACATTTGCCACTACTAAAGTAGACTTTTTGTACCTTATGCTGTGGAAGATCTAGGTCTGAAAGAGCGCAAATTGTTTCAGGCTTGAACTTTTGGCGGTAAAGGTCACTAAAGTAATCGCTCACCTGAAAATGTCATTATTTACTCACCTTCATGTCGTTCCAATCTTGACTGCTGTTATTTTAATCGTTGAACAATTTTGACGAATCATTTCAGCAACATCTACCGCTACATGAACCATGTGCTTGTTTCCAAGTCCATATGATAGTTTGGTGAGAGAACCAGAACAAAATTAAAGAGGTTCCTGAAGCTCTGACATATAATTTGCATTTGTTTAGAGTCCAAAATGGCTGATTTGCCATGCCTAGTTTATTTTTGAAAGCTTTTCAATGAATTACAGCATAAATTTTGGCCTTCGTATGAATTCATAAGAGTTGGAATATAGTGCACAAGTTGTATGGACCACTTTTTTTTTAATTGTTCTGGAAAACATCTATGGGTTTCACATAAAAAAAGACCGGAACGACATGAGGGTGAGTAAATAATTGTTGAACTGTTCCTTTAAGGCTAATAAAATGAGCTACCTAAGATATATAGGTCCATGAATCTTTTATTGTAAATTCTGATGCGTCTCAATTGTAAATTTGTAGATAAACTGATGTCTCTGTTATTAAGAAGGTGTGTGTGTGTGTGTGTGTGTGTGTGTGTGTGTGTGGTGGTGGTGGGGGGGGGGGGCAGACAGGCCCATGAATGTCTGGATTATTTGCTGACCACTTTTTTTTTATTTTTTATTAAAAGAACGCAGCTGATCGACCTGCGGTTAGAGGCTTGTTGTTCACGCGGGCGGAGCGGCGCTGACAAAGTTCAGTGCCAAAAACCAATTGAGTTTGAAACCAAAAGGTGCTTCTGTAGTTGAAAATTCAAACATGCAAATGTTTCCCCTCAAATTCATCCATCCCCCCATCTCCTGTTAGCTCATTTTGCTTTGGAGAATGGGAGAGATGTCACCAGAGGAATAAAAACTTTAATGTAAAACCGTGTTCCTCTCTAAATTGATTTTTTGTAAGGGAAAAAAGTTGTGCAATAGATTCACAAAATATGATGGCATTATATGTTGATAATTTTGGTATTTTTAAAGGGTTTTAGAAATAATACATCTTTATCATTGTCCTCTTCCCCATTACTCAGTGATTTCAGAAGGAAATTGCTCTTTTGTGTTGATTTGAACCACTATCTCAAACCAGAGGTTTAACTAGTGGTCTTGGATCAGCAACGACAGGCAACTTTACCAGCTTACTGCTAACTTGAGGAATGCTGTCTCATTGTTGTGCTTCCACTTGCTTTCTTCATTTTTTGGGCCATACCCTGGTTATTTTGCAATGTAGGCTAATACATCAAGAGTGCAATTTCAAAAATTTTACAATGCAATTCTTACCTATAACCTTAACAATACATGTATGGTATAAACATAGATGTAGATGTTGTTGCATATGAAGGACTTTAGGAGGAGAGGGACAATGTTGAACTCATAATTTTATTTACATTTTTTATTAACTTGCAGTGGATGCCAATGAGCTGGCCACAATATGCAACCCTGCAAGAGCAGTTCAGCAGCTCAAATGATGTTAATAAAACCGAACTTATCTGTTCCTCCAATGCATGCTTTCTTATTTAAATACAATGGCACTTTCACTAATTTATAATGGAAATGCGGTTTCTGTTGTAAATTTCTGAGGGGGTTTTTAGCTTTTGTTGCCGTTTTAAAAAGGAGACATTACAAAGCGGATCTGAACTTAATTGTAAACTTGTTCACATAGTTTGTTGATTCAGTTGAAATATCTCTAATTTTGCCAGTGTGTGTTTTAATGTATTCATACTGTATATCATTTTGCTTCTGTTTTGTTTTCATTTGTTCATGGAGCACAGGATTTTTATCACTCTGAACTTTTGCAAATAATACAATGTTTATGTTGTGCAGTGGCTAAGAGAAAGATGTCTGTAATGTCCTCACCAAAATATGTTGGTGCTTTAAATCAGCCAAGAAAAGTGTGCAAAGCAAATTAAAAATAATGCTCTGGATCTGATAACCGTGCAGTTGTTTTTTTCTAGAGATTGCTAAATGGTCGTACAATTTCATAATTACTTTACCCCCCCCCCCCCCCTTTAAACAACTTTAAGTTGTTGATTTTTAACAAAGAAAAATAATTGAATTGCAACAGTGTCCAAAAGTGTGCCTATGTGTATTTGATAGTCATGAAATTTCCCACCAAAGTGTGACTACATCTATTGTTTAATAGCATTCTGTGATGGAAATTACATTTCAAACATTTATGGAAAAAACATGACAATATCATGCTAACAGATGCTTACATAATTCATATTATGTGTATACTTAAAATAAAGAAATATTTTCCACACGTGCATAATTTGACAAAATAAAATTTTGAATTTTGAAAATAAAGTACATTAGAAGCAAAATTGTTCAATGTGGTTCAAGCCACTTTTTAATAAATATTAAATATTGAATTGAATGATTATTTCACTCTGATTAGAAGGTGGTTTTAATCATTTAATTTCATATTTGTTTTATTTATTTCCCTAGATCTTCAAATAACACAAAGAAGAGGTTGAAACTTGTAAATAGAAAGCAACATTAAAGGGATAGTGGGAACACTTTACAATAAGGTTCATTAGTTAATGTATTAACTAATAATGAGCTATATATTTGTTGCAGTATTTATTCATATTTGTTAATGTTAGTTAATAAAAATACAGTTGTTCATTGTTTGTTCATGTTAGTTCACAGTGCATTAACAAATGTTAACAAATACAACCTTTGATTTTAGTAATGTATAAGTAAATGTTGAAATTAATATGAACTAAGATTAATAAATGCTGTAGAAGTATTATTCATTGATAGTTCACGTTAATAACTAAGGTAGTTAACTAATGAACCTTATTGTAAAGTCGTGTTACCGGGATTGTTCATCCAAAAATGTAAATTCTGTCATCATTTACTCACCCTCAAGTTGTTCCAAACCTGAATGAGTTTCTTTCTTCTGCTGAATACAAAAGAAGATATTTTGAAGAATGTTTGTAAATGTTGATGTTCCCTATTGACTTCCATAGTATGGGAAAAAAAAAAAAAAAAAAAAACTATGGAAGTCAATGGGGTCCATCTACTGTGTGGGTCCTGACATTCAAAATATCAGTTATACATATACTCTCATAATATAATGGTTATAACAACACCTACTTACGGGACGCTTCCCTGGGAATTTTAAACGAGTACGCGCGTCACACATAGTATCCCATCATGCCTTTCTTCGCCTCCGATATCAGCTTCGCTCCCTTTGCGTCGCCGCCATTTCACCAGACGAAGGACTCAAGCAGCGGCTGAACATTATTTGCAGTAGTGGCGAAACATCACCTCACCGAGACAGCAACACGTCTAAGCATTGTTTTTACGACTTTAAATTCGTGTTTATCTTTATCTAGACCTAGTCTGAGTGGTTTCGAGCAGCTTCATCTGAAAGAGGAGGCGAACCGCAAACATCTGAAGGCAAAATGTCGACTGAGGCTTCGCCAGAGAAACCAGGCCAAGGGTAACGCGACAACTGCTTGTTTTTATTTTTCTACACGTTTTGCTGCTTATATGTTTAAAATGTTATTAGATGTCGAGTGCATTTTTAATGATAATAATCGTGATAGTTAAGCTGCAGTAAAATATCATGGTTTTTTGCTTAAGGACAAAATCGTTTGGTTGGTTCTTATCCTGCTGAAACAAAGAGTCGTTGGATTCACAACGGCAGGAAACAAGCTAAGGAAACATCATGCATTAAATGTGTTTTATACACGAAATAAAGCATATAGACGACATATGAAACACTTTTTTGTTAGGTAACAAGCACAAGACGAGTGTCCTTTGTTTGCTGCTTGGCCTAAGTTGGTTGCATGTCTGTTCAGTTTGTGGCCCTCGTTAGATATTAATGAATTGATTTTTTTAAACATTAACATCTAAGAAATCGTTCACTTAATAAATATTATTTTATATATTAAAGAAATCAATCAATTTATGATAAATTTGATGTACTTAAATGTAATATTTACCCGTTTCTAGCAGTTTCACCTATCTCTATAACTGCGACCTCAACCCTGTTTCCAGATTATTGTTAAACAAAAGATAAAACCAATATTATTCTAATATTAATATCAAGTATAGCCTAATTTCGGAAACTACAAAAACATTTGATCTTTAACTAGTTAGTGATGGTTTAAAATGACACAATGTTCAACCCTGTTAGACCTTTTTTTTTTAAAATGCATTTTATTTCTATAACACAGAAAATGTGACACAAATTGAGTCTTTAAATTTTAGGGTGGAAAAATTAAAACTCAACAATGAATAAATAAAACACAACTGCTCACACAAAATGTAGTTTTATCTCCTGAGTTTGAGTTTGCAAGTTTTATTTTCCTTGCAGAAATTCCGTGAACGGCAAGTCCAACCATGAGTCGAGAAAGGAGAGGCCCCAAAAGCGTGGTGGCGGGGGACGATTTGAACCTTATGGAAACCCAAACAAGAGATACCGTGTGTTTGTCAGCAACATTCCCTATGATGTTAAATGGCAAACGCTGAAAGATCTCATGAAGGAAAAAGGTAAGGTTTTGTGCTGCTTGGTTTTATATCCCAGGTTAGGTTAGGATCTTTTTTTAGTTTTGGGGGTTTTGAAGGTGGCCAACTACACAGTTGCTTAAGGTCAGAGGATAAATATCCCATCATGGGGAAGTGGTCTTGGAAAAAAAGGCTGTTCGAAAAGTGTCTTGAGGGAAAAAGGCTGTTGTGGAAAAGTTAAATTATTCAAGATTCCTAATGTGGCTTGATGGCACTTTAAACTTGTGTGAACTACACATACATTTAGAACAGAGTTTAATCCATTCATATGAATCTGATGCCATCAATCGGTCTCTTTGGCTTTGGAGAAAGTGTGTAGATTTCACCCTAACCTGTTGGATAGTATTTCAGAACAAACCATGAGTGGTCACATTTTTCCCAATCCATGTGTAGTACCCCCTCCATGCCTAATGAATCTTACGCATGGGGAATTTCATGTGGAAATTGTTGCTTGTAGAATTAAATTGCATTTTCTTTTTTAGGTTTGCCAGAGTGAATGTTGTTGCAGCAGATCTTCATTATTGTGCCCATAAAAAATGGATGTGTGATTGATTTCTGGGGGTACAGGTCTACAGAGTAAAGCAGCTTCTTAAGCTGGTCCTTGTTTTATCTTATGGACAGACGTTCTTGCTGGAGAAATGCCAGGTGGTTCTTCGATGTAGTTTTTGACAAACAGACTAGACCTTGTTTTGGTTTGCAGTCTCATCGGATGCAAAGTCAGCATCTAATCCTATTCTTGAGTGTTCATCCAACGGGACTTGTTGGAGCTGGTTTGGCTAATCGATTAAATTCAAGAGTCTCAATGCCAATTGTTTAGTTGGGAAGCCAAGTTGGTTCCAGGTGGATGAGGTTTCTGTAATTTCAAAACATTTATTTTATAACATAGGTTTAGCTACTTTTATTTAGCTACTTTTTTTTTTTTTTTCTTTATCGACACGGTTTAGGTGTGGAATGTTTTGGATGTAGCCGAAGACGTGTTAACCTTAACAGACGTTTTCATTGACGTCCAACAAAGGCCTTAGTTGGCAATCCATCCAATTTTCGATGGCTCGGGAGGTAAAAGCCTTTTGGTCAGTCATGGATGTTGAGGATCCCAGCAAGGACAGCTTAAGAAGTTTTCCTTAACATTTTACAGCTTGCTTCTTGTAGACCTGTACCAGAATTTGTGGTGCTGGGGGAGGAGGCTCTGGACTCGCAGGCCGAGCTCACTCTCACCGTCCCCCCGTTTGTGTCTGCTCTAAACCCCAATTGTTCTCTCGGCTTCTCTCCCCTTGGTGTGTGTCGTCTGGAATCTGATTTGTAGTGGGTGAGGTAACGTACGTGGAACACTTAATGGACGGAGAAGGCAAATCAAGGGTAAGTGCAAGAGACGAACCTCCCTTTGTCCGCTTGAGTTCTTACATGTACTCTAAGATTTTAATGTGGGATGTTCAGGACTGGGTTGAGAGTTCAAAATGTGTTGTCTTGGGTGGCATTCGAACAAAAATGGACGCCGACTGCGGTTCTGAGTGGAACCAGTTATATAGTAATTCTGGTTTTTTTGTTTGATTTAAGAGGTAGCTTTATTGCACTGCGAGTCATTTCGGACTTCAGGTGGTGTTCAGTAACTAAACAAGGATAACATGGCGTCAATGATTTGTTGAGCGAATCTAGTGGGATAACAACAGAAATGGAGCTTGAATGCGTAATTGGAACTGAAGGCTGGTTGTGTATTCTGGTCGTTAATTAATCCTGTCAGCCATTTTGAGTTTGAATGTAATTATGCTCTAAATGTAACTGTTTTGCACTAAGTGAACACCACAGAGAAGTATTATATGAATATATATATATATATATACATACATATTTTTAATCAATTTAGTGTGCCTCAAGTATTTTTTTTAAAGGTTTCCTGAGTCAGTTGTCATTGATGTCCTGTGGTTTTTTTTTCTAATTGTCTCTCTCATTCACATTTTATTTGTTCGTTCATCCTGGCTGGTGTGCTGACTGAACAAAGGGTTGTGCGTAAGTATCATTCAGCCCATCGATCAGTTTTCATTTTTGTCTGTTCTGCACTTCTCTTGCTAACACCTTTTTTTTTTTTTTATTTTTTTTTTTTTTTTATCAAAGTGTGGTTGAGTTCAGAACTGAAGAACTCATGAAAAAGGCTGTAGAAAAAGTCAACAAGCATGTCATGAATGGCCGTCCTCTTAAGGTCAAGGAGGTGAGTGCATCTTGTAGATGAAACAAACTGGGTGAATATAGCTAAAACAATCTGTTTCCAGTCTTTTGGTGACATTCAATTTCTCTGTGCATTATTTTTGTCTATTGTTTAGCCCCATTATGAACAACCCCCCTATATTTCTCTCTCAGGATCCAGATGGAATGATTGCCCAGCGTGAAGCTAATCGGGCTCACGGGGGCGGTGGTGGTGGCGGAGGCGGCGGACCACCAGGCATGGGTGGAGGAATGGGAGGTGGCATGGGTGGAGGCATGGGGATGGGCCCAGGGCCTGGCGCTCCTCCACTGGTCAACATCCCTCCCAGTCTCATGAACAACCCCAACATTCCCAATGAGATTATCCATGGACTCCAGTCTGGAAAAATCGGAAGCACCATTTTTGTGGCCAATGTAAGAGCTTGAATTCACTCTGTAACCAAATGTTGAGTTTTCAAACGTGAACCCTGACTGTTTATATGGTATCTGTCTGGACAGCTGGACTACAAGGTTGGCTGGAAGAAGCTCAAAGAGGTGTTCGGAATGGCTGGAGTGGTTGTGCGTGCTGATATCCTGGAGGATAAGGATGGGAAAAGCAGAGGCATGGGAACGGTCACGTTTGAGATGCCCATTGAGGCCGTTCAAGCAGTCTGTATCCTTTACAATAACTTTTGATATGTAGAATTGGTTGAAATAAGATTTAATGTGCAATACTTAGTTTTCCTTAATGGATGTTAGCCATGTTCAACGGACAGCTCCTCTTCAACAGGGTCATGCATGTCAAACTGGTAAGTAATCATGTAGGTTTAGCGATACATTGGCAATATAATTGTAAGCTCGTTATAATCTGCTTCTTCACATTGGACTCATTGTCTTTTCAGGATGAGAAATCCCTTCCCAAAGGGGACTTTGCACCCCCGGATCGTCCTCCAGCACTCCCTCGTAAGTGTTGACTTCATATTCACGTTTGCCATGTGAACCGTCATCTTGCAATCGGCTAGTTTTTTTTTTTCCTTAACCAATTCCCACAATCTCATGCAGGTGGTCTTAGCGGTATTGGTCTTGGTCTGGGACCCGGCGGTCAACCCATCGATGCTACCCAGCTCAACCGGGGTGGAATGGGCAACATGGGACCAGGAGGTAAAAGCATGTCGCCTGTTAAACCTTTTGTATTGTTTGTGCATGTACACTGACCATCATTCCCCACCCCTCTCCATGAATTAATTTTCTTTATAGGAATGGATGGAATGGGCTTTGGTGGCATGGGTAGAGTGGGAGGTATGTGTTTTTCAGGACATCTCATCAGCCTTTTTCTTTTTTTTTTGTGCCTGTTTTGGATATTTTTATAGATCTGGAAGGAACCTGCAGGGGTATGATTTGCATGCCATAGTTCAAATGGCGGTCAGTCCGTTTGGATGGGTGGTTTCCAAACTGCATTGCATACTAACTGTGCAGAAGAGTATTATCTTCAGCGTTTTCATAATTAAGTCGCTACATTTTATCTTCAAGAATTTTAAGTAGCTGCTTTGTGTACAAATTTATTTATCTTTTATTTTTATTTATTTTTATATATTTTTTCAGTTTATGTAGTATGAAAATTACGTATATAGTATGTAATTATAATTTCATGATATTTCAGGGATGGATAATTTTGGAGGAGGCATGAACAACATGGATCGTTTTGGACCCTCTGGAATGGGAAGAATGAATGGTAAATGCGTTTACAGTAGTTTTTTAAAATCTTGTTTGCTCTTCAGTTTTAAGTTTGAAACCTTTTATTTTATTGCAGATATGGATCGTGGAATTGGCGGTGGCTTTGATAGAGAATTTGGGGGTCGTAATGACATGGGAATGTCCCGTAGCAACTTCGGAGACTCTTTTGACCGAGGAATGGGTTAGAGATGTTTAATCTTTCCTCTTTTACATTTATTAAATAATAATTTTATTTAAAAGCTTTTATATTCAATTTTGCCTTTTAATTGATTGCCAGGAAACACCATGGGAATGGATCGCATGAATTCTGGCATGGACCGGCTTGGTGGTGGCATGGACCGCATGGGAGGACTAGACCGAATGGGAATGGATCGCATGGACCGCATGTCTGATCTGGACCGGTTAGGAACTGGCTTTGACAGAATGGGTTCGGGGCTTGACCGGCTAGGGCCCAGTATGGATCGGCTGGGATCAGGCATCGACCGCATGAGCTCCAGTGTGGACCGCATGGGGCCTGCAGGGTTCGACCGCTTGGGCCCGTCGAGCATGGATC
This sequence comes from Meda fulgida, assembly GCA_030578275.1. Taxonomy (NCBI): domain Eukaryota; kingdom Metazoa; phylum Chordata; class Actinopteri; order Cypriniformes; family Leuciscidae; genus Meda; species Meda fulgida. Next base: position 9,613,928 of record CM060637.1, on the reverse strand, counting down.
GAATGAGTGGCGGAATGGACTTTGCCTCTCCTATGGGTATGGACAGGATGAACACGGGCCTCGACCGAATGGGTACAAACTTCGACCGCATGGGCTCCGGTGGCATGGATCGCTTCCCCTCCTCAGGTCTTGACCGCATGGGTACCAGCATGGATCGTATGGGCTCTGGTGGCGTTGGTGGTCAGTTTGATAGACCTGCTGATATGGACCGCGGCAACTTCGGCACTCCTTTCAGTGGGTCTGGACAAGGAGGTCCAGGGGCTGGTGGAGCCAATGCCAGGAAGGGCTGCCAGATTTTTGTCAGAAATGTAAGCGTTTATTATTATTATTATTATCTTTTAAAAAAGTAAGATTAAAGAAATGCAGGAAAACATGTATGATCACAAACTGTTATTCCAATGTTTATACATTTAAGATTTATATTGGGAAGTAAAAAGTTGATATTATTTGTTCCTGCACACACGTCCTTTGCTATATCAGCAGACAAGAAAAGTTATTTCAGTTGTAGGGTTATGATTAAAGACTAAAAACATTCTTCTAAATGTCATAGCTTTTCCTCCATTTGTAATGTAATTGTCTATTTTTACAGCTGCCCTTTGACTTCACCTGGAAGATGTTAAAGGACACTTTCAATTCATGCGGTGAGACTTTTTTTCCATCTACAGCAAACCCATCCATTCTCTGCATTGATGTTTCTCGTTGAATTAATCATTACGATGTGCATTTTTCTACCAGGCATTGTGCAGTATGCGGACATAAAGATGGAGAATGGCAAATCCAAGGGCTGTGGTGTAGTGCGCTTTGATAGTCCGGATACTGCCGAGCGAGCCTGTCGTACCATGAACGGCTACCGGCTCAATGGACGAGAGATTGACGTCAGGATTGACAGAAATGCATAATTGTCATCTTTTGCCTTCTGCATATGATTCCTCCACCCCTCTCACTATGCTTTCCAATTGATTTGTCAAGTTACATATTTGTATTTGTGCCGAATGGTACACTTTTAGTTTTGCTTATGACTTTTAGAGACCAAATGTTTTTTTTCTTTTCTCCCCACTTTTTATTGTGATGCTTTCCAAGAAGTTGCCTTTGTTAAAGGTTTGCTAATAAATCTCAACATTGAGAATTTACAGTGATGTGTGGTCTTTTTTAGTCATGTCATTGTCTCTGCAAATCTGGTGCGCCTACACAAACCTGGCTACCTTGCTTTGACGATACTTGCATTTATGCATTTGGCAGATGCTTTTATTGAAAGTAGTGTTTAACAATGAATGGACTTGTTAGGGCCCGAGCACCGATGGTGTGAGGACCCTCTTTGAATTGCTGTTTATTATTCTCTTCAATGAATTGCATTTTTGAGGGCCTAAACATGCACGAAAACTCACATCTGATATGTGTTTCAGAATTGGGCGAGGCAAAATGGCCTGATAGCACCACCTATAAAAGTTTAACGGAATGAGCCTCCCGCTACGTTTCACGTACGTGAAAGAAATTCGGTACATACATGTAATGGCCCAATACCTACAAAAAAGTCTCTTGGAGCATAGCCATAAACACAACAGGAAGTCGGCCATTTTGAACTTTCAGATTTTTGTGTAGTTTTTGCCATTTTCAGGCCTCGTACTTTAACGAACTCCTACAGTTTTGTGACGTTAAATTGCGAAGATCTTGAGTTTTCGTCAAAGGGCGTGTCCTCGGCGGCCTGACAAGTTTCGATGTTTCAACATGAAACAGGAAGTTGCTGTAACTCAGGCAAACAATGTCTAATCTGCCCCAAACTTCACACGTTTGATAAGAGCTCGGTCCTGAACACATGTCCATGCTCAAATTCTGTTAGTCATAGCGCCACCTACTGGCAACAGGAAGTGACATGTTTAACACAGTTGTGGACTCCTAATAACATGTAAAAAAGTACCAGCAAGTGCTAAACATGCTAGCAAACACTTAGCTAAGTGCTAAAGCATGCTATTATTGCAATTAAATAGGAATTTGCTGTAACTCAGGGATGGAATATCAAATATTTCCCAAACTTCACACGTTTGATAAGAGTCATAGCCTGAACACATCTACATGAGAATATTCAGTTATAGTAATAGCGCCACCTACTGGCAACAGGAAGTTACATGTTTAACACTGTGATGCAGTACTAGCAACATAGTAAATATGCCATTGAGTTCTAAACATGCTAGAAACATGCTAGCAACACTTATCTGAGTGATAATGCATGCTATTATCCCCATAATAAAGGACATTTTTGTAACTGACTTTGACATACTCCTATATTTACCTACTTAAATGCACATTGCCCACCGTGCTCTGTCTTCCTAAAGCCACCGGGTGGCGGTGGCACGGGTGCGAGGGCCCTTTCAATGCTGCTTGCAGCTTTAATTTAAAATTGTAATTTTTAATACATGTGCATAATTCATTTTAAAGTTTGCTGCTTTTCTTTCTAAACTTTTTTTTTTATTGATGGTTTAGAACCTGACGTGACGCTAAGTCCTTTTTTATAAAAACAGACAGTTTTTATAATACTTAGGAAATTCTGAATGGTACAAGAAACGACTAATTAAAATATAACAATCAACAAGAAACCTGTGAATCAAGAGTTGTATTTATTTTTAAGGGTTTTAACAAATGTACACACATGGGTCCATTGGTTGTGGTCTTTTTTTTTTTTTTGTAGGACAAATGTTTATGCTGTACATCGATGCAAGTAGACTCATGTTTTGTCATGCTCTTGATATTGAGGGGGGCACACATCTTTTTGACCACACACACAAACAGCTCAACTGTTGGAAGAGTAAGCGATTGATACAGTTGTATGTCTGAGGACGTATAGACTTTACAATCTGAACTGTAAAGTTTATACATATGATATAAAGACTTAACACAAGAAATGGCGCATGTCCTCATCACTGGAAGAATGGGTGGGTTTTGTGTGGACCTAGGCTTGGACATCTTTTCAAAATAAAATACAAAATAAAAGTTCAAATAACATCTAAAATATATTTTATATGTATTTAAAGATCTATATACAAATTCTCTAAGACAGAAAAAAAAGACTGAATCAGTGAATATTTTATAACTACAATAGGATTGAGGTTGGCAAAAAAAAATTAAGGCAACCAAAATTTGTGTGTGCTACACTTTACAAATATATTGCTGCAGTAGTCCTTTTATTTTAGATACAACAGTAATAGCAACTGGCCACATTATAAGAATCAGTGTCACACACTTCCATTGTAAAATGATACACTCGCTTACTCAAAACCACAAACACGCTCAATGCATAGGCACACACGCAAATTCTATACATATGGATTTACAATTTAAAACTTTCTAACTTAAATATTTCTGAAAGTGAAATGATTGTGATATAGTAACAATTTGTAGTACATACTTGGCCTCCCACACAATAATTTGGTCCCATCTTCCGGCTTAACCTATCTTAATAGCCCCGGGGGGGGGGGTTGAAAATACCCAGAAATGTGAATTAATATGAGTATTAAAGGACTGCACTGCAACAGAAATGGAACACAATATGAACTGTCATTTGGGATAATTTGCAAGAATTGCAGATTTGCATTTTTTTCAACGGTTAAGGAACAAAACTACTGACAACCAACATGCATTAACTACCAGAGTAGCAAAAATAAAGCATAATTAACTAAAAAATGTCTCTTTCTTTTTTAAATTAAGGTCACATAGCCTACAGCCCAAAATAATAAAATTAAATAAAAAAATTTAAAAAATAGCATATAGCCCACTCTTAGGAGGAGTCTTGCATCCCAGAGCTCAAATCGGAGAACACGTTCACAGTATGTAAATTAGACAATGAACGAAAAACAAAAAATTAAACAAAATAAAATAATGAAACAAATATATAACATTTTCCTCATAAATACGTCTGGACATTGGTATTGCTACTCGCTTGGTGTTGTTTGTGAAGTGGGTGATAGAACGATGAAAATGAAGCTCCAGTTGCGAAGATTCCGACGGTAGCATCCAACCAGTAGAGCTTCCGGATGTGTTGAGTCTGAGTCCAAACCTTGAAGCTGCTCCTCTCTCCTGAGGTCTGATTACTGTTAGGACACATTAATAGTGTTTGAATACTGTGGCTTAAGTGTAAATTAAAGAACGCGCAGGGAACAAACGTCAACATCAAGAATTACAAACCCAGGACGACCAAGACACGTGCGCACTTACTGTTTCACTCTCCTCTTCGTCCTCAGGAAGGGTCTTTGACCCTGTGCTGAAGTGCAGAGGAGAATACACCCAGCTTTTGTCTTCTGGAGGCTGCCGGTATACACAACCAAGACAGCAGAGGGAGCCAGAGGGGGTGGAGACACACAGAGGCAGCCAGTAGAAATATGCAGAGGAAGACAGACATGAAACAAGAGTGGCAGAGAAGAATATTAGAAATGCAGTGGGTAGAGATAGATACGGAACCCCGCACATAACATGCGGTGAAAAAAAACCTATGTCGTTTTAAGTCAATCGTGGCCATGTTGTTATAATAAATTCCCTTGATTCAGTTTAATCAAAACAAGGGAATGAATTTGTTCAACATTGCAAGTTTATCAATACAATACAATGCAAGTTTATCAATATGTATATTTTTGTAGCCACTGCGGAAAAAAGATGAAAATCTAGACTTAATGAATTAACAAAAGCTGTAATCTGGTGAGTCAAAGAAGAGAGAAACTGTGAATGAGAAGGAAGTGATGTGAAAGAAAAACAGAATCACAAACTGTAATCGACTTCATAAAGACAACACTATAATCAAATTATGAAACGCAACACATTTGCGTTTCATAGTACTTTAGTACTATATAACGCAAGTATTTTCAAACAGAATAATTAATGGAACATACTGTCGGGCAGGACTTAATTTGATTGAATAACGATAAACTAAAATTGATATTATTGGCTACTATTATTTCCCCCCGCCCACATGGCTTTCATTACATTAGCAAACAAGAAAAGTCATTTCAGTTGTAGAGAAGGTTATATTTTGGTCAAAAACTACACTGTAAAAATGACTATTATGACTATATATTTCACATTACTTTAAAATATCATGTTTAATTCTGTTACTTGATGTTCCTTTGTAATTAATTGTGAAGTTCACGGTTAATTTTGCACAATAAAATGTTTTACACCAATGTATAAAACAATCTTTAAATCGTTTTAAACCGTTCTATTAAATCCTGCACAATAAGACCCAGGTGCATCGATAAAAACAGGCACGAAGCTTGTTAATATCACGCTAGCAGCTAGTAACCTAATAAAAGAAGGGGAAAATAATGGAAAATTGTACTAAAAATACTATGTAAACATTTTTACAATGTACTGAAATCTTTGAGACTGTGACTTGACGTATGTAGTTGTATAAATTAAGACGTTGCAATTGTTTACTTCAAAACAATTTCAAAGTTATTATAGTGAGTTAATTTGCATATAAAAAAGGTACAGTAACAAAAACAGCCTGTTTAATTTGAATAGTCAAAGGGTGGAAAAAAGTTAAAGTAGTCTAAAAAAACTATGAACATCAAAGGCTATCTTGACTTGAGCCAATTCATTCTAATACTACCTGTAAAACTAGTTTCCTCTCAAACTTACATTGTGCCTTTTTCTGTGTGTGATGGGCTGACAAACACAGACGCCGCCATCAGAGAACTTACAAGAGGCAGAGAAAGAGAGATGGACAGAGACAGCAGAAACATAAAGAAAGATGGCAGAATTGTAATGAAAATGCCAAGGAGATGGAGTGCAGTTTAGCAGTCGATAAATGAAAAAATTGACAGCTCCATTAATAAGAGGAAAGAACGACGGAGCAGCTGGTGCAGAGTGTTAATGGATGAATAATTCAAGAGATGGCGCTTGCGTGTCTCTAGGCCTCTTTCAGCATTCAACTGAGTTTAAGAGGCATCCGAAGGGCCTCAATGTGTCGAACAAATGCCATTTCTCAATTTTCTTGGCTGTTCTCAGAAACATCCCTGTGGATTCATTGGCACGTCCGCTTGTTTTGTCGTTCATGGGCCAGAATGTGTCTATTGTATGAGTGTTCTTCAAAGTTACACACATATAATGATATCATCATAAACAAATAAACAAAAGGACTCAAACTTCATTTAAATGGGTCTTATATAGTCATACAGAAAATTAAGATAAAAATAAAGAGCCAAAGGAGATCTTAAACCTCCGGACACAAATACCCACCCCACCAACGTGCCAACAGAAACCCTCTGTGAGATTCTGTCTTCTGTCCCGTATGGGAGACGTTTCCTTTAGTCACCATTAATTCAGCAATGGTCACATTAGCACTGTTTACTACTTGGGATCAAGAACACGTCACAATCATGTTTAACCCCAAAATGAAGAAATTATTAGAAAGAAAAAAGTTTTTTTTTTTTTTTATTATTATTATGGCATTATTTCCATGACAATTAAATTCTCATCTAAAAAACAAACCTCATTCTCAATATCAAAATACATGTAGGTGTTTTCTGAGGTCTGCTGAACACATGATTTTTTTTTTAATAAATCATAATTTATACATACATACAATTAATAATAATACTTTTTTTTGCGTGACATTTAATAGTTTTGTTAAAATCAGGGGGTAAATGTTCTTAATTGTCATAAAAGTAATGCAAAAATTTGTATTGGTTTTAAAATATGCTTCATTTTTCTATATGGAAGATATAGTTTCTTATTTTTTCTTTAAAAATGAAATATAATACAGGCAATCATCAATCAATCAATTCAATCAATAAAAAATAAATAAATACAAATAATAATAATAAAACTTTTTGTCATAGAATATGTCATGAATTTTAAAGTTATAGTATTGGTAATTTTTTTTTCTTATTTTTAACTATAAACCTGACTAAATATTGTTAGATTTATGCTTAATATTAGAATTAAGAAAAATATTTGACAATGCGTTACAAGAAAAAAACCTTTAATTCAAGATTTATTCTCATTTAGTCTATCTTAATGCAATAAGCTGTTTTGCTTTTGAAGTAAATTTATCGTGTTTCAAGGATGTTTAGATACTTTTATTTGTACTCAAGACAAAAATCATTTATTTTGCAGTGCGGACAAATCTGGTTATGTTTTTTTCTGCTTTGACATTAGGTCATCAGGTGGTTCTAGCTCTGCTCTGATGCATTTTTTTCTTTCTATATAAAAACAATACATATTTTTTTAGTTCAGATGAGTGAAAGGCTTACAAAATAAATGTCTGTAATTGGCACATCATCATCCTCGTCCACAGAGGCACGGCTCGTACAGCCTGAGGCCTGACTGGCGCTGTCAGATTCTACGACGATCCTGGGGCTCGCAGGGACCGAGGAGGACGAGGCTTCTAGAAACGTCTCTGGAGCTTCACTACATGTGGAAAAGGAAAAAAAAATTAAATTATTTAGAGATTTACTTTTGTTGTATGCAGTGTTATTCAAGTATCATTTATATACTATGATATTATTTATTTATATATATATATATATATATATATATATATATATATATATATATATATATATACACACACTGAATTGGCCTTTTAAAAATATTTTTAGTTTTAATTTGAATAATTGTGTTATGTGTTTTTGCCATTTTAATTAAGTTTTTTTTGTTAAAAATATTTCTATTTAGCTTTAATTTATTTTGATTTCAGTTTTAGTTTACTTATTTCTTTGTTAGTTATCATAGGAAAACCTTTTATAGTTTTTCATCTAATATTTGCATTTTATTTCAATTCAGCCTTATTTCAATTACTGAAAATTTAGTTTTAATTAATGCAACACTGTATGGAAGAGTGCAGCATGAACTTTGTTCAAAATGTCTTTAAAGGTTCAAAGTCATATTGATTTGCAATGATCGATAAAACATGAATATATATATTATGTGCCTGGCAAGCACAAAACCGTTTGGGTACTTAGTGCCCATGTGATTCCGCACTTCCTGTTTGATGTTCCTCTGTGGGAGTTTCCATGGTGAAGTTTAGCCATCACTACGAGGAGCTTCATCAGGTGAGCTCAGCTAAATGAAGCAAGTCTAATTCCTCATTCCCATGATACCCTTGATCTCACATCCACACCGCTCTTGATTCATCGACACAAGCATTTACCATTACACTTCATCAAGATATATTTTTTTCAATGTGTTCAACAATATCTGGTGTTCAAAAGTAAATATATAACAAGTGCTCATGACTGTGGAGGTGGTTTCTCAGTTTTTAGTGCGTACCTGTTCTCCGGCGATACCTGGGGAGCCAGGAGGGTGAGCTCGCTGTCGTATCGGCCCTCCACTTCCACCTCCACTGTGATGGTCTGCTGGTCCTCATCCTGCATTCTACAACCACACCAGCAGAGGGCTCAGCCAAACCACACCAACAACATCACTAAGAGCAAATCCTTCCATTAAAAATAAGATCAAGCCCAACAGGGCAATAAACATTGTAAAGTGTTATGAAACATAAACTCTGTTCGGACTCATTTTGGTCTGTTCATCGCACAAAGCGATCGTATACAGCAGATGACAAATGGCGGATGAAGACAAAAAAATAACACAAAAGAAAAACACTCAAAAGTCCAAGAACTGAAATTAAACATGTACGTATACCTTTGGGAATAAAATTTCTGTAAAAATGGGTTTCCCAAAGTTGGCTAACTCCTTTCAGAAGAGAAAAGGCTAAGTACTAAAGAAAAACAAATAACATAAATAAGATAAATACAAAGCAAGAAAACAAAACAAAACAAAACAAAACACTCAAAAGTCCAAGAACTGAAATTAAATGTGTACCTATACCTTTGGGAATACAATTGCAGTAAAAAAGTGTTTCCCCAAAGTAGGCCAACTCCTTTCCGAAAAAAAAAAAAAAAAAAGGCCAAATACTAAAGAAAATCAAATAACATAAATAAGATAAATACAAAACAAAACTAAACAAAACACAATGTCTTTGTTCAATTCTAAAAAGTAGTATTTTTGAGTCAGTCAACATGAACTACACCATATTGCAGACCGGTCTCCGTTTTACTCACGTTTCTTCGTGACTGGACTGGGTGTGTCTCCTGTACGGAAGAGAGCAGAGAGTGTATTATACCCGCTGCGGCCGTGCGGCTGGAACACCACAGAGCGACAGACAGGGTCTCACTCTTACCTGTAGCGCGGCTGTTCTGAGGTGTCCGAAGGGGAGCGTTCCGGGATGGACAGAGAGGTGGTGGAGGAGAGCGTGGTGGCGATGGAGGCTGTGGTGGCCTCCTCGAATGAGGGAGGGGTGCAGGGAAGCACATCCATCCGACCTAAAACCAGGCAGTTTAAACATGTGACTGTAACCATTAAGTCCTCCTAGTTGAGAATGAAGAATGTATTCCGTATTGTTTACCATCATCATCCAGCGTGGGGAAGCTACGCGCTCCTCTCAAGTCGTAGATGTTTTCGTCTCTCACGAAGGGCAGCTGGCTGGCCGACCAGGCCGCTCCGGGTCCGCCGTATTTGCCCGCGGCTAGACCCCCACGACCCCTTTTTGACGGAGAGGATTTTAACGCTGAAAGAAACAGGTTTATAAATGCACTTAAATATTAAAAATAGTTTCAATAGCTTTGATTATCATAATGAAAGTAGGTGAAGCTTCATTAGCAGGGTTACGGTTAGGATTTTACTGAAAACTGTTAACACTCTGACTTTTATTATTATCTAAAAATAAAAATCTTGTACATTATATTGATAATAAATATCTTGTTGTTTTTTTTTTTTTACATTTAATTTAGCATACATTTTTGATGTACATTTTAAAGTACCTTTAGGAATGCAACATATATCGGTACCTTATCGGTTAGGGCCGATATTACAGATGTTTTTTATTTATTTATTGGTACAGAATATTTAATTTTGCATGATAATTTCCTCTCTTTTTGTTTTACATTTAGGTTACCTTTGCTGTCATTTTGAGTTAATCTTTTAAAAACACAAATTATTTAATAAAATAATAACACGATAATACGTAATCTATAGGAAATCTCAAAATAAATATCCTTCTTTATACTACACACTAAAATGCTGTAATGTCTCAATTCATTTGTAGTAGTGTTTTATTTTTCCTTAAAAATAAATCTTATCGGTATCAGTAAGAATTTTCAAATCGGTGCATCCCTATTACTTTATCATTTATTCTTCATGCAGAACATGAAATGAATTATGTGATTCAGTAATATAAATTCAACTCACATGAAGTCTTTCTGAATACAGTAGTGCTCATGAACCTGAAGAACCTGTCCGCATAGAAAGATGGTCTGTGAACAGACACTGTGTCCTGAAGAGTGAAAGAGACAGCGAATAAGTAAACCATCTGAATAGCTACAGTTTATTCTTATTCCAGTTGACCAAATAGAAAATTACAATTCAATACTGTGCAATACTAATCATTTTCACGCGGGCTTTAAGTCAAACTTAAGGTTTCCAGTGAAACATACATTATAAATGGAGACACCAGTCAACACTTCGAGCTCACATGATCAAGATATACCAGCTCTAGGTCTATAAATATCTTAATTAGCATGCCAATGAATCTTGAGCCATTCACAGTATGGCATAGACTGACGCGTCACTGGCAGGGTTGGAGAAATCTCCTTTATTCACAGCTGAACTGAGGAGAAAATGAGTGTGTGCATGTGTGTGGTATGTGCGTCTCATATACAGCAATAGCCCAATTGGCACATCCTCTAAAAAACATGGTCCAAAATTAGTGCACGTTTTACAAGCATTTCCTCCAAAACCCTGTAATTCTCACTAAACTCCATTTGTGCTAACGTACCACAGCTGACCCTGCTTTATTAACATGAAAATGTAGGAAGTAGGAAGATTTATAGTAAAGGTCAAATACCACAGTCTCAAAACACAGCAGGATGTTAACTTGGCCAAAGCTTTTCATCCAAAGTGACAAGAGATGGAGATACTTGCATGGAACAATGGTGTTGATATATTTCAAAAGGTCTTTTCTAGATAGCAGCCACTGAAATTCAAGGAAATTCTCACCCCATCGTGGACTAGAGCCTTCCACGTATGCTCCAATTTCTTTATTAACCTAAACAGAAAAAATAAAATAAGTCACTCCATGGTGCTTTTAAATTATACAGGCAGCGATGAATCACACGCCTCATGAGTCGGAGAGATTGACGCAAGCACCTGTAAGACTGCAAGATGTCGATTATTCCGATGTACAGTAACAGCCGCTCTCCTCTTCCATTGACTGCAGGAATGCCGCCCATCCTGGCAGAGAAAAAACATGAGGAAATAAATGAATATGAGAGTTTTTATGGCCTAAAACACTCAAAAGTCTAAACCTCGCTAAACACTGAAATGAAACACTTAACTATACATTTGCAATAGGACTGAAAAGTGTTTCCCGAAGTTGAAACACTTGTTGATGAACAAGATAAAAGCAAAACACAAAACAAAACACACACGCACAAAAAATGTCTCTGTTCACTTCTAAAAAATAGCCAACCAAATAACCAACATTTTTTGGCTAAGCCACGGTCACATTAGACCAAGAGCTCTACGCACACTGCAACGGTCATGATATGACGTGACGCTCTGCGGTAAATACTTTATAAGCACAATTTCAACATATATCAAATAATAACAAAAAAAGTAAAAATACACAATCAAAAGTTTGCGTTAATTTAGCTAAGCTTCACGTGATACGAAAACACAAAAAGACAAAACAAAAAACACAAAACAAAAGACAAAACAAAAATGTCTGTTCGCTTTCAAAAAGTTGGTTAGTTAACATAAATTTGTTGTTTGCAATCTATTACCTTCCATATTAAATGGAATTCCAGATGAAACATGATATCTAACAGGACAGGACTTGATTTTATCCAGAAATGTTTAAAAAAAAAAAAAAACTGTAAAATGTATACAGTTTATGTTTTTAAAAAAAAATCAAAATACTATAGAATTCAATGTATTGTTTATAGACAATAACATGAAAACCAGGCTATTACCAGGCTATTGGTATCAGCTAGAATTTTGTCATTGCATCCCGATTACTTCATCATGCATTTTTAATGCATCTGAAAAATGTCACATATCTTTTTAAATATCCTTAATATGCGTCAAAACATGGAGTCAACTGGGCCACTCACGTGTCGTCAGTGTCGATCTCCTCTCCACAGGCCGACGCTCCCTGTATGGACTCCATGGCAGTGGAGTAGAGCGCCTTCTGTGCCAGCGGCCTCTTTTCATCACTGTTGCCCTGAGATCCCTCCATCTGCTGCTCTTTCTCCGCCTGATCGATGTTGTGAACTCCCAGCAGCAAACTGTAGTCCATAATCTTAAAGCTTTCCAAGACCTAAACACCAAAAACACATCAATTTAGCTCCCATTCACACATTCTCTCTAGACACCAGCTCACTGTAACGTACCAAACAGTCCCTCTGTAGCGTCTTGACCAGGGCGCTGTGCGTGTCTGTATCAAGCAGGAGACCGTCTTGAACGTCCTGCATGAAATCGAGGTCTTTGAAAGTGGGCTTCGCCTTTTCCCGCTCTTTCTTAGAGGCCCGTCGCTTGTAGGTGGATCCCTTCAGGTCGTATTTGAGGTGCATGCGCACCACCCTGGGCAAAACGTTGTTCATCACAACCATTCGAATGTTCTTGCCGCCCGATTGTACGCAGTACAACCCGAAGAACTTGGGCAATAAGGTGCGAGGATTCTGATTCAAGTTCTGCAGGAAACAAACATTTGAAAAATCAAACGCCCAGTCAGAGTGAACCAATATTCAAATGCAAGTCGTCACACCTGTGGAAAAACGTTTGTATTAGTATTTGTTGGTTACATGCATTGTGTAATTAATTTATTTAATCGGGAAAGGAATGGTTACAATTCTGTCATCATTTATTAATTTATTAATACTAAAATTTGGCGTTGTGCGCCAAAATGGGTTGTGCCATGTTTGACGAACTTGCCGGTTTAAATATGAGGACATTCAAATGAGATATTCAACAAACAACAACTCGTCTGCCTTTTCTTTACACAAAAAGAGTACTGTTATTTAGCTATTTTGTCTTTTTTTTATCTAAATGGCATCCAGTTTCACTGTCACCATATGGAAAAGAGCAGCGTGAATATTCTTCAAAACCTCTTCTTTTGTGTTCCATGGAAGAACAGAAAAGAATCTCATCTTTTCAGCCTTTTCCTCACACAAAAATAAGGACTTGTATACTTTTATACAGCTTTTTTGTCATTTTTTGAGCCTTGATGGCGTCCAAGTTCACAGTCACCATATGGAAAAGAGCAGCTTCTTTTGTGTTCCACGGAAGAAAGAAAGACACACGGATTTAGACCGGCATGATGAATAAATCCTAGCAGAATTTTAGTTTTTTGATACAATTTCTTAAAATCACATGCAAACCACACTTTTGCTGATGACCACTTCTAAATGTTAATACTAGTTCAATAACAGCATTTATGCATTAGCTTGAAGTAATCATTTGTTTTCTCACATTCCAGATCCAAAACACACCATTTCAACCCCCCCAAAAAACACTTCCTCAAGTCAATGGCATTCAGTTTACCAGCTAATGTTCCAGAGTGCTGTAAAACCACCTGGTTCCAATTAGATTGAACTTTATATCCTCTTAAAAAGCACCACACAAAGACAAAGCAATGAAGCAGATATCCAACCTAGAGGAGCTTTGTGGAACAACCATCACCTTCCCAAAGGTGACCTGTCCTACAAGATATGATCAAAGAGGAAAAACAGAAAGAGCAAAAAAGCTAGACTGTTAAAGACAGGTTTCTGTAGGCGAACTGGCCAAGGTCAGCATTGTTGCTGAACAACAACTGATCCGTCACTATTCATGGACTCATTAGCTCCAGCTGAATGGATGGAACAAGCCAAGCCAGTCACTGCTCAGACTCTGCTGACACTGAGAACCCATTTAGGCATCATCTACTGAAAGAAAAACCCATGTTCTCTTGGAAACCAAACCCTTTTGTACTTATATTGTGAATTGGATTGGTCCAATGGAGACAGAGAGCTGGAACAAGCACAGTTTAAATGCTAATTGTGTCATTTATTTTATTATTCAGGAAAATAGCAGACAAATCGCCTCAGGGGAGAAATTAGTTTGAAATGGCTTGTTGGGTAATCAGCAGTGTTGTTGTTTAACCAGGTGGTTGATTTGTGACAGCATGTGATAATAGGCTGGAAAACATCTTTCTCGAAAAGTACTGAATGACAACATAAACTGTGTATTTTAGCCTACCTCATTGTAGCTGAAAAACTAGATCTCCATGATTCATACACCTATATTGCACAGGGTGATAATAGTTCCATATATATATATATATATATATTGAATATAATGTAAAGTCTTTTTATAAAGGCTACATCTAATTTTCTATCATTATATTGTATTATATAATGTACTGTATCATAATATCAGCATTATATTAACCATCAGCCACTCTACTCTAGATATTTTATTGGACATTGAAAACCAATATCAGTCAACCATTAATTTAAAAAAAGCACGTAATGATAATACAATTCTAATAATAATTTATTGTCAAAATTAATTAAAAATAAAATGTAAACATTTGTGAAAAAAACCTTTTTCTAGATAATTAAAAAAAAAATCGGTCAATGATCGATATGGTACAGATATACTGTTTCTCAAAAAGTAACAACATACCTAAAAATAACATCATAACCTCTGTATTTACTGTGAAATTATTGTAGCTCAAAAATGTAAATAGTAGGTCTACAAAAAATACTGGCCATACAGATAATCGGCCGATATTTGGCAGTAAATACTAGCCCACAATTGTTTCAGTTAAAAAATGTATTTCAAATTGTGTCAAATAATTACTTCAGTAATTTTATATAGGCTACATCTAGTTTGCTCTCATTAAACTGTTATATCATGCAGTATTTATTGTCCTGCTCTATAGATATCAGCAAAGACATTGAAAATACACATTAGTTGACCATTAGTTTTAAATAAAGATGCACACTATTAAAATTCTGGCTGAAAATAATTTTTGTTCTGGCCAACTGATAATTTATTCAGAATTAACTAAAAATAAAACACTAAACACTTTACCACAACCGATACATTTCCACACGCGCTTTTCCCGTTAAATTTGAATAAATTCTAATATCGTAAATAACCGATATCCTACCAATATGTAGTTTCTTAAAAAGTAACAACATAAACTGTGCATTTACTGTGAAATTATAGTAGCTGAAAAACATAAAAGTAGAGGGCTGCATTAGTGATACACCAATAAATATTGGCCAAATAATCGGTTAATATTTGGCCATAAATATTAGTTTACCACTGTGCCAGTCCCGAAGTATTGTGTAAAATAAGTATTTGATGAATTTTATGTAGGCTACATATAATTTGCTGTCCATAAACTGTATTATATAATGCAGTATAAATGTATTGCATAATATACACCCTGCTTTCTAGATATCGGGATTGGGCATTAAAAAGCTAATTTAAAATGCATCATTCAAAGTACAGCAACTCACCATGTAATATCCAGGAAGAAGCTTCTGCAAAAACTCCGCCTCCTTGTGCATAACTGTCTTGATGATGAACTCATCGTCCTTGGTGACATAGAAGACTGAACCACTGGCTCCCGGATTGGACAGCTCAATCAGTGGTTCGTTACAGAGCGAATACTAAAAGCCAACACAAATATACATAAATTCAGGTTGAGCAATTCTTCAGTGGTCCTGAATAAATCCAAGCATTTATTATAAAAACTAGCCTTTAGCTTATATTTCTCACCAAATAGTCATCCGGCCGTATCCCGAAGAGCTCTCTGAAGTAACGGAAGGCCACGGGAGCGTAGGTTTTGAAGCGGAAGTCTGGGAAATGATGGGCTGGTGTCAGGTTGCTCCCTTCACTGGAAGAACAAGGAGAAGAACATTTATTGCATGTGAAATTGTACATCCAACCTCAACCTCAGACGGATAGCTCACCTGGGGAAGAAGATGCTCTCCACCACATAGAAATCCTGCATCAGGACGTCCCGCTCAGGCTTGGAACTCAAGTTGCCAACCGTGTAGCCAATCCCAAGCTGAATGGCCCCCTTGAGTGCTGAAGATGTAGTCTGAAAAAACAAAAAAAACAAAAACTCAGATATAAATGATTTGAGATACATTTTCTTAAATATTAACCCAGAGATTGATCTTTTAATCTACGTTTTTGTATTGATATCGTCTAGAGCCACATTTATGCAGATCGAGCTTATAAGCAATATTACAATTCTGGTCGATACAGATAAAACGATGATTAGTTTATATATTATTATATTATATATTATATATGCAATCATTTTTATGTATTAAATTGTCAATTGTAAATTTTAAAAATAAGCACTATTTTGTCTAAATAAAAAAATAAAACATTAACCTAAAATTAATTGGTTTCAATGTTAAATTGAATTTAGGCATTACAAAATTTAAATACAGTATGAAAAGGGGATATTGTCACTGTGTCATTAAATGATTAGTGTTTTTATAGATTCATTTTAGACTAGACTGTTTGGTACGTTACTAGATGATGTCAAAGGTTATCTAAATGTAACAAGAGAGAAAATAAGCATGCACAACTAAATATACAACCTCAACCGATATAAAACTTTGAAAAAAAAAAGTAAACAATCTGAATGGAATCAATATCAAATCTATTCGATTAATTTTAGGTTAGCATTAGATAAGGACAAACAGTTTAAGTGTAAAAAGAGAGGAAATTAGCATGTACAATACTAAATTTTGAAATACTAAATTGATTTGGAGCAATGCACCTTCTTATATGTGGTTTCTCCTGAAGCATCCACTCCTCTGTGACCGATCTTCTTCCCATGAGCCGGCTGGCCTGACGATGAAGGCATCTGGTGTAAAAAGAGCAAAAATATGAGATATCCTACATGAACAGGTTTCCTTGCAGTCAAATAGTAGATATGCTTGATATGTGGTAAAGGAATGTACCTCTGTGATGAAAGCCTTTTTCGATATTGTGTCTAGGAAAGAAAAAGAACAGTGTTTAACCGGGTATTGACGACACTATCTCAATTAAAGGATTACATGTCATTGCTTGCAAAATGAAAATTCAGACAGTCGTGATTTAAAACTAGATTTGTGTGCCTATGATTATTTGAGACATTTTTATCTGAAATTATAACCAAAGGGTCAACGGGTAAAATATATACGCTAAAGCGCAGACATCATCAGCCGGCTTCATTATTCAGCCCCCATTTATATTCCATCGCTGCCCCTCGAGCATCAGCAGCAGCTGTCAACGGCGACTGGGATGTTTGTTGACAAAGATGATTTGATGAAAACACACCATGTGAAGATGACGGCTGGATTCCGATTCAACTGCACACACTCCCATTCAGTTCCTCGGTTTCCATGGCATCCCAATCAAGGTCAACAAGCTTTCTCAGAGTTTGCATATGCATGTGGCAATCAACGGACACATGCTGCTCTAAATAGGGCATTGGCCGCTAGACAGAGCAGCTCATAGCCGTGCAGTGAGAAAGCAACAGCAAAACCAAGATGACGGGCATGCTGGAAAATCCAGCTAAAAACAGCTTAGAGGAAAAGTCAACCCAAAAATGTTAATTCTGTCCCCATTTACTCAGCCTCATGTCGGTCCAAACCTGTATGAGTTTCTTTTGTTTGTAGAACAGAAAAGGAGACATTTTGAGAAATGGGCTGGTTACTCTATTCAGTGCCTTTACAAAGAATTAGTCTGGAGGTTTTAAACTTCAAAAAAGGCATAAAAGCATAATATTAGGGCTGCACGACTTAGGGAATAAATCTACAGTAATTGCAATTATTCTGTGACTTAAAATGTGATTGAAAAATGTTTGCTGTGCTTGTTTGTAGTGCTGCACAATTTGGCAAAAAAGTATATGTGATTCTGTCAATATGGCTATAAAATAAAGTTATATAAATGGCAATAAAATAAAACAAATATTATCATTATTACTAAATAAAAATATAATAATTACTAAAAAACAAAACAAGACATTACTATTGTAATATAAAATAATAATAATAATAATAATAATAGTACTTTTATCTTCTCATGCAACTGTAAAATTAATTTTCAAACGTTAAGCCATCAAACTTTTATTTTGACCGAATTGTTTATTTATTTAGTCAGATCTTTAATCATTTGAAATGGTTCACTAAATCGGAACAATTCGTTCACAAATCAGAATAAATTAGTTCTTGACTTTCGGCCCAGTTAAAATGATTATTAGCTAACTAGAAAGCAAAATCTTAACACCTGCTCTAAATACGGTAGCTTGATTGAAGTTCAATCTTCAATGAATCATTTGAAACCACACAGAGTTGATCTGAATCAGTTCTTGACATATTGACTCATTGATCCAGTTACAATTACCAGCTAACTTAAAAGATTGTTAGTAAATAATGATTTTTTGGTGAACTAACTATACTTTTAAGCTGGTAACTGTGTTTTGAAACATGGTGGCAGGTTTCCAGCTGGTCCACCATCTGGTGCAGACGCCTGGGCTGGGAGACTAGCTAAGATGACATAACCAACTGTAAGCTAGTTTGTTGCTAGTCTGATGTTCTACCAGTTACCAGTGCTCGCTAACTTGGCTAGCTAGAAATTCATTACAAGCTGGATTTTCCACCTGCAAGCTTCCCGTTTTAGCTGAATTTATTGTTGTGAAGTTGGAAGATCAAAGTTAGTAAAAACATAAAGGCTACAATGTCCCCTTTCACGTCTGAAATAGCACATCCACACCAACAAGCCTTGTGACCAATAGTTCCTGTTATTTCTGGATCCGGCTGTCAATGTGGGCTCCTGAAACTGTTATGGACTGTTTGGGCAACAGTATGGTTCTCCATAAAAGAGCTTTTTCCTAGACCTTGTTCGTTGATGTTAGGTTTGGCCTCAGTTCAAGCTGGAGTGCAAACATGCTGTAGGATTCCTGCTTTACTTCACTACCCAGGGTCAACCACACATCTAATAAAGACCAGCAAAAATGTGCTTTTTATTTATAGGTACAGAAGAAAAGACAGAAAATGACTGAGCATATGTGCTAACCTCTAAGCTACATATTTGACACACAAAATGTATCAACTGTTAAAAGTGGTTATAAACATCAAGGTTCAGAAACTGATTTTGTGGAAGGGAAATTGTGTTAAACAGAGCTGAGGGGAATATTAATTTTAGCCAAAGCACTACAAACATTACCTTAAACTAGCCTAAAGTTAGCCTAGCCTTGAGTTACTACACTTTTATATATTCTATTATGAAATGATGTTCAGACACTTCTATGTCAAGCCATAATGAACTTGACAAACTTTTAAAACACGGGTTAGAGCTCATAACATCTCCAGTGCAAACGAATTAGCATAACACTGAAATTCCATATGCTTTGGGTAAGTGTGATCACAGCCAGCTCAAAATGGACTTGAAATGAAGAACTTGACGACAGAATCTTTGAGGTGTTACCTGACACCTCAAACTAACATTCATTATATGAGACTATATTTACCAAAGACTTAACATGTTTTTTCATACTTCGGTGAATGATATCACATGGTTTTGTGGCAAAAATCTAAATACTTGAAGTAAAACCATGACAAGACATATGAACAACTGCTCATAGTCTGGTAAAACAGAACTGTATAAAGCAAACCAAAGGAAACAAGATATTATAAACCCACAAATAAGGCCACAAAACCATTTTCATTGCTCACTTCTGATCTGAGAGATGAAAACAAAAACAAGTTCCTCTTGCAAATTTCATTTAAGTAACACGCCATTCAACAGATGCTTTTATCGAAAGTTCATAGTTCTTAGTGATCAGACTTAAGCCCAAAGTATACTTAATTTTTATGCCGACTGATGAGACAGAACAACAACAAACTACTGGAGATGCAACAACAATAGACACACTTACCAATGGATACACTTGTGTGAGGGGGTTAAATAAATACAAAGATTTTTTTCTCATAACTTATGGAAAAACAAAATAGCGTAAACACTGGACAAGGATGGAACTTTCTAGTGCGCATGTGTTCACGCACTCTATTAAATGGTGTTGCTTTTTTACAGTTTTAACCTACAACAATAAAACAGGTGAAAAATATCCCCAAGACATATTGAAGAAGGCACATAAGCCATATGTAAAGACCAGAAAATCTAAAAGATTTTGGGCCAGAAAGAAACCACCAAGCAACCAAACGGAATTTCATACAGCATCAAAAAATAAAAGTCCTTTATTGGCAGTGCTGGGATGATTACTTGCAATTGGATCAAAAAGCTAATAATTAAATCTAAAAATTTAAAGAAAAATATTTTAAAAGAAAACAATTCAAATAAAACCCTTTAAAAAACTAAATCCTCTCAATTTTCCATGTTATAGCCACCTAACTAGTGGCCGTTCTATGTGTTCAACTCCACAAAACTTTAAGACTTTCCAAACATATACAGTATAAGCTAAAGTTTTTTTAGAAAGTAAAAAATGTTAAAGATAAAATTAGGAAGAATTTAAAAAATGAGAAGAATTATGGAGAATCAGTGAATGTAATCAATAAATCAATAAAAAAGTAATTGTAGACTATATTATGTTTTCAAAATACTTATAATCAATCGAATTATTACAACTATAATATTTTAGGAATCTGATTACGTTATCCAGATTACATGTAATTAGATATTACCCAGCTCTGCTTTATGGGCATTGATGGTTCCATAGATAACATTTAACATCCATGGAACCTTTCCATTCTACAAAATGTTCTTTATAGTGCAAAAAGATTTCTAAAATGTTCTTCACAGTAAGAAAAAAAAAATATTCTAATAAGAACTGACTGAAAGGTCCTCTGAGGAACCAAAAATGGTTCTTCTATATCATCACTGCAAAACCCCCCTTTTGGAACCCTTTTTTTTAAGAGTGCACCACGCAACAATACACTACACTATTTAGCAACTATTTAACAATGTTCTGGAAACCATTTACCATAACTGTTCCGGTACTCTTCATAAACAATTGTTGGTTACAATGCATTACACACAAATATGCCAATGGGGGACTCTGCGTCTGCTCTGCAGGCTGGCATATAAAAAGCTCCATCGTCTTCGGGCATGAGCGAGGGGGGCAAGGAATACAGAGAGACACCATTATGCAATTCTTGCTTGTTTTTCATTTCCCACCGGAGCTTGAAAACTCCCAGCAGTCTGAGCTCTTAGAATAACACGAGTTGAGGAAATAGATGGAGTGTGCAGACAGACCTGCCCTGTTTTGCAAAGCGATATCAGCGAGCAAAACACTATTACAGCTTTGAGTACCGCCTAGGGTTTGATTATATATGCATCTCATGGGATGTTATGTGTATAAACCGAGAAAGCCATGTCTGCATTTCACAGATGTTTTAATTGTGTACATTTATCACCACCACCACATGATGATACTGAAGTGGTCCATTTGGCGGTAATGAGAATGTTTTATAATGAATCTACAATATAGATCTTTTCCTATCTCTGCCTTCATCTGTTCGATTTTGTTCTTAATGAGCCGAGCGAGACGGCGTCTGAACAGAACAGCAATGCAGGTATTTATCATTCAGACTGGTCGAAACGCGAGCAATCATTGTATTACTACGTGTAAAGAGTAATGTTATTGGTCATAGATAAAGCTTTGAACTTTATACATTTTTTATTATAATCATTCATTAAATTTATGATCATAATTATAAACACAGTAAACAAATAGTTTTACCGTTTACTGCACTTCTAATCATTGACCTACTGCAGTTAACTCTTTCCCCGCCATTGACGGGCATTTCCAGCTTTCCGTGTTATCACTGTTGTACTGTAGGGGGCGCTATGACACATCTTCTGAAAGAGTACTGAGCCTCCTGATTAAAACACAGGCGTAGAAGATGCAGAAACAAGCGATATCATATGTAATCATATGCATAACGTGATCACCAACATTAAACAGCATATAGATCTAAACTGCCTAATGTTACTGAATGAAATGTCGACCCAGGACGAGCTACAGGTGCTTTGGGGGTGTTGATGGACTCGATCTACTCCATCTGTGTTTTGATCATCGTTCTGAATCCAATCTAGACGTAGTCTTTGACAAAAATGTCATTTTCTCAGCTTTTTTATCAAAATGTTGCCTTTTTTATGAAACTTACACACATTCAAGTGTCGATAAAAAAATGCATGAAGCTAGAATAAAACTGTTTTTTTGTTTGTTTAAAAGCTGAGAGCATATGTAACAGAACATTCATAGTTCACTTCCACATTGATAAATAAGGTTGATTAATTCAACTTTTTTATACATTTTAACATTTTAATTTTCGAGGCAATAAAACAACAAATAAAAGAAACAAATAAATCGCAAGGAAAAACCAGAGCTATCCATGAAATTTTGCGATACTGCATAAAAAAGAATGGATGGAAACACTAAGATGCAAAATAAATACGCAAAAAAATGCCAAAATATGCATAAAAAAATATTCTTGCTCGAGGTAGAATTTATATTTCTCAATGCAGCAGAGTAAGAATGGTTTATTTGAAAATGTTTTGCGATGTTCCAATTTTTTCTGCAGAAATTAAATTTGCAACTTACAAAAAAAAGGTATGCGGCTACCAACATCCTGGTGTTATTTCCCCTATTTGGACATTTAGATTACATTTAGATTACAATCTACACTTACAATTACATTTGCCATCTAACACGCAGAAAACACCGAAAACCTAATAATTTTAAAAACAAATGTTAACATTTAATTCCATTGTGGTGAGATTTAGCAACGTTATTGGACATAAACTCTGCTAAAGAACTCACTTTGATCTAATTTTAGGAACAAAACATAAACCCCCCCAAAAAAACAAGGGTGGATGAGTGTGGATGAGAAAATGACTCACAGGCCATGTCATGTGATTGCATGCTCAACAGTCAGCATGTTTTCCCAGTATCTACAATGGGAGAAGCCGGGGAGTAAACCAATGAAAGGAGGATGCCGAGGCAGGACACGCCAGGGGAGTTCAGGGAGTGTTTGGATGCACTTTTAGCAATTAAAGAGCAGATGATGGGACTACAAGAGAGCATGTGACATTTACTACGAGCCATTTGCGTTGACATTTATGTCTTTGAACAACGGTAACCACAATGCAGTTTGCAAAGCTTCAAAACATACGCAAAAGAACAAACCTTGTCAACAATGAGCTGGATAAAGGTCAATCTTAAGTACTTACTACTGAACATAGGCACTTTTTAGAGTGGATCCCATTTCATGCTCTTCAATAAGATGACTTGTGTGTTTACAAGAACTATCTTAAACTGATTATGTTTAATAACACAAGAAAATAATGGTTGTTTTGTTTTGTGTGTATATCTGTTTACATAGTCATGTTCAAAAAAATTCCCATTTGAAATGTAGTTTTCTTTTCTTTCACTGTAAAAAAAAAGTACAATCAACTTGGATGTTTAAGCCATTTCAACTTAAATTACATTAAACTGAGTTAAAAAGTGAGTTGAATCTTGCATAACTTATAAAAAAGTAAAAGCGTTAAAGAGATGTTAAAACATATTTTGTCAAAAATTGATCATATATATATATATATATATATATCTTTTTACAGTGTTTACAGAATAAGGCGATTTTTGATGGTTATTTGCGTAGTGTGCATGTGAACACTCATTGACACCTCACACACAGATACATACGTGACTTATTAACAGCAGAAAAAAATGCAAATGGGGAACTGAGAAGAAAATAGCACATTCTCTTAGGAACAAGAGTGTATTTGATAAATAAAGTAACTCTGTTATGAAAGTGAAAAAATGAAATTATCAGATTTAACTAAGTGCAAGCAAGGCTCAACAAGGATTTTTGTTTGTTTGTTAATATATCATGGCATACAGTGGGGTACAAAATCAAATTTAAGTCTGATTTTTTTTAAATATATATATAAAAAAGTTTCAGACAGAAATTAAGAAATATTTAAGACTGCACTATTTCTAGGTCACTAAGATTTGTATTGTACAAAAGACCAAATTATTTTCCACACACACACATATATATATAACGTAGGCTATATAAAAAAGGCTAAATAACAATTTACCATCATTGCACCATGGTGACACCACAGTACTTTTTTTCATAATTTTTTTTCTAAGACAAACTAAGCTATTGTACACACTCAAATAAATTAAGGAAGAAAAATGACATTAATAATGCATTCTGAAAACAAAACATTGCTGTAAAATGCCATCTAGTCTACAAAATACATTTCATGCATTCAAATTTGCATATGCAATAAACATTTTATGACATTTATTCTCAACAGATGCAATACAAGCCTTTACCCCGTTTCTCAGCTGAAACCCCCATCATCCCACCTGTCATCTACCCAGTGTGCCTGCTATGCTGATGGCTTGCGAGCTGATTCTGGTTTTAACCCGTCATATCAAACCATCCAGCTAACAACAACATGCCAATAAAACCACATAGCCTATTATAATCGCACAGTACACTCTCTCTCTATGGCTGCATGAAAATCCCAACAATCTGATGCAGGGATGATATATCACATGCATCAGTGTCCCTTCTCCATGTATGAATGCTAGTCTTGCTAGCTCTATCCAAGTGCATCCCAGCCATCTATGAATCAATCAGATGAGATTGCATGAACCGAAGTCTTTTTAAACCCCTCTATCGAATCAAACCCCGAGTGGTTATTTACCCGCGTCCCCGTCGTCTGTCGTCCCCGCGTCATCGGATGATGCTGCCCCGGATAACGGACTCCCATCCCCGGCCTCACACAGGCTGGCCGCCCCTTCAGCCTCCACTTCCATTCAAAATCCCGGGATGAATACTCTGAGCGAGAGCGCTGGCAACTGATGATAGCGAATATTTCAAACTATACACAGATTTCTGGGGCCTTTATATTTATATATGGATCTGAATAGCTGACAAAAAAATAATGTGAGAGATTGAGGACTGTTCCTGCGCGTCGTGGTCCACCAGACCTCTCCTCTGAGCTGTCAAGCACAGGATTAGGATGTTTGATTCGCGAACGAATCGTTCGTTTGAACAGATTGAATGGTTCAACTGAACCGATTTGGAAAGCCCCGAAAAAAACATTTTGGGTTGGTTTTGCTGTTTGTCTGTCAGGCAATGGTAACTTAGGTAGGCTACTAACTTATGGTACTGAAAATAAAGGAATTGAACGACACTGAAAGAAATTACGACAGATATTCTGAAAACTTTTTACACTGATTATTAGAGTTTTACTTCAGTAACTGTAATGTGGTATTTTGACGAAAACTATTATTTTTTGCCAGACAACTTTTGACACATCTGATTGAATAAAATCTTAGTGATTAAACAGTGGAGAACCTTTTTTTACAGTCTATGTGGAGAACACGGTTATTTGAAACGTTGATTGTTTGAACTGGTTCATTGACGCTAATAGAATGAATCGATTCGTAAGAATGAATCGCACTTCCCCACAGGAGCTGCTGAGTGTTTTGATGAGGCTGCTGCTGCTCTCTGTTGGTGAATCACTATCAAATTCCAACAGCGTTGTTTTCACTGTTATGGTTGTAGGCTACCTACAAAATATTAGTGTTCAGTGAATTCTCCATTTGCATTTAATTAATTAATTAAATGAATTCTCGCAGAAGTGGACAAAGTACACTACTTGAGAGTGAAAGTAGGCTAGATACTGGTCAAATATTACTCTGTTACATTGATGGGATTGAATGTGAGATTGAATAAGTGCAACCCGTCAACCCGACTTTCATTTCCAACCAGAATCCAACGTCTGTCCGACTTTGGATGTTTGACGATCAACCTGATGTCGAACAGACGTTGTATTGGGGTTGAAAATGAAAATTGGGTTGACGTCAGAAACCAACATTAGTCGGGTTCTGACTTTGGTAACAGGACTTTAATTTCCAACCAAAATCCAATGTCTTTTTTCGACGCCAGGTTGATTGTCAAACATCCAAAGTCACGTTGGATTCTGGTAGGAAATGAAAGTCGGGTTGACGGGCTCCACCGTTATTATAGTTAACCAAAACGAACTATAAAAGCAACATTTCACAACATACCAACAAATCACATTCACAAATTTTAAAATCAATTTCTTTGCATTTATTAAGAAATGTTATGACAACATGTTTAGTGCTGAAGAAATGTACATATTTTCATGTAAAAGCCCTGGGGCAGTTTAAGGACGGGGGTCTCTCTCCAGACTGACGGCTGGCCACTGATGATGTTCTCAGGAGGGGTTGCACGCCAAATGCATCAGGTCTGTTTTTTCCTCAAGACGGGTTTCGAAACAAACCATCATTATTCCATGAGATGACATCACTGATTCCCAGCTGTCAGTCGGGGAGAATGAAGAGGGGCGGCAGGGCAGCGTGGGGTCATCTGACACTCAGCTAATGATGCTCCTTAGAGATATTTGGGCAGATCCTTCTCCACCACCTGAAAGGGAAATATCTGATAAAAATGACATTTTACGTGCCAATAATCGCGGTGACAATTAGATACTGTAGCTAATCGCAAACATGACCTAGTTTATGACTAAAATACAATCAAAGATTAGTAGAAACTGAACAACGTACGCTTGGATCTTGCAGTGGAGAATATCTCTTCACAACCTGGCCTTCACGATCAATAAGGAACTGAAAATAAAACAAAAACATTGATTTTAAGGATTTATTTCAATGAGGCCACAAAATATTTAACCATTTAACATACAAGATTTAGTAACTCATAAAAGGCCTCGAATTGGCAAAATTCAAAGGAAAAATGCACATACCTTTGTGAAATTCCATTTGATGCTACTATAATGGAATAAAAACAAGTCATTAGACATTTAAATATCATTTTTAGAATGCATCAGCTCTTTTAAAGGGTTAGTTCACCCAAAAACGAAAAGTCTGTCATTAAATACTCATCCTCATGTCGTTCCAAACCCGTAAGACTTTCGTTCATCTTCCGACACAAATTACCGTAAGAACTTTAATGATTTCTGTCCCTCCATCGACAGTCTACGCAACTACCACTTTAACTCTTCAAAAAATTAATAAATAGATTGTAAAACTATTCCATATGAATCGAGCGGTTTAGTCCAAATTTTCTGAAGAGACTTGATTGCTTTATATGATGAACAAATATCAATTTACCATTCTAAACTCTTCCGAGAGTTGTCATGGCAGAAATTCTGTCACTATTTATTTATTTTCTGAAGGTTGTTGGAAACAGTTTCAGTTCCCATTGACTTCTATTGTATGGACCAAAACAACAACAATGGAAGTTCATAAGAACCAAAACTGTTCATTACCGGCATTCTTCAGAATATTATCTTTTAAATTCCACAGAAGAAAGACAGTCATACAGGTTTTTAACGACATGAGGGTGAGTAAATATGACATCATTTTCAGTTTTGGCTGAACTACCCCTTGAATGAAATCATTTATTTACACATAATTTACAAGTCAGCTATCTGGCAACTCACTTTCCAAAGTATCCTTTTCCGTTTGGTTGTTCCTTCAGCCACTTCCACAGAGGATGCGCGGTGTTGCCGTTCACGTCAATCTTACTGAACATGTCGAACTCTGCGTCATAAGACTTGGCGAATTCCTTGATTTGGGAATTGGTTCCTGGTTCCTGAACAAAAATATATTATTGGGATCATGGTATTAATTTGATTTAAGAGCGTTAAAAACGTTTTTGCTTTCCGTACCTGGCGTCCAAACTGGTTGGATGGGAAGGCTAGGATGCGTAAACCTCTCTCAGCGTACTTGGCGTGCATCTCTGCAAACTGAGAGTAGTTTACCGGGGTTTTGCCTCACTTTGAGGCAACGTTAGTGATGATGACAACTTTCCCCCTAAAATATACAGTAAATGGGATTTTGTTAGTGTTGAAAATCAGTGACTCTTAAGGAACGACGCATCATACACTGAACGACTGATGATACTGTAACACTCCCAGACTTTCAAGTCGCTTTGAAAACACTCGCCTAAATTGAAGAAAAATACGCCTCAATTGAAGGAGGTGCATGATGAAGCATGCTGAGTGCATGATGAGTCTGTGCCTGTCATACACTACGCGATTTTCTGTGAAATCTATAGAAGCCCATTTCCACCATATAAAATAGAAGTCATGTTTTGGTAAATCATAATTATGACATAAAAATATAATTATGATATAAAAAGTTGCAATTAGGAAATAAGTCATAATTATGACACAAAAAAATTCATAATAAAAGTCTAGATTTCTGTCATAATTATGATTTTTCATCTTATAATTTGTCATGATTATGACATGTCATATTTGTGACTTTTTATGTGACATTTGTCATACTTGTGACATCTCATTATTTCAATTCATATCATGATTTCAACTTTATTTCAACTTTTTATATCAGAATTTTGACTTATATCAGAATTTTGACTTTTTATATAATGATTTCCCCTTTGTGACTTTTTAACATATTTATGACTTGTCAATTTCGACTCGTCAACTCATATTTTTTACTTTTCATCTCATAATTTTACTTTTTTATATCATAATTATGACTTTATATGTCATAATTTAAACTTTTCATCTCATAATTTTGACTTTTTGTCACAACTGTGACTTTTTTGTCATATTTATGATTTAATGTCATCTACTCAATTCATCTAATTTTATAATTTACCAAAACATGTGTTTTTCTTCTGTGATGGAAATGGGCTTCAATAGAAATCTCTCAACTCCAATTGCCCAAAACCTGCAGACTGACTCTGACTTTCATCAGTTAGCGTCAACTCCCCCAGACTAGTTTATTTCAGCCTTGAGGTTGTATACCTCGAGATGAAACAAAAAGCTATTGTACTTCTGACAGGCTCATTTCCATCTCTCACCTGTATTTGTCCAGAGAAACTTCATTGCCTTCTATATCCGTGACTGTGAAGTCATAAATGGATTTGGCCGTCTGCCAGTCCTCTATCTGTCCAGACTGAGGGAAAAAATAAGCTGGCGTAAACAGTAGGACATATTTGAATTTTTTTTTTTTAAACAGTGAACATACAAATATAAGTATTTTAATTCCAACTGCAACTGAAAACCTGTTAATCCTGTTTACATTCATACATTTTTTAAATAATTCTTACCACTGTCTGCAACACTAGGGAGAAAACAACAGCAGAGCCTAAGAAACGCATGGCTGCCTTTCAGTACTAACTACTGAAACAGCAGGCAGCGTGTTCGATCAAATCCTCTTCTAAGTACCTTATGTCCGAGAAACATCCAGAACACAAAAAACCCTCATATTTATAGGGCTCCAGATAAATATTAACTTGTTACAGAGGATGTTTCTTCCTTATAGGTTGAATTTTTGCTGACTTCATGCTTGTAACTCATCTACATGCGGGGTATTTGATGGTAAATAATTTGAGGTCAAAGGTCACTGGGTGACAATCTTACACAACCTGACTGATAGCTTGATGTGCATGTTGGCACTCGGTCCATATATCAGATAAGATGCTGATGTACGCATTATATAAATAATACTGTTTTGCAAATGTAGTAGAATAGTAAACATGATATTTCATATGGATATTGACTTAGACATTGCCTTCAGGGATGGATTCATCATAAAATAATGTTTTGACACATTAAAACATCCATGAATATACTAAGTACTTTGGCAATTGTTAATGGCATTTTGGACATGCACCAAGGTTGTGTAATATTTTTGGAAATTATGTTCTGTTAAGTAATAGTAGCCTATTTATTTTATATATCAATATATCATGAATATTTGAATTTGATACATGATGCTTTTGTAACATTTGGATATATAATGGATACAAAAAACATTAAAGGATCCAATACATATTTTAAATAGAAACAGACACAGCAGACCTTATATGTGTCTAGTTATGTATGCCAAAAAGATATTTTGAAATTAAGATTATTATTGTTGTTATTGAGCATTATTTAAAGACTCATCTTGCACAATAGGACTGACTGTGTGTCTGTGTACTGATGACAAAACATTTACAAAATCCCCGTTATTATGCAGCACATAGCTCGCATACCAGATTACGTAATACGCAGATTGGCAAACTTAAGTTACAGAAGTATTTAACTTTACGATACCATTGCACCAATGATCCCACTGCTCGATAATGCCCCGAACAGCAAGACACGATTGATAAAACCCATTTTTTGTTCTTTACGCTTCGCAAAGTCCAGTAGTGATGCCCAAAAGAATCTTCCTTTAAGACGATTCTTTTCCATGAATTAGTTCCGGTTCACAGAAAGATTCGTTCATAATGATCCGATTGACAACTAAAGAGCGAGGACACATGAAATTACAATAATCTCCCGTACTAATAAAATGTAATTAATCAACAATACGTACCCTTATATTTGAACGTTTTAGTGAATGTAATATCTAATGCTAGGAATGTTAGGCCGGGACGACAAAGGAAGCAATTAATCATTTTATGAACCGGTTCTTTGATACGAACTGTTCGAAAGAACCTATTTGCTGAAATCACACGCACTTTCCACATGAAATTCCAGATACTCAGAACTGTTTTTTGATTGTTACAAACCTCCTCCCTTTTAATATTAGTTTTGAGGATAAATCGATAACGATAAAATAATGAAGATTAGCTGTAATGTGTAATAAAAACCACCAATCTAATTTAATATACCATTTATTTGCTATTATTAACATGATATTATAAAAAATATATAATAAAAGCTTATTTATTTACAATTTTTTTAGTGCGTATTGTTTTGTATACTACATACGAAATCAAAGTGCGCGTTGTATTTAGGCTGTGGCGTAACGTCCGACGTCATAAACACGCGCCATCAGCGGGACGCAAACGTGCAGTACAAGGCTTGAATCAGTAGTCTGTTTTGATCGAAATATTTTGTTTTAATCATCTTTTTAACGCGATATGGATGACGAGGAAGAGACTTACAGACTATGGAAAATTAGGAAAACTATAATGCAGGTAAATGAACAGCAATACAACTTGTTTAGTATAACTTAAGCCATGCTGCCGCGTATAAGTTACCGTTATTGTGACTCTTATTCCGATCCGAAGGAGTTACCTGCTTTAAAGTACACATTATTAATACAGTACACATTCAAATAAAAAAAATGCTATGTTATTATTGTGTATATTGTCTCGGTGTAGCTTTGCCACGATCGTGGTTATTTGGTGACGCAAGATGAGCTGGATCAGACTCTTGATGAGTTCAGAAGCCAGTTTGGAGACAAACCCAGTGAGGGTCGACCTCGACGAACCGACCTCACTGTCCTGGTCGCCCACAACGACGATCCAACCGACCAGATGTTTGTGTTCTTCCCTGGTATGTTGTATCTTCAACAGGAGCTGTTTAACGCTTTCATTACGAACTATTGATGGATGTTTGATATATTTCGGATGTCCAGAACTGGTTATACATATTTATCTTGCTTTCAGAGGAACCAAAGGTTGGCATCAAAACCATAAAGATGTATTGTCAGCGTATGCAGGAAGAAAACATTACTCGGGCCATTATTGTTGTCCAGATGGGCATGACGCCCTCCGCCAAACAGGTGAGCGAGCCAAGCATATTCGAAGATTATATGGTGGTGGTGCAGGTATGGCGTCACTGTAGGCACTGGTTCCCTCACAAAATCCCAATAGGGTTTTCACATAGGCTTTTGGATTGTCGCTTAAAACAAGATCTGTGATACTGACACGTTTTTACATGTTCAAGATAATTTTCACTGATTAACACCTTTTATCAATTTTGAAGCCTCAATGCAGTCGCCAGAAGTAAAAAGCTAAAGGTAGGCTATAAACGAACTACACCACGGTCCCACAAATTCAATGTCACCATCACTAAGCTTCTGACGACTCTTTCAGTTTTTATCTAAAAACATTTTCCCACAACGTTTGAGTTAGAATAGTTTATAAGAGCACAATTATAAGCATACCGTTTCAGCATGACTGCCTCTGTAGTCCCATTTAGCACGTTGTTAGCAAGGCCTACAATGATGTCATACCTGCCATTGGAGCTTGTTAACCAGAGACATCATTTCAAGCATTTAACCAAAAATCCATTGACTTTCAAACGATGGAACCGGAACCGTTTCTGAGTTTTGGCCTACAAAAATGTGATTCCTGCAGGCAAGATATTTAACTTGTCTTTCAAATTTCAGTCTCTGGTAGACATGGCGCCAAAGTATATACTTGAGCAGTTTCTTCAGCAGGAGCTTCTAATCAACATTACTGAACACGAGGTGAGAAGAAACCTGCATTTTTATTTGGACTTTTAGCACGTTATAGATTTTTAGCCAGTTTTTGTGCAATGAAAATGTGATTTTATTCTTTTCAGCTTGTTCCAGAGCACATAGTGATGACTAAAGAGGAAGTAATCGAGTTGCTGGCGCGATAGTATCCTTTTGTACCTGGAAGCATGTAGTCATGTTTGTCTGCTCACACACAATTGAACGGTTTACTGTAGAATTATCTGTAGTTATAGCTTTAGATTGGAGACTGCTGGTTAGCCTTAACCAGCTCCTCTCCAGTAAACTAAAGGAAAGCCAGCTTCCCAGAATTCAAGCTGGGGATCCCGTCGCCCGTTACTTTGGCTTAAAAAGAGGCCAGGTGGGAAATAAATCTAAAGTGCAGTTTTCTTTATTTTTACATCTCTGAAAATATTTGGTGTAAGTAACTTGTGCCGTGTCTTTCAGGTTGTTAAGATCATCAGGCCAAGTGAAACTGCTGGACGGTACATCACATACAGATTGGTCCAGTAATGCTTGTGAAGTCAGTATTTCTGTTGTAGTTGTTCATTAGAGTGTAGGGTTGGGAATCAAAAATCAATTCCAATTCTGGAATCGGATACTTTTACAATTTCGCTTATCGATTCCAGTGTGTGCATTTTAATGCGGTTTTAAACCATTGAAGCACAAGATGTAAAAGAAAAAAACTCAGTTTGGCACAAAAATCTGCCTTTCATATTGTGCATGAATACTGAATTAAGTTCTTTCACATCATCTTGTGCTTCAATTGACAAATATACACAAAATTGTCAAAATATCCTCGTAAACACATTCGGTTGTCACATTCGGGGATGAAAGAAAACGCATGTGTAACAGTATATTGGATCTGTATTCAGATCTTAAAGTGACAGCAGCCTAATAAACCTACTGTCATCGGTGTCAATGTTAATCAAAGAAAAACATAACTTTGTAATAAGGATCAATCTATGTTTTATGAATAAAAAGAAAACTAGCAACAGCACAATAAATGCAACTGATCAAAGTTTAGAAATTTAATTGAAATGTAGTTTGCTTATTTTTTTCTTATTGTATTACTGACTGTATGCTTGCCTTTAATTTTTGAAATTTATATTAGTTATTTAGGCTGTTTTTTTTGTTCATGGTATTCAGCTGCAACAATGTTTTGCAAAAAGACAGAATAAATGTTTCATATGTAAGGGGCTGTTTATACGACACCATGTTTTGGGGGCTTGAACTTTTGAAAACGGGTTTCACAGTGCAAGTTTTTGAAACCTATACCATCATTGTCTCCCTGTAAACTACAAAAACCTGAAAACAGTGACAATGCACATTACATGTTCAGTCCTTAGGTGCATAGTGTTTCTTTACAAAGTGACATCGCCACCTACTGGCCTGGCAGCGCAACAGCGTTTTGTCTCTTTTTCGGAGATCTGTGTGAACAGGATCGTTGACAATGTTGTCATCTGTACGTGAAAAACGCAATGGAAAAACTTGACTGTTTTTAGTATATTGTCGTCATGTAAACATACTAAAAACTTGACTGTTTTTAGTATATTGTCGTCATGTAAACATACCCTCTATGTTTGACTTTTACCAAATTGGAATTTGTAAACAATTGTAATTAAAATCTCTAAAGTTCAAGAGACCCAACTCTACTAGAGTGCTCAGTTAATGTTGAGTAATTGCATTTTAGTTGCGGTTATTGTCTTTCCTCTTATTTCCCTGTAATACTATTTTATTTCAACATTGATAATCCAAATTCAAGCTACCATCCTGTAAATCAATGTTATTTTAGTCATTAACCTGAACGGTCTTTAATGATTTGTCTTTTATATTTCACATTTTGTGTTAATGCTGTAAGTTAATGATAGTTTCATCTTTCCTTTGACAGGTTTGACATTTTCTCCAGCTGCTGAATGTGGTCTGAATTTCCATTTTATTTTAAATTCTTTTTTAACTAATAAATATGGTTCTTTAAGTCAGTCTCTCCTTGTCATATTAACTCTGAATGGTGGAAAGTGGAGAAAAGTACTCACCACCTTCTTTCTGAAAGCCATTGTAACGCAAATGTCCACAAGTTTAATGAAACAAGCTGTGTGCAGTTCACTAACCAACAAAGCATTGCTTAATGCAACAGATATTAAACAGTTTGCAACCTCTTCCTCATTGGGTTTATAATTTGCATGTAACCATGTCAAGTTAGTTGACATTGGTTATAAACAGGTACTGATTATTTAGATTTTTTTTTTTTATTAAAAGACGAGCACAAACATAAAATTTAACAGATATTCAACGAGTATAAGGTACAATGCATTGATAGATTGTTGTCTGATGACACCGGAGGCGATGTCTGTAAAATAAAGCTGAAAACCACAAAAAAAAAGTAGATTTAACAGGATTTTAAGGTGAAGTTTAAGTATTTTAAATATTAAAACGCATCTTTGAAATTACAGGAACGTCATAAACCCCAGCAATCTTGTGTGTGGGAGAAACTCAGGGATAGAGTGTTTTGACGCTATTGTTATTCTGGTTGATATTTAACGCTGCCAGCGGGCTTGTTGGTACTTCCTCTGTTTCGTCTAACTCTGGTGGCTCGCTCTCAGGGAGGGCAGGGGGCACGTTGTTTGAGCTGGACGAGCACTGCAGTTTCACCAGAAGGACAGGCGGCCTCATTTGGTCTTCGGTGGTCCCGTCGAGTGCCTGATCTGTAGGGCTGGGGGGCTGTATTTCACTTCTGCCCTGTTCCTCGTCTGGATCTGGATCTGAATCAGAGTCCAGACTTTGTTCCAGAGAACCAGGGGTTCCTGTAGAGCTCTCTGCTGAGACATGATATTTTTAATAAACACAAAGTATCTTAGTAATGGCAAAATAAGACAAAAAGGTATAACAAAACACACATATACACATACACCAACTTGAGTATAAAAATAATGGTTTATAGATAGATAAAATATGAATAAATAAAGCAGTCAAATAAGTACAATTAAAAACACAATTTAAATTAGTAAATTAACTTTAAATGTCACCATTATTTTAAACTGAACCACCAACTGAACCAAAACAAATAAAAATGTAAAACACTGTTTTATTCATATTATGTACCTGTCAATATATATATATATATATATATATAGTCAAATAAATACAATTAAAAACCAACTTAAATTAGTATAAGCAGTTTAGAAATAAAAATATGAATAATTTATATAAATTAATTTAACTATAATAGTCAAATACAATTAAAAACCAAATATTTTTATTTGTATTTATTTTAATAATAAATTAGTATAAAATACTGAAATGAAATGATATACCGTGGCCCTCTAACTTGTCTGATTCTGCAGCACCCGGTTCATCTGTGATCCTTTGTTCATCATTCAAAAAGTGTTCTTCTTCAATGCTGATTTGCTGCACAGACCAAAACATTACATTTGTTCTGCATTAATACTTTCTAAAAAAAAACAAAAAAAAAAACAATTTTTTAAAAGTTTCCCTCCTGTTTTACCCTGCAGCCAACACTGCATATGAATCGCAAACCTGCTGTAGGGATTGGGCGCAGGTCGTGCTGCTGCATGTAGGCCGACTGGAGTCAGAGTGGAAAATGGAGTGATAAAACACAATGAGGGTCTCCACTATCCGGGCCTGGTATGGGTAATCCACCAGAGAGGACAGTGACACTGTGGCCCCTGAGGGCCGGGGACGCATCAGTGAGGGCCCAAACACAATGCCCAGATTACTCGGGCTCATCTTATTGTCATCTTCCAGTTCTGCAATCCTGAAAACAGCGACATTTCACATTTAAAAGGGTTAATAAATGGCTGCTAATTGAGTCTGCCCAGGTATGTTTATAAGCCCTTAAATGTAAGAGGAAGACATTTCTTTGCCTTTTACCTTCTCAGATGCCGCGCTATGTAGCGGAGAGTGCTGGTGTTTGGTTTGGGCAGCTCTTTAAGGAGATTTTTAAGTCTTTCGACAAGGGCCAAGAGTTCAGGGTCCGTTTCAGAGCCTTGGTCCACCAGATCGGGCCCTTTACCAGTCTCAGCTCCCTCTGGACCCACTACAGCCAGGCTTTCCTTTGCCAGACCCATCAGACTGTTGTACAGGCGAAAGGGCATGATGGGCTCCGGAAGCTGAGCAACAGAGGGAAAAAAACAAACAAAAAAAAAACCTAAATGTAACGTGGGTGAATGTATAATACATTAGCATAGCAAAATACATACACTTATATTATTAAATTTTATTAATAAAATGTGTGAATGCATTTTGTTATTATATTTTCAATAAATAATTATATGTATAATATATGAAATATAAATTAGTAACATTTGGGTAACTCAAAAATGCTAATTGTTACATTTTATTACATATAAATGAATACAATTTTAACAATAGACTGCAATATAAACATTTTAATTACTTTGTTCCCCCAAAAGGAATTCCTAGAACTAAAATCGTGCGAACACCCAAAATCCAGGTACTTCCGCCAATGACTCTAGGAATGAAAAGGTTTCTCCTTTAACTAGTTACATTTGGGCTCCAGCATCCCTGTAAAGGCCAATTCACAGAGACAAACGGCAACAAACAAGTTAGCCGTTGGATTTAGAATTTTATGAAATATATAAAGAAAAACTATAAAGATGATAAAAAAAATCTATTGTTTTCCATATTGAAGAATAACAGTCAACACACACCACGACTGTAACGATAAAGATGAGGAACGATATCGTTGGGATCGCTTTCAGAACGTTTTTTTCCAGCTGTCCAACGATAAATCTCTGACAGCCAATCAGAATCCACTCAAATTTAAAGGGCTCGCACATTTAAAGTGGCATACGCCATTGTGGAGAAGTTAATAGCTGAGGTAGCCTACAGAAAAATCCACTGTTTGACAAGTCAAACCCCCTTTTCAAGGATACATTAAAAAAAAAAAAGAGGAAAGTAATCGGTTGTACCCTTGGAATAAATTATGAGCAGTATTAACGATGAGATCATTATGCAGGCTAGCAAATAGTGTAACAAAATTACCTCAGATATCCAGCGCTAGTTTCGACAACATTTTTTTGCGCTCGAAACGTAGCATGCTGAGGACATCTGCTGGTAAAAGACGTAAATGCAACAAACTGATATTGATTCATTCGAAAGTATGAATAAAATTTGTCTTCAAAAGACGATAACTATTCAGAGTGACGGATTCTCCCAACTCTAGTCTTTTAAGGATACCGTGTACCCAAAAGCACCCGTTTTTCTTTTAAGCTTATGTGTAACGTAAAGCAGCAGCAGCTGGTCATCCATTTTCAGTACTTTGAAACCGCAGCGCGTGCGTGCTTAGAATAAAAAGA
The DNA here is from genome assembly GCA_030578275.1 of Meda fulgida. Lineage (NCBI taxonomy): Eukaryota > Metazoa > Chordata > Actinopteri > Cypriniformes > Leuciscidae > Meda > Meda fulgida. Next base: position 9,576,227 of record CM060637.1, on the reverse strand, counting down.
CCGTTACCGTTCGTTGGTGTGGAAGCGAATAGAGTAATCGTTCTTGGTGTGAACAGGCCTTAAATGTCATGTTCACACTGACCCAACAGACTCTGACAAATTGAAAGTCAGGTGAGTCAGGTGAAAAACTCAGGTAGATAGTTACATTTGAGGAACCCAAAAATGCCATTTGTGTAATAATTTAATTAACACCCATTTAATTTAAATAAAACAATACAATATACAAAACTTAAAATATTAATAAATTAGTTCTTTGGGTGAACTCTACAAATGTAAATCCTATAATGATATATTTTACTATCATTATATGAATTTATAATTATTTAATATACATAAGTATATCAATTTATTAATAAATTAGTGGGGGGGGGGGGGGTTATAGTTATTTACTTTTAATATAATAAAATAGAAAACAAACATTAAATGGTTTTATTAGTAAAATTTGGGGAGCCCAAAAGTGCAAATTCTGTCATATATTTATATATTGCATTCTATTATATTAAAATTTAATGAGTTAAATTTGAATGAACCTACAAATTCATTTTCGGTTAGATTTTCATTATGTACATAGAACAATTTATAAAAGTTCTATAAAAAAAAAAGAAAAAAAGAATTTGCTTTTGTTGGGTTAACCAGATATCTAATTTAATATTTTTTTTAAATATAAACAATTGATTATATGAATAATATAATTTATTTGAAAATATTATAAATGAGTTAGAGGAACCCCAAAATGCCCCCAAAGTTATATTTTTATTAGTAATTTAATTTAAATAATAAAATACAAAACATAAAAATGAAAAGATTATTAATACATAGCTACATTTGGGTGAACAAATGCAAATTGTTAAATTTTGTATTAAAATAATTATATTTTTACATGATAGAATATAATATACAAAACCCCCCAATTTCCACAATATTATATTGAATGATTTTTCGAAATGGAGTCTCACCTGCCGCAGGTAAAGCTTCAGTACATTACTGATGTCATGTGGTGAGGACTGTGACAGTTCCACCAGCTCTTTGCCGTTCTCAAACGCCTGGCACAGCTTCTCCACCCGTGTCTTCACCCCATTCACTCGATAAATGCCCTGAGGGGGATGTACTCATTAAGATCTTGTATTTCTATTGGCCGAGACCTGCTGAATCTGACTTCTTGCTTGCGTACCTTCATTCTCAAAGCCCTTCTCTCGATCTCAGCGATGCACTTCTTGATGATGAAGGGGATCCTGTCGGGGCTGTTGCCGGACACCTGTGAGAAATCCTGCCCGAACAGCTGAAGGCGACCCTGGAGTTTCTTGTGGCCACACTGAATGGCCAAAGTCTCCAAGCAGCGTTTGTGACAAGCCAGGAAACACTGCAAAGAGGAAATCCGACATTAATAACCCTGGTTTATTTGAAACAAAAGGACAAACTTTATACGATGTAGTGGACCTGACCTCCTCGCACTCCGCTCCCTGGAAATAAACGTAGCTGTCGCATTCTCTGCACTTGGACGGGGAGCGCAGTTTACGCAGTTTGTGCGTCTGAGCGGCTTTCGACAACCCCACGTTCCGAAATGGCCCAGTGGGCACCACAATCTCAGGCTCGATGCCGTTTACATCTGCAAAACGTTGAACAGACAGTGAGAAACCAGATGACAGGCACAGATTAGAAAGGAAAATGTGTGCACACTTTTCTCTCACTTGGAGCTTCAAAGGAAGAAACATTTGAGTCTTTCTCATCAACATCTTCATTTGATGACATGGTTCCTGTAGATGATGTCCGGGCCATTTTACTTATGTCACCTACCGAAAAAGAAGAAGTGAACGCCAAAGAATGCCAAGATTACTTCTAAAAACAAACAATACTTTAAAAATAAAAGATATTATAATAAATTTATAGGCCTGGTTTATTTCAAACACAAGCATAAAATAAGCATTATATGTATATATATATATAGTAAATGTGAGTTTAATATAGAGAAGTCACGCCAAGAAGTCGTACCCGTGCTGGTAGTCGGGGATCCCAGGCCACTTCCTCCTCCCACACTGTCTGTGTCACTCACTGTGGAGCCCCAGGACTTGTGGGCCAAGATACCTCGAGCTGACAATAAAAAAATAAATAAAAGAATCAAAACCATTTGCATGCCTTTAAGTACTTACATACATATATATATATATATATATATATATATATATATTTATATATATACACATAAACATACACCCACCCCTCTTCTGGTCATCTTTCTGAGAAGCGCTTGTCTCTCCCGCCTCTCCTGTGCTCTGCTGCACTTCAGCACTGCTCTGAGCATCAGCATTAGCGCTGTCGGTGCGCGCTCTGGCCGACGGCCTGAATTCAAGAGAACACGTTAACGTAAGATTCACCTCCAGTTCCATGATATATGACACGTTGTAGAAGTGTGTTTCTCACTGGCTGGAGGACGCCGAATAGGCCTCAAACTCATAATGCGTCTCAGGCTCCTCGGTCATCTGAAGGTCTTTGACATGTGTGGCGTACTGCTGTCCCGGGTCGTACAGTTTACTGCTCTCACACAGCGTCTGATAGTGCACCGGCAGCGCTACCGTCTGCATGTGCATGATCTGGTAGTAGGAGATGGTGGCCTGGAAAGAGTTTTTCACACAGGTAAAACCACTCAAGCTAGATTTACATTTTTTTTTGGCTGTTTTTCAGCAAGTAATGCATGACTGGGTCATTGGCAAAGTAAACAAGCTCTATAAATGTCCTGATCAGAGTTTAAAAATCCCTCAACTGGAGAAATTTTATTCTAAAATAGTTTAATCACTGGTAAGGAATAGTTTTAAAAAAATATTTACATTTATAATTTTGAAAAATATTTCCTTAAAGTTATGTGTTACAGTATTTCCTTAATATATTTTGTTGCATTAAAAAAAATTAATGAATTTGCATTTTAAAAAAACATTTGCTTTACAATATTTCCTTAATATAAATGCTATATTTTAACATTTGCTTTGCTTTAGTTTTTTTTATATGTTTGATGTATTTTACAACTATATTCACTACATTTTAAAATGCCGCCTCTATATATTTGCTGTACTTTTTAAATCCTAAAATATTTACTGTATTTTACTATATTTAATGAAAATTGCTTTGACAGATGAATTTAGCAAAAAAGGATAAGCGAGTCTTGAGTGAAATACCTCGTTATAAAGACACCAAGACCTACTGGGATTTTGTTCTTCATACTTTTGTGAAATGTTCAAAGGAAGATCTTAAGGTAATAGGACTTAAAGGAAAAAAAACAACAACTGTAGTACACAAAAGTAACTGATCTTTTATTTTAGTTGGATTATTATTCTTTTGATGTGAATTAAACTTTGTATCATGTTGCAGTTGTAAACATTTGATTTCTATTAGGCACATACCGAGCGGATGGTCTGGTCAGTCTGCTTGATGACCTCTTGGATCTGCCGCAGAACCGTGACCTTCATGTGCTCCAGCTCCTGGTGTTGTGTGGTCACATCTGCGATGCAGGTCCGGTATGTGGCCTCCGCCTCCTCGGCCTGAGACAAACACGCAGTTTCAAAAACTCAACCTGCTCAACACACTTCCAACAGTGCCTTAAGTGGCAGGGAGTGCTGACCTTGTTGCGGGCCTCTTCCTCCAGGCGCTTCTTCTTGTCGACTGCTTTGGTGGTAGAGCTGCCGCCCTCCTCCTCGGCCCGGTTAGCGGCCGTCCTGGCCTTGTCGTACTCTTCACA